>CM076575.1:394263218-394628605 GCA_034641835.2 Pinus albicaulis
GCATTCATGGTATGAGGAGAAGAAAAGTAATCCATTGGATGAGCTAAGTCCCAGTGTGCATGAACTTCAAGATCCTTATGCAGTGTTTTTGGAGGCGGATAGAGAATCCATAGTATTCAACAGATCTGTTCACTAGTTTTCATGGGAGTTGCCTTTTAGTAGTTCTCTCTTGTTGTTCATAAGTGAGCACTTGTGGAGAATTCAAACAGTAGCTGGAATAATTACCTGGTTGCATTGGTTGTTTCATTTCACTTGATCAGGTGATGAATGGAACAACTAGAGTAGGTTCTATTGAATAAGCTTCATATTGAGCACATTTCCAGTTTTTCGGTTGTGTTTAAGTATCGAGTCAGTTCTTATTTGAGTGAGAGTCAATTTGTGTCATCAAGTCATTAGTTTTCAGTCATGCATTTCAGCTTGAGTTTTTTATTCCATTGCCCAATGGATGAAGGCACTGTCTGCTTTCCAAAGATCTGTAGTTCTTGGCACCTTCAAGGAGCTACCATCCCCATTGGAGCCAATGTTAGTGTCAGTCTTTGCAGCCTTCCTCTAGTGATCAAACATGCTCTTACAAAGTGATTTTAAGGTGTCAAGGTCAAATTTTGTCATTTCTGTGAGTCTTCAAGCAAAATTTGGTCACTAGGTATTAGGTTTAGGGTTTGTTTTCACTCTTGTCAAAGTTGTCCAAATGTCGGTCCATGTCAGCATTCAGCTGAGTGTACCATCATTCATAGGTTTTCATCATCATGTTAGGTTCGAATGGGTCATTTTACACCTTGTTCATGCTTCAGTTGTGCCTAGGTAAGGTTCATTTCCCTCTCCTAGGGTTTTGGAGGTAATTTATCTTGGATGGTCAAATCATCGACAAAAATTGTATCCTGATGTTCATACACCTTTCCTTATCCATAATGTACCTTATTAAACACTTCCCATCACTGAGATCCCCCAAATTCCTCATTTTCGCACAAACCCTAGTTTCTTGCTATAACTTGGCAATTTTCTAGGCTAGGCCTGTGTTTTTCCCTTTTTGACCCCTTCCCCTCACTAAATCTCTGAAATTACACTTTCCCCTACTTCTTAACATCCCTCCCTACTTCTTAAAATTTTCTCAAGAATTTAGAAGCCCCTTATCCCCTTCATTTCGCTTCATTTCGACAAATCCCTTGTTCCACACATCGAGATAGGTTTTACTCCAATGGTGTTTCTGAGAAATAAAAGATGAATTTGGAAAATATGAGAGCGTTTTTTGTCCAAAATAGGCCAAGGAAGAAAAACCTCCTTCACTTTTTACACAGGTGTCATGGTTTTAGAGAAATGTCAAAAATATAGTTGCCTGAGGAGAATTGATGCACCTCTGAAGTGACTTTGGGAAAATCAAGATTTCTCCTAGCTTGTTTGGCCAAATGACTTTCTTGATGAGTAAAATGATAACTATACACAAATATATTTCCAATGAGCTATCATTAGCTCAATTTGGAGTTGAGGAAGACCTTACAAAGTTGACTGCAACAGCACTCTGCCTTGAGGCAGCCTCTTTTTTGCACATTTTGACCAGTCTTGGGAGATTTTATTTTTGATAGGGAAAATGAACTCCAAATTGAATAATTAATATTGGGTTGGAAATTAGACTCAATAATATTTCCAACGAGCTATCCTATGCCCAATTTGGACACCGGGAAGGTCTCCAAAAGTCTCCTACAAAAAGGCGCGACACATAGAGATGGCGCGGCGCATTGGGCAGCCCTCTGCACTGTAAAAAATGAACTGGCGTGACGCATTGAGATGGCGCGGTGCATTGGGCTAAAAAGCCTGAAATAAATTCAAATATTCCTCCAAAAACTCTCAAATTTCTAAATTAATTAATTTCCCAAGTAAGTTAACATCCCTCCATGACCAATGAATGAATTTCTCATGGTGCTTATGGTGATTTAATGGATAAAAATTAAAACCCTACGTTCTTGCATTTTTTGTCCAAAAACAATTGCATAGGGTTTATGAGTTGTATTTCTTGCTGCTAATTCCACTCCTAGCCATTTCTCACTCCCTCACTCCTTCATTCCCTCAATCATTTTTTCCCTCTCTTTACATTTTCATCTACCCATTCCACATTTCCCATATCCCTAATCAACTAACCCTAAATCCCTAATCCCACTATCCCAAACCCTAGATGTCATCCCATAAACCATTTCATTCCATAAAATCCTACATCTAGTATCAAACCCTCCCCTCATCAATCCCACTCATCCATGGCGCTCAAAAACATGAAGGCAAAATCGACAAGCTGCCAAGAGGAGGAAAATCAAATTGACCACATTTGAGCAAGAAATTCAAAGATGATCATGAAATTTGGCTTGAAAGGGTAAATATTCATTTGGAAAAGCTATTGGAGAAGGCCAAAAAGGAAAATAAAATGTTGAGGCACATGGAGAATCATTATTGGGTGAGAAATCATGTTTGCAAGGCACGAATCAAGATCCTGAAGGTTAAGTTGAAGAGGGCATTAAAGCGTCGGAAAAGGCATGATAGTATTCAGATTTTGGCCAAGGCTTCCTTGGCCCAGCATAATGCATGATGGAGGACACTCAGCCCAAATTTCAAGAAATTTGGGACACTTTTTACAAATTTTGATTTTTTTGGCCTAAACACAGATTTTTCAGCTCTACGCGTCGCGCCACTTGGCGCGCGCTTATGATTGGGAGCTCCTCTTGGGTAAAAATTTGTATTTTTGGATTTTTCATGAAATTCTATGCATTATTACCCATTACCCAGATATTTTGACAAATTTTGGGTTGTCAGAGGGGTCAAAACACCCTAAAATTGACCTTTCTGCCCCTTTTTGGACACACAGGAAGCAGTGTTGGGAAAACTCATTTTTGGAGGGGAAAATGGCAACCAAATTTATAAATTCCACTTGGGTTGGAAAGTAGACAGGTAGATATTTCCAACGAGCTATCCTAAACTCAATTTTAACACCGGGAAGGCCTTAAAAATCGGCTCCAAAGTGACACGACGCATAGAGATTTTAGGTGCGACGCATTGGGGATTTTGGCTCAGTTTTGACTCAATAACTCTGTTTTTCGCCTAGTTTTGGCCAGTTTGACTTTTTTTCTTCCACATGTAAAACTCTTGATGTAATTTGATGTAATTTCATGGCTCTTGATGTAATTTTGGTAAATTTTTACTCATGGAAGTAGATTCATTCATCAAAAGGTGAATTGTAACTGAATGAATCAGTTTCCTATCTTATAGAGGCAAGCTGTTCCACTTCCTATTTTCCAGTTCTTAGTTTATATCTTGTTGAAACAGCTCCTAAACTAGTGAGCATGACCCCTAGAGGCATGGGGATGAGTTATGCTTGTCTATATCTTGTAGTTTTTCAATCATTTTCAGGGTTGGACACTTGGGATTGCTTTGAGCATCATTGTACATTCATCTCTGCAGTTTGGCAAAGGAATAGACCAGGGTTTGCAGCATTCCTTGGGATTCATGTGGCTCTTTGTTTTGATGATGTGTTTCTCTCTATTAATTTAATTTTACTGGTGTTTTATGTGTATCATTTTCCATCTTATTTCTTCTCAAGTTAAACAAACAAGGATAAAGGTGGAATTCATTAAAATTTGCAGTGCTCTACCTAGGGTTTGTTTAATTTTCTATGTTTTCAACTGTTTGAAGAGGATTCCTGAAAGTTTCTTACCCTCTTCAACTCCTCACCGGTTTGAGCTATTCATTTCATTCAAAATTGAAGTTTCAAAACAATTGCCTACCTTTCCCCATTCAGATCTCTGCAAAAACTAGGCCTCATTCCCCAAACCCAAAATCTGCCTTTCCCTTTGATCCAATAAACACCCTCAAAATCAAATCAAACTCTTTTACATATATGCCTAGCCTAAAATAAGCCTTTATTCAAGTCATCTCAAGCCTCACTGATTACTTTTGTTGAGATTGACCAGGAGAGAGCTCTCTCCCGATATGGTAGGGCTAGCTACTAGGTTAAGCATGGTTTGATGTTACCCTAGATTTTGCCTTTCTCAGCCTGAGGTAGATTTAGGCCATAACACATCCTAGAGAGATACCTTGGAGGTCTATCAACTCACCAGTAGGATCTTAAATCACCCAGGCTACTAAAGACAGGTTTTGGGTACTGCAGGAAGCACCATCTGCGAAACTGACATAAGGGGTAATAGACATCTGCACAATAAGAAATGATCCCATAAGCAGGAAAAACGCTTGCAAAGAACACCAAGCCAAAAATGTACAAAAATGAAAAAAAACCTATGTACAAAGAAACATGCACGAACGACTCATGCATAGTATTTCTTGAGATACAACCCATTTCTGGGCTGATCCAAAGGATTACCTTCGTAATCAATTAGTTCATAAGCCCCTTTTGTAAAACACACTTAACAATATAGGGCCCATGCCACATGGGTTGAAATTTTCCTGCCCCAACTTATCGTGAGCTTGGTCATACAGGAGGATGAGGTATCCTTCTATAAAGGAAGGAGGGGAAAATGATTGGTCAAAATGAGCTTTGACCCACTTTTTCTGTGCTTCAATGACAAGAGCAGCAAAGTGACGAGTTTCATCAAGCCTCTATAAATATAGAATATGCTCTTCTTCTGGAAAAGTATTCGGCAGCAATTCAACAACTAGTTTGAGAGAAGGGATTTCACATTCAATCGGAAGGGTAGATTCTAGACCATAGAAAAGATGGAATGGAGTGAATCCGGTTGCATCCTTCATTGAGGTTCGTTAAGCCCGGAGAGCTGAAAACAACATGAGATGCCAGTTTGATTTGTGCATCCCAATCATACATTGAAGCATAGTGATGAGAACTTTGTTCACGGCTTCAACTTGGCCATTGGCCTGAGGGTAGTACGGCGTTGAGCTATCGTGACAAAGACCCAACTTGGAAGTCAATTCAGCCACCATGTAATGAAAAAAATGGGAACCATGATCGGTAACAATGGCTTGAGGGATACAAAACCTAGTAATGACATGATTGAATAGAAATTGTGTTGCTGTCTTACCGTCAGCTATCAGTGTAGGCATTGCTTTGGCCCATTTGGTGAAGTAGTCCACAAATACGACGATACAAGCATGCCCCCTAGTCGAGTGAGGGTTACATGTCATAAAATTTATGCCCCACTTCGCAAAGGGACCAACAAAAATGATAGGGTGGAGATGGGAAGGCGGCGCACACATCTTGTGCTGATAGATATGGAAATCATGGCACTTACAGACAAAAACAATGCAGCCTTTAAAGATGGTGGGCTAGAAATACCCAGCACGAAGAATCTTCTATGCAGTAGCATATCGAGACATGTGACCACCACAGGTGCCACTGTGACAATAATTCAAGACCTTTCTAGCCTCCTCGAGATTCAAACATCGATGAAGAATAGAATCAACTCTGATGCGGTAGAGTGTATCTCTGACTATGCGATAGGGTTGTGATTGATAGCGGATGTGTCGATGAGCATCCTTCATCAACTCAAATTGGAAAGTGGAAGTATAAATATATACAATGATATCACCGTACCAAGGATTGAGGGTGGTAATAAGAAAAACCATGTCATCCAGAATGCGTTCCTCGGAACCAGATGGAGTAGAATCAGAAGGGAGGGAGCAGATCAAATTGGAGAAGACTAATGAATTCTTCGACTTGATGGTAGTGAACTCTAAATCGAACTCTTGGAGGATGACAATCCAGTTCGAGTACTTTCCCTCCAATAATTGACGAGTTTATATGTAAGTCATAGGGTTGCAATCAGAAATCACAGTCACTGTGTGCAACAGAATATAGTGACGAAAATGTTGAACAAATTGAACAACAACCAACGCAAACTTCTCGACATGTGCATATCGCGTCTCAATATTGAGAATATTGCGACTTAGATAGTAAATGGCATGTTTGTTACTGTCATCATCGTCTTGTACCAAAACCATGGCAATCGTGCTAAATGCGGTGGCCAAATAGAGGGAGTAATCACGATGATAATTCAGAGGACACAACATAGGAACATTGACCAAAAACATCTTCAGTGCATCAAAGGATTTTTGGGCAATCTCATTGCAGAGGAACGGGACGCCTTGTTTCAGTAATCGCGTAAATCCTTTGGCCACTTCAGCATAGTTAGGTATAAAATGGCACAGGAAGTTAGCTTTCCCTTGCAGACTCTGTAGCTGATGTAAGGAGGAAGGAGAGGGGAGATTCACAATGACTTCAACTTTGAATGGGTCAAGACGAATCCCATCTTTTGAAATGATAAACCCTAAGAGTATACCGGATTCAACGCAGAATACGTACTTGTGTGGATTGAGCCGGATGTTATAGCATCGATAGCGAAGAAAAATCTGACGAAGATGATCAGGATGGTCTTTACACTTAGCGGAATGAGCCAGAAGGTCATCCAGATAAGGCTGAAAAATGTGCTTGATATTCTGGAAAGCGTATGACATTGCTCGTTGAAATGTAGCCTCAACATTTTTAAGACTGAAAGGGAGCTTCTTATAGGTGAAAGTACCCCAAGGACAAATAAAAGTGGTCTTATGTTGATCAACCGGAAGAATATTAATCTAGTTGTACGCAAAAAACCCGTCCATAAGGGAAAATATCTCACTCCCAGCGCAGTCATCAATGATTTGATCAATAAAATGAGTGGGATAATTATCCTTAGGGCAAGCACGATTAATTTCATGGTAATAAACACAGACACGAATGGTACCCTATTTCTTATCGACATGAAAAATATTGGAAACCCATTCTATTAAGGGAATTAGGTAGATAAAACTAGATTTAAGAAGTTTCTCAACTTCTCCCTTAATAGCGGCTGCCTTTCTAGGGTGCACAGGACAAAGATGCTGGCGAACAGGCTTCGCACTTGGATAGGTAGGTGTTATAGCATCATTTTTCACCCTCATGTGATTAATGATTGTATCTTTGGCCTTGGGCACCCTTTCCCCCCAGACTTGAACAACTTCATAAAAACAGTGTCTAAAAACCCATACGCGACTAGGCCCATACTTTTCCATGTATATACGCGAGTCCATTCATACTTTTCTGCGTATGCCATTTAAATCATTAAAAAATATATAAAATTCCCTATTTTCGAGGCAGGGTTGATGGTTATTCCTGTAATTCAACCACCCCAACCTATGGCCCAACTGTTTCCAACTGCTGAAACTACTTTGAGGGAGTATAAAAGCCCCTCATATGCATTGCCTAAGGGAGAGAGAAAATTATAGATATTATACTCTGTTGGAGCCCTATTTCAAGTCTGATATTCCCGTGCCTCCTGCACTTCCCAGGTATATTCAGGAAACCCTTGTTTCCTTGAGATGCTCATCATCCTATATGACAGCTAGTGTGCACACATCTTGGAAGAATTCTTGTGAGGCGAGGGCTGGATGGATCCAGAGGACGATATGCTCAAAGACCATGGAAGGATTCAAGTGATCTCTCCACATTTCTATTACTGTATGTGCCATTTATAATAAGAAGAACCATCTTGTTCCCGATATTCATGTGTTTATATCTCTTTATATATTTGTAATGATCATTAATTGAATGTTTGATATTGTTCTTATGATATTATACATGAGTTACACTGACATTTAGGGACTATATATGCTGTACAACTAGAGTTTCGTGTTTTTTCTTTCTTGATTTCCAGGTTACGAAGCACGAAGGGTTGTTGGGGGTTTGCACCCCGCGAGATCTACATCAAATGTTGTACTTTCGGGTAAGTTCTGTAACTTGTTATATCTAGTTTTCAGCATAAAAGATAGGTTAAGTGAGTCATTCTTAAATGGTATGCCCCTGATTTGTGAAGGTTTCCGACCCAAAAACCTTTAGGGAGTTATATCCTGAAACAATAGGAATCTCATGCACGACTATACTTGGATCAATGTTGGGAATTTCTTCGTAAGACCAAGCGAAAACTTCACAAAAATCACGGAAGAGACTAGTATAGACCTAGATCTCATTGGGAGAACAAGTCACCCCAATATGGATGTTCTCGACAACCCCCATTTTAACGGAGATGTCAATAGGTATCGTTTATGTGATGTTGCTCAAGTTACCTTCAGAAAAGACTTCATGTGTCAAAATGGGAGTTTGAAGTGGAGGAAAAGGAACCTGAGAAGAAAACCTCTCGAGACAAGTAGACATGGCCCCAAGGCTAGGCATGAACGAGGAAAGATGATGACTATTGTCCCAAGGAGGAGCCTCAAGAGACATAGTTTCCATGATGGCCTCATCGGAGTGAAATATCTCACTCAAGGGATCGGGAGAATCCCAATCCCCGAGGCAAGGGGATTAAGAATAAGTGTCAAGAGACATACTCAAAGGATCATGATTAGGAGGCAGAGGATCCGAGGCCGATATAAGTTCACAATAATCAATCTCGATCGGACTTAACAACATCGAATCTCCAAATGAATCAATCTGCTCAGGTGAAGGGATGATTCACGGATTAGAAGACCTGGAGATCATACTAACCTAAATAGTGTTGGGTGGAGGAAGAGGAAAAATACCCATGAGGGCAGGATATTTGAAGAGACCCAGCCCTACGCTCTCATAAGGCATAAGAATTTTATCAACGTACGGAATGTTGCTCTCGAAAGATGAAGAAGTAAAAAAAGACAACTGATCAACAATGATAATCTTACCTTCGTGTGGAAATCAAAAAACACGAAAGAGAGTGGATGGAACACAAAACATGGCATGAGTCCAACTGTGACCAAGGAGAAGATTGTAATTGAGCTTGGTGCGAACTACTTCAACCTTGACGTTAACTGTTTTCCCTTCTAGATTAATTGGTAAACTGGCAAGAACACCAAGAGGTTTATATTCCCTTCCATCAAACGCTTCTAGAGCATTTGGAGATGAATTAAGAGCTGGAGAGCCTATGGATTTACAATAAGAGGATGGCATGACACAAGTAGACACACCCTCATCCACGATTTCTTTATGGATAGTCATTCCATTAATCCCAACTTGGATGATCAACGCAAGATGGTGAGGGAGACGCGGGATGAAATTTTCCAAGTCGAAAGTGATAAGGCTTGAATCAACAGGATCAACCCAACCGATAGTAGATACCAAAGCCTTACGTTGAGATAGAAAACTATGAAGTACCTCTAAAGAAGACATAGCAGATGGTGCCTGAGCCAAATCCTCAACAATATGTAGTGTTGAGTAGCACGGGCATTAGGGTTGTAAGAAGAATTTCAGAGTACACCTTTAGAAGGTGGCCAGAAAATGGGCTTAGTACTGGGCCTTTCAACCTGAAGAGGGATAGAAGAAGGTGGGGGAGGAGGACCATCAATGATCTCTTTCCTCTCTGCTGAACGTGGTTTGGTATAATCTTTCAATCGGGTAGCAATAGAGATGGCTGCAAGACCGTTCATCATGAAAAACTGAGAGCCAAATGGGGCAGAGGACTGAGGTTTCTCTACCAACTGGGTTTGCTGAGATGGAAACGGTTCTTTGAGAACTAACAGAGTACCTGGGGTGCCTTTGAGTAATTGACTCACCTCAACCCATCAAGGATAGTCCTTGGTGTAGTGCTCTTCGTCACAAATCAAACAAGGTTACTTCGGTTTAAGTTACGAACCATCATCAACACGAATATGAGAATCTTGTTTCGGGGTATCGGATTTGGCCTTACCTTTACCCTTCTTTTTACCCTTGGAAGTTTTATCCGCCGGATTGGCCTGAATGGAATTCACTTCCACAATTCTTCTAGAATTCGGGGGTGGCTGAGAAGCAGTATCATTGGAAGGAGTAGATTTTTGCTTCCTAGGATTTAGAGGAGGAGACTTTTGAGAAGTCTAAGACACGAAACCAATGATATCATCGACGGATGGCATCGCCAGTGCTTTGGATATTCCAGGTCGAGGAGCATCAGGCAAGAGATCGTACAACATGTTAGACTGAGAGTATAGAATATCAAGGTACTGGGCATGAGAAATGGCTTGTTCCTCAGTGACGCATTCCCCCATAGCAATGTCCTTAGCAATTAGAGCAATGAAGGAGGCTGTAAACCAATCATTTAGAAGTTGATTAGGAATCTCAAACTTGATCAAGTGACGACGATGCCTCCATTCATGAATATGATCGGAGATATGAGTAGCTCGATCTTGTTTCAAATATGTGAGGAGGTGTGTCTCGGTTTCATACCGAACCGGTAACTGAAAGTGCGTGGGAAAGGCCATGGCTAAAGAGTTGAAATCTTGGAAGACACCACGAGATAAGTCGATGTACCACTTGGTAGTGACACCAGTAAGAGCCTATTGGAAAAGACGGAGTTGGATAGAATCATCAACCCAAGAGTTAGAGGAACACCAAAGATGATACGTCATAACATGTGCTTGGGAGTCTTCTCTAGAGTTACCCTAAAATTTGGGACAATCGCCAGGACTTTTGGTTGGAACTGGAGGCCAATATGGATTATGAAGGATTGGATCATTTGTCAACTTCGACACATTAGGCAGTTCCAACGTAGCAAGAAAAGGTAATTGAGTATTGAAAGGCATTACAGGTCATGGATAAAGACCAACATTCGGGTTCTACCCAGGTTGAGAGAAAATTCTGCCCCCATATATTTTGTCCCGAAGTATTCTGTCCTTGGGGGTTATAAGCCTGAAAGTTTTGCCCATATGTGGGTTGAGGACTAGGGTATTGATTCTGAGCATACCATTAAGGTCCTTGCTGAGCAACATATGGATTTTGTTGTGGAATGAAAGCAGTGCCTTGAGGTGCATTGTACAACACTTGAGTTTGACCTTGCAGAAGATACGTAGTGCTTTGAGGAGTGCTGTTTAACATCTGAGATTGACCTTTAGGGACATAAGTGATGCCTTGGGGCACACTATATACGACTTGAGATTGAACTGGAGGAAGATAAGTGGCACCTTGAGGCTGAATGGGTTGTCCCTGCAGAGCATGTTGACGTGGATGCTGTAGTTGGAAAGGCTGTCCCTGCTGAAAAAGTTGGCCTGGATACTGAGGGCCACCAGGTTGCGCTTGTGAAAAAGGTTGGCCTTATGGTCAAGATGGGCCAGGTTTCCCATGAAGAATAGGTTGACCTGGCACGGGACTATAGGGTTGTCCTTGTTGTATAAAATTTTGGCCTTGCTGAACGTAATGTGGATGCTGTTGCACAAAAGGTTGTCCCTGTTGGTGAACGGGTTGATTGGGATCAATCAGAGGAAAATAGATGGGATTACCGTATGCATCATAATGATGTGGAGGATTTCCATAAGCTCGCGGTTGGTGAGAACCCTGAGGTGTGGAATTCTACTGCTGAGGACCCGGAGAGGGAGCATATCGTTGTTGAATATCCAACAGACAAACATCGAATGTATAACTACTAGGAATAGAAGTAAAAACCATAGGCGCAATACAAGTAGATGGGATTTCCATAGCGCGGGGCTATGATCCATTCACAGTGGGCCTAATAGGCATCATGGGATTGATAAAGATAGACCTGTGGATGACAACAGACCTTGATGACGACTGAGTTGTACTGACAACCAGTGTAGATGAAGCCACACAGACAGTGGTCTGGATAGGAACGAAATTTACAATGGCCGATGAGATGGGTGTCAAAGGCAACATTCCTGATACATTCATGTGTCATGGATGCAACACTAGAAATGATTTGACCCAAAGTACGATAACCGGGTGGAAGAGACACCGGTTGTGGGGAAGTTTGATTGGAGACATGTGGGAACATTTCTGGGAAGAGATAATACTCCCCGGCAGAAACATGAAGCTATTCACTGTCGAAGAATCCATGTCTGACGAGGCTATAAGATCATCGAAAAGATGACGAGGACTAGCAAGTAAAGCAATGGCTAATAGCGGTGATCCCGAAGTAAGAGGAGGGAATTCTTCCTCGCTCCCAAAACCATACCAGGCACCTTAAGGTTTCCAATTGATATCAATTGACCCTTCAGGAGTAGACTGGGTAGCGAGAGGCAAGATACTTAGAAGGATAGACTGCCAAAACTCGAAAGACCTAGTGGACCGAGGTGTTTCTGAAGAAAAATCAGGATAAGGATCACCACTAGGAGGCAATGAAGAGGACGAAGAAACGGGTGGTTCCGCCACCTTGAATTTGTTTCAAAACACGAAGGAAACGAGATAGTCGACTCGAGGCTTCAAGAACAAAGACCAAGGAATTACTTTAGAACAAGCCAAGAAAATATCTTTAATGGGCATGTGATCGTAGACAGTTAATTTTATGACATTGAAACGAAACTTTGTTGTTTCATATTTTAAGAGTCGAGAAACAAGCAAAAGATGACTCTAGTCACTTTCAAATTGAACGAGCATGAAAGGAAAAGTGCTCAATGATCTTTTCACTTTTAGAGAGTCACGAAAAGACCAAAATGACTACTCAGGCAATCTAAGAAAGAGGGTGTACCAAGTTTCTGTGAACTATAATATACACCGTGGTGATCAAATGAAAGAGAAATGACCAAGGACTTGACGTACGTGAAGGCAGTATCCCCGAATGCTGTGTTCAATGTATCATGGTTATAGGGTGGCAGACTTGGATTCATATGGATAAATGATTTCAACCTATGAGGGTTTCCCTTTATATACGCAATGGTACGGGGAGCACAAGTCCATGCTAGTGTTGTCTAATGCCAGATGGCGAACAACATCTACTAGGTTTAATGATGCCAAAACACATCACTAGCCTAGACCTCTAAAATGTGTGCGTTAGGTTTCAATGTTTCCTTAGGTTGATTGAATTCATTCTAAGGTTGATCTTGAATTAATGTTGCGATTTCAAGGCCTTACCGAATGTGATCTCGAATTCCTAATGAAAACTACATGCACAAGAAAATCATTTCCATTCAATGAATGCTAGCTAGGAGAAGGATAACAATTCTATAACAAAGTAGCAATCGATTGAACCACCAGAAGAATTTCATTAATGCATCTAATACAACCAAAAACATAAAATGAAAACTATTTCCTCGTTCGCTAAGAGCTACTAATGCAAAAGAACATTTTCATTTTCAATTTAAGCAAAAGAATGCATTTTTGTCTTTTTAGATGAATGAGGCACACAATGCACTGTTACACTAAAAAGAAAAAAAAAATACTAGTTTCGAGCACTACAAATGTAACGATCTAAAACTAATAGATCAATGCAATACAAACATAAAACACACTCAAAACAAGGATGCACTCTTGCAAGCAAACAAAAGGCTTTCGAAATGATCCAACGAGCAATGTAATCTATGCTCAAAGTGACAAATGGAGAACTAAACGAAAACAAAAGTGATCATGTAATCAACCAAAGACACGAAGAACCGAAAGAAAGACTAAGATAATCAGTCAACGAATCGTAACAACAAAGATCAACATGACTCAAAGTCAACTTGGAAGGTTTAGTGAGGAAAATGTCGGACAAACAACACAATGCACCAAGAAACCCTAGGGCGACAAACTCCATTGATAAGATGATGGAAAAACAACTGAGAATATTGAGACTACAGAGTCAAAAAAATCCCAGTAGACCAATTGCAAGGTGAAAAACCAATCTAGAGCCAAGAAATATTGACAAAAACTCAGAAAAGAGGTCAAATAAAATCCTACAGGATTCAACGCGACTATTCATTTTGTAATCCGTGCTAAACGGGGGTTGGATCACTTGTACAAAAACATGCCAATCGGCACAAATATTCAAATAAAATCGGCCGAGCTGAAAACAATGGAAAAAATAAAATGAGGCGAGGTAGAGGGTCGGACTTGACACTCTGGAAGCGAGCAGGATGGTGAAAATAGTGGAAAAGTAAGAGTAAAGCAGAAAAAATAATGGAAACAACCAAATTCGACTCAAAAGCAAACGCTTGACAAACAACGAGATGAAAAAACACACAGCGATCCCCGAGCGGAGTCACCAAATTGTTATGTAGGTAAATCCCCTACGCGCGGACGAGAGGCGTCCCTGTAGCCCTAGGGCGGGTCTAGTAGCAAGAGGACATGATAATGCATTACGTTAATGAATGACACGAGTGAATATATATCTACCTTGGATCCAATACGGTTGTCCCTAGGCTGTGGCAGCGGTATCTGATCTTTGTCCCAGACACATCGTGGTCCTTCAATAATGGTACTCGGGTGCACACTTACGAGGAGCGAGGGAGAATGGCAGAAGCATACAAAATAATATTTCGAGTCATAGCTATCCAAATACAAGACGGGAACCAAAACATCGAGTCATGTGATAGTGAGAGAAAGAGATTACAACCAAATGAGCCTTGGCGTCGCAGCCTCCTTCAACGGGTTCACTCCAACATGTCTTAACCATTCATTTGGGGAATTGGACTTGGCAAGGCAATCAACCTAGACTCTCTCTCGGCTGAGGGGTATCTCTCTTCTCTATCTCACACCCGGCTCATTCGGACACGTTTTAGCTATTCGCCACAAAATGTTCGACTAGATGCATCTATGTGAGAGAGATGTATTTATAGAAGAGGAGGAGGGAGGTTGGGATGCCTCATATGGTGGAAGGAGGCCTTATCCTTTGGGAGGTTGCTCAAAAGTAGGCAATAAGAAGCCAAAGGAGATGTTCGACGTTGATCGATCAGACAACCCATGCTAACTCGCTCACGAAGTGGTTGGCAATGGAAACTTCGCTTCTATATTTAAAAAAATTCCAAAAACGGCTGGTGCGGGCGGTCCAGGGAACGAGGCGCCAATAGGCATGGGGCCTAGTGCTAATTTCTCTTATTGGCATGAGGCTATAATTTCTATCAGCGCCAAACCCAAAATCATGTGTTTTTGATGGTGCATTTCGAGGAATAGTGACGAAATGTTCTTCTCATGGAAGGGATGCAATGACACTTTTTGCAAGGCATGATATATAAAAAAAGTCATAGAAATAGTCCTCCAATGTGAGGGATGGGGATTGTAGGGATGGTGACAAAATGCGGTGTAACACAAATGCTTAAATTTTTGTACTTTCTATCTTTTCTTCACCCAAAGCCTCCTCCTAAACGCTCAAAGCCTTCTTTTTTTAACGCTACGGTGGGTGGAATAGTTGCACCAAGTACAAATACTCCAAAGCTATCCTCTTGATGCTACATCTCTCCATATTGTTTGTTTGGTTATAGTATTCCTACATGCAATTATAACATTCTATCACAATATCCATCTTCCTCTTGTGATCAAATATTTGCCTCTCAAGCTTGTAATTCATGTCCCACTCTTCACAGTGCTTGTTTTTGTTTCTCTACGAACATCACTAGCAAAATAAATAGCTTGAATATGGTTGATCTTGTCGAGTCCTTGTCTTCTTTGTTGTTGGATCCATCTTAGAAGGATGAGATTGATCCTCGAATTTATTTAGAATTAGGGTATGTAATATTCCTTTCTTGATTTGGTCAAATGGAATGAATTTTTTCCATCTTATTTACCATGGTATTTTTCCATGGTATCATCCCATGGTATTTGCCTTAGTTATACGAGGGAAAATAATAAAATAAAGTTATAGCGAGTCCATCAAGCTTATAAAGGGATAGAACCGGTGGTGAATTTATTTGGTGGATCCATGTTACATGTCATTTTTTCATCATGAAATTTGACTATTAATATGGGTCTATCACCACCTATATCATGTTCCCTTAGAAGTCAAAAACCTTAAAGTTCCTAAATCAAGTCTTGGAATTGGAGAAAAGCTCTTTAAAAAGCCTTAAAAGTCTACACGTGATTTTTCTAGCATTTCCTGCGCATGCGCCTCTGTTTTTCAATACACTATGGCAACCCCTACACTTTTTTGCTACTATTACTGTGCACCCCATGCAAAAATTCAAATTAAAAGAAAAAGTAAGTTCTAGAAGCCTAACTGGTGAATATTCTCCCAAATGGGAGCTTCTAGAGTCGCGATCGGTTCGAACTTTATCCCTCCAATTATGGAGATTATCCCTTGGTGCATGGAGCTCAAATCCATTCATGTGAGGAATCCATCCCTCTCTTCCTTAGGCTGAAACCTCCATTTTCCTATAAATTGAGCTTATGTTTCGAGGTTGAAGGAGTAGACATACATGTTAATTCTTGAAGAAATTCCCGAATGCATACTTTCTACACTAGTTGTTGTTGTTGGCATAAGAATGATCACACCCTTGTGTCCATAACTCTATGTTGGTATTGAGAGAGGAAGCTTGTGTTGGGGAGGAATGATTGTTCGGGACCCAGGGAGAAATATATGGCACAACATCGAGGCATCGGATTTGTGAATTACTCTTTTTATTGAAGATAATACCTTAGGATCTCTTTTCTCATTGAGTTGTTCTTATGATTATTGAAATGACATCGATACTTAGACTCCTTGATCACTAAGTTGGGTTAGCTTTCTTGATTACTATATGTTGCATATGCTTTGATTCTTTTATCTTGTCTTTGATTGCGGGTTCTACTTATTGAAGAGAAGCCACTTTAGAGTGACAACACTAAGGTGCATCGAACGTTTGGGATTTCATTGTGAGGCATGTCCTCTTTTACTTTCTTATAATAATTATGAAATGCAATTAATCTGAGAAAGGTTTGAAAAGGACGTTTATTTTCTAGCTACTCGGCGAGTACTGAAGTCACTCTTAAAGAGGGATTAATCCGCATAACAAAATGGCGACTCCTTTGGGCTTTAGAAATTAGTTTTCTTTATTTTATTTTAGGTTTGAATTTTAGAGAGTTTCGATTTTGACTTCTTTGAAAACGAGGTTGGGTAGATAAATTTTAGGAATCCCTAAAAGAAAGTTGATTATTTATTTTTTCTATGTTTTTCCTTTCCTCCGCGGTTTTCGGCGGAAAATAGTGCGGCAGCTTTGTACGGTTCTAGTTCAAAATAGTGCGCATATTACTCTTGTCTTCCACTATAAATTTCGCACCCACAAATTTTTGAAAAAATAAAAATTCCTACTTTTTAGAGTCAAATCACATGATTCTTTGTGTTTGCCCCAATCTATCTCATTTGTCAAATCTTGTGTGTGTGAATTTTTTCGACAACTTTTGCATTTGTGTGATTCATCATCCTATTTGCGTCTTATAAATGCGATTTTTTCCCTGCTTATTATTTAACTCCACTCTGAGATAGCTTCATTTACCTCAACTTACTGGTATAATGATATTGTCTTTTGATCCATTAAGATCGTGACAAACCTTACTTTTATGAAAATTGATTCCTTTTTCATTCTTGATTTGGAAGATATTTTAAGCTTCTTTGAGCTTTGATATCACCCAATTTTTTTGGATGTTTTCATTCTGTTTGAGATAAGTAGAATTTTTTTCTTGGTACGTACAACTAGGAGAAAACATCCTCAAACATTCTAGATAGACTTCAAAATTAGTTTTTCTTTGATTTTGAAATTTATGTTTTTAGAGTTTTTTAGATATTGTTCTTTTGGAAATGGTTTGTTTATTGAATTGTAGTTTCTGATATGATTGCTCAAGGAATTTCATTTTAAAGAGTAATTGATCATTTTTCGAATTAAGTTCTTACGAAAACGTCTTCTTTTCAGGATTTTGTTTATGAATGAAAGAATTTGTGCTTTGAAAATTGTTAAATCTCTCAATCTTTCCCTTAAATAATATTCATTAAAAAGAAAATAGTTGCACTTCTCATTTAGATGAATTTAGCATATTTTTTGGTTGGGCCACAAACATCATGGAGAGTTTCAACTCCATACATTTTGTCTTAAGTAATAGCCAAATTAAAAACAATGCATTAATAAAATCAATCTAGATATTTTACATTTCTAGGGCTCATCCCTCCTGACATAGCTTAGGCTAGTGTTTTGGAAAAGGTTGTATTAACCATTCCAAGGCAGTTTAAACAAACAACTAGCATCAACTTGCGATGGGAAAGTCCAAATGTAACATTTGTGCTTTGAGGAAGCTCTTCTTAAAAGAGTTAAGCATGACATCATGTCAAAACCGAGTGAGGTATGTGGCTAGTCCTTTCTTTGACATCTCCCATGCCAAAGGTATGTGTTGGAAGGTTCTATTCCCTCCCCTTCTTGCCCTTCTTGCATATGCACATGCTCAAATGAAGATGGAAGTATTTCGAAGTTAATCTCCAATGGAAGGCTATCCTCTATCCAAAACCTCCTTCCTGGTCTTGCCAAAGTATGCATGTGAGGCCACCACCTTCTATCATGTATGGAAAATTTCTCTCCAAGTGAGAATATCTTACGAGTCTTCATCTAAGGGCCCGCCCTCTTGCCCCATGATGGTGTCTTCCTCCATTCTTACATCATCTTCTCTCGGCGCGATATGTAAGGATGAGGGAGTGGACAATGGCGATGAGGAAAATGTTTCCCTCCTCCTTGAGCTCCCCCAATACTCTCGGTGATGTATTATGGGTCTTGTGCTTCCCTTCACTCCTTGGATTTATGAAGATGGAGCATCAAGGTGTGAGACATCTTTCACTAGTGCGAATCAAGTGGTCTCCACGGTGGTTTACCACAGAGATAGTGATGTCTCATGGATCATCCTCATGTGTATAATAGATGGGATCATCATATCCACTGCTTCCACTACGCAAATTCATCCATGTTTTATGTGTGGAAGTTTCATGATAATGGGAGTATCACTCTTAAGGATGCGAGTGCTTACGATTGGAGCGGTACTTCATCCTCTCGTCCACGTAATAATGTATCATCTCCTGCCATCATCGTATTTGTGATCCCTCCTTTGTTCTTTGTCTATCATCATAGACACATGCGCTCATATCTTCATATGTAGGATCCCTTGGAGCTTCTTGCAAGATACAAGAACCCATTTGGTAGAGCAATTGCTTCATCTCCATCTCCAAATAGAAGTAGATCTCCTCCTACTGTGCCGAAGTGGAGGATCTTCTCATCTCTTCCTTGTCCCCTTCTCCTCATCAATGGAGAATACCTCATCATTAAGAGACCCTTTCCACAGTCTCATTTTGAAAAAGGAATCCTCATGTCTTCTTCTTGAGAAGAAAGTCCTTGCTGAAGTGGGGCCTTTGCCTTGGTAAGGAGCATGTAGTAAATCTTTAACCCTCTCAACAATGTTCGAAATGGAGTTGGCTTCTGTGGATCCCTCCAACTTATGCAAAGGTTCGGTTATTGGGTTTGGTTTTATCTCTCGAGGAAGTTTCGGATTGTTTCAAATCAAATTTTTTCACTAACCTCCTAGTGAACTTTGCATAAGTAGATATATTAGCATTATTTAATGGAATAGTTAAATAACCACCCGGCATAAGCCTTACGTTCAAGATGCGTGACTGCTACTCTAATGGATTCTTCAGCACGAAATTTGATGCGGTGGAAATATTTGTCTAGCTTAGATTGCCAGTCTTGGCTAAGCTCTTGGGTGACCCATCAAAAGTAGGTAGAAAAAAATCTACCCAAAGTGTGCCATGCACCTTCTTCTTCTATTGTAGTTGCTTTGGGTATCCTCTCTTCTTTAAGTTGACGGACCCTTGGGGCTTTAGATGCTCCTTGAATCTCTAGACTAGGATTCATATTCTTGGAGATAGTCACCAAGAGTCTCCTCTGGTATTTCCTCTGCTTCTTCTCTTGCGAGAATGTGGGCATTGCTACAACGTTGTAGATGCGATTGTGTGGTTGAATGTTCACACACATAATATGAAGAACTAGGGCTTTCTTATTTTACAATTATTCTTGGGGATCTTCATGTCTTTCCTCCTCATTACCTTGATTTCTCTTTTAAGCTCATACAAAGTTTGGAAAGAGTATTTGAGAACTCCTTTGCCATTCTTCCGGATAAAGGGGTTTTTCCCTTGTTTTCTTTGTCATCTGTGTAATCAAAATTCTTATGTCTTTCTTTAGATACCTCTCTTCTATCTATCGATGAAGTTGTGCTTATTTAGGGAGACATATTGGCTTCTTAGAAAGCACAATATGCCAAGATGATGCTACGATACCAACTGTAATATTCCCACATGGGGAATGCAACAATAGAAAGTAGATTTACGGGAAAATAATGCGAAGTTATCTAAGATACAACGAGGAGGCCAATAAAAGACCTTTGAAATGTATTTACAACAGCATAATAGATGTATAATGAGGCCCATAAGATGCATAACTAGAAATACAAGTCACTGATAGAAGAAAAATCCTCAAAGAGTCTTTTGCAACCATATGTATAGGCGGAAATTGCCTTACGACATTATTTTATTGTTAGTACGTAAACGAATGTTGATTACACTTTAGATCTAGAGCATATAAGTTTATGAAAATTCAGATCTATAACAGATCCATACACTATATAGGCTCATCTTTCAATCCCCCTTGGGGTTTACAGCAAAACACCATGTACATGAAGTAGATGCGAGATCCAGAAGTTTGAGATTTGCATAAATATTCAGATATTCAAAAAGTATTCGAAGTGTACGATTAGATATGATATGAACAAGAAATAGATCTCCTCCAATGGATCTCCAAGGTGAAGAGAGCGGATCACAACACTTACGAAAACCAACTCTATAGATGGTATGCCAAAACACCTTGCAACAACACCTACATGAATAACGTAGATATGGAAGTAAAAATTATTTTGTAGGGTTTAGAAAATGGTTGCCCTCATGCCAAGATCGGAAAATGTAGCCCAAAAACACTTTACAATACCTCCTCCCAATGGAGTAGAAGCCTCCTCCGCGAAAAAAGGGCAACGAAATGATCTAGATGCGAGTAGATCTAGCCTCCACTTGCTACGGCTTTCAAGAACAACCAAACCCTCAATAGGATGCGTTATAGTTGGAAGAAGAAGCTTGGCCTCAAGCCGGATAATTGGAGCCAACCATTACAAGACTCTCCAAGAGATACTCAATGGGAAGGGTGGGATTCTGGAAGTCAGCAACACCGAGTGCTAAACAACTATTCTCGGCTAAGCAATGAGAATGATATATGTCTAAATAGAAAATATATTCGGAAAAGGCGATAAACATCAACAACCTTCTCATGCTTGCATCCTCTTCCTTTTATAAGTTAAGAGCTTGCAAACCCTAAACCACCTTAAATGAGAGCCACTCCTTTCACACAAAGCGACTCCATCTAAAACTATGTTGTGCCTCATTGATGGCCATACTTCACGAAGACGTTGTAGATTTGGTCAAGGATGACCCCGGTCAAAATATATAGCCCCTTTCACCTAAGGAGTGCTTGTTTAAACAAGCAATATTTAGCCTTTTTACATTGGCGTTGATTTATTCAATGTTTAGGAGCATTTTAAGTCCACCTTTACACTTTATTCTTCAAACAAAGAAATTAAAAAAAAAAAGAATATTCCAATTAGCTTAGGACTAATTAGGAATAAAGCCTACATGCACTCATTGTAAGAAAGAAGGACATGATGAGGCATTTATTGCGGAAACACTACATCCATAATTGAAGCCTAAGAAGTTTGGGAATAAAGAGAAAAAGAATATTATTTTATGCAAAAGACATAGGATCAAATTGAGAGGACGAAACAACAATTATAGCTACGGGTATAAGGTAAAAATTCTCAAGCATCTCGAAGTACTTCTTCGCATTTTGTTGATAATGAAAATGATGAGGAAAATAAATGAGCTATTTCATATTGGAATTCTTTTCCAAGCATACTAAAATTGATACTTTGTTTGATAGTGGCTCTCGAAGTTAATTTGATTGCTAAATCAATTGTAAAGAAATTGGGTATTGAAACTAAACCTCATAAAAATCCATACCCATTAGGTTGGTTCTATGATAAAACTAAACTACGAGTTAAGAAAAATGAAAACTTCATTTTTCAATTGGATTAGGTTTGTAGATGAGGTTAGATTAGATATAGTCCCATTGGATATATGTGGAATTGTACTAGGAGTCTATATTTGCATGATAGATATTTTATCTTCTATCGAAGGCGGATAAGTATCAACTAACTAAAGATGGAATTGAATATGTATCAAGAGCTCATAAACTTAAAGATAACTACACTCTCATAAATTCAAGACAAATGAAAAGAATTATAAATTAAAGTAAACAATTTTACTTATGATTGTAAGCAAAGGATACGGATAAATCTAATGCTTTTCAAGAAATTGTAATCCTAAACAAAAAGAAGATTTAGATTAATGTTTTTTTACGATTATGATATTTAATTGTTTCGAGAGCCTAAAGGGCTTCCTCCCAAGTGATAGATAGAACATGAAGTTTATTTTGAAGCCGGACGCTCCTCTTCCTAACATTGGAATGTACGAGGTTATCGACTCTAGAGAATGTAGAGATAAAGAAGCGAGGTACAAGAATTGCTCGGGTTATCGAGGTTTTATTCGACCAAGCCTTCACCATGTGGATCACCTATTGTGTTGGTACAAAAGAAAGATGGTTCGCTGGAGAATGTGCATTGATTTATGAAATTAAATAAAATAGCAATAAAGAATAGTTATCCTCTTCCTCGCACTCAATGATTTATTAGATCGGTTGAAAGATGCGTTTACTTCACTAAGTTAGACTTGTGAAATGACTACCATTAGATCGGGGGTTTCATAACGGGATGTATGGAATACTTCTTTCAAAATGAAAAAGGGCTCTATGAATGGATGGTTGTGCCTTTCGGCTTGATAATACTCAGTAACATTCATGTGTGTCATGAATGATGTTTTTAGACCATTTATATATGATTTTTAATAGTCTACTTAGATGATATTCTTGTTTTCAATAGGACATGGGATGAACATATAAAACATGTAAAGCATGTTTTAGATGTGTTAAAAACATAAAATCTCTATGTAAGGCTGTCAAAATGTGAATTTGGCGAGGACATATTTAAATTATTTGGGTTATATTGTAGGGGTGGTGGAATTGAAGATAGATCCCTCTAAGGTCGAAGTCGTTGTAAATTGGCCTAAGCCAATCTTTTGCTACGAAGTTAGAAGTTTCTTAGGGGCGGCTTCAACAACGGAGAAAGTTTGTTTAACTTACTTGATTGTAGCTCCTCTACATGATTTGACAAGTGTGAAATAGGTGTTTCGGTGGGGGAGGCAAACAACGAAAGCCTTTGACACATTGAAAGAAAGGATGGGTACAACGCCCGGTATAGCAACGCCGGATGTTAACATCCATTTGAGATCGAGACGAGATGCAAGTGAATATGCCATGGGGGCGGTGTTGATGCGGCACGAGAAAGCCTGCCTGCTTTCATTACGAGACATTCACATCCATGATTAACTATCCTACATACGATAAGGGTATATGCATTAGTATAGAGTGTTAAAAAGTGGAAACATTACATAATGGGGAAAGAAGCAATCATACATACGGATCATCCTTAAATATTTACACTCACAAAACTAAATTACAACAATGAAGACACTATCGTTGGATGGGATTCTTACGGAAATTTTCATCTTGTAATCGAGATATAAGAAAGGCATACATAATAAGGTTGCGAGACATGTTATCGAGACCAATCATAAATGCATCCATAATTCTTAAGCATAATTCGGTAATGCATGAAATCTATATTGAACAATATTCTTAAGACATGATTTTAAGGATGTATATGCAACTTTAATTCATGGAAAGAAAGTAGAAGAATTGGATTATTTCATAAAGGACAAACTCTTATATCATTTGGGAAAATTATGCATTCCACAAGCTGAAAGAGTTAATGTGATTAGAAACTGTACTTCTCTAATTCAAGTCACTTTAGAGTATGAAATAAACAATTGCACAATTACAAAGATTATATGTCTTCTTCCACAAATGAATAGTATTTTCAATATATATTAGAGGATGTACTATGTGTGCTACAAACGAAGTAAATGTGAAAATTTGGCTTGTACAATCCACTTCAATTCCTTCTCGTCCTTGAGGAAATTTTATCCATGCATTTTTTGGGGGATTGCCAATGTCTAGAAAAGGTCATGATTATTTGTATGTAGTTGTGGATAGGTTCAATAAGATGTGTATTTTGACACCATGTACCAAACATATACAGGCGAAAAAACTACAAATTTGTTCTTTTAAAATATATGGGTTCACTTTGGGTTACCCACTTCTATTATATCTTGATCGAGATTCTCGATTTGTGGGCTTTTGGTCAAGTTTGTGAGGGCTCATGGACACCAAGTTAAAAGTCACAACATTTCATCTGCAAGCAGAGACATTGAGACTAAAGTGGTAAACATGAAAATGGTACGGTTGTGAGGTTATTGCGACGAGCATCCCAAGATTTGGGATGAGAATTTGTGTTATATACATCATTCTTACAACTATGTGAAACATTATTCTACTCGGGAATATTAATTTGAACTTATTTAGTTTTGTACCAAAGTATCCCTTGGATTTTGTATTTGGTAAAGACATCGTAGTTGATGGACACAATCATGTGGACAAAGCAACTTGGTTATTGAATCCCAGGAAATTCACTAGGAAGTACAAGAACAAGCTGGAAAAGAGCCAAGAAAATTATAGAGTGAGGCACAACAAGCATCAAGTTGAAACAATTTTCAAGTTGGTGATCAGTGCAGTTTGTACATCGTAGAAATACTTGAGGGAAGGAAAAATTTTGAAACCAATTGAATACATTCCTTTCAAAATTCTTGACAAAGTCAGTGAAAATATTTCTGCCTTGATCTACGAAGCTTATATGAAAATATATTTCATTGTAAGTGTGGAAAACTTGCGATTGTATGAGCTCATCATTGATTGAATATCCAAAAAGAGCAAATTCAAGTACCTTCAATTGAATATTTTTCAGGTATCTCAACGAGTTGCGGAAGGACAAAATTCTCAACGGGGAGGATAAGGAATTGCGATGAGGATAAGTTGTGCATCTTCGAGTTGGACTTAAAAGGTACAAATCCAAATAAATCACGATGGATAGAAGTTGGAAAAGTGAAGAAAACATATCCTCACTTACTCGACGATAAAACCAACTTTTGGTGGTCCAGCTTCCGGTGGGGAGGAGTGATCCAAAATGGATTCGGTTTTGCCTCCGGATAAAAGTCTTAAAATGTATATGAAAATAAGGTCAAGTTGAAGTGCTCATCGACGAGTTCCAATGGTGTGAATGGTGCATAAAAGCGAGTTCATCTATGACAAAGATATTCGAAGTCGAGTTTTAGCAAAGTAAGGGAAAAATGGAAAAAATTCAAAGTTAAAGTCAACGGTAGAATTCAGCAGGTCAACGGTCGAGTCAAGGTCGAAGATGATGTTAGTAGGACACGTGTGATCCTGAGAACATGCCTCCCTATCCGGGGTGATGTCGACGGATCAATAGTGTCGGTTATCGATTGGTTGGAATGGGCCAATCGCGGTGACCGCATATGGCAAATTTTGGGAGGGAGGATCGAACCCACGACCTCCGGAATACCAAATTTTTAGTCGGAAATCATTTCACCGATCGAGCTACCATGTCTTTTTGTATTGAATGCAATGGATATTATATTTATTATATACGGGTTTGTTTCACGGAAAAGTAGGATGGTCGGGGTCAACCCACATTGTCGATCCTTATCACATTATTGTCGCCCGCATATATCATGCAACGAAACTTTATGTTATAGTCTTAAATATCACGCTAAAAATATATTGTAACCGTGGAGAGCCTTATCAAAGGGTTTCATCTTTATTGATATTTGCTAACCATCGCAAATATATATTACAATATATATGTATTGCAAATACATATATTCACAACGCATTGTTGAGATATGTATTATCGCAAACCACCGGAGCATAATTAATTCATTGCTATGTATAAAATATCTTAAGCGCTCGGAGGGTTTATGAATGGTCGGGCGGGAGTTCCGACCCCGCCGACCTCCCAAAAGATATATAACAAATGCCTTCATAGAGAAAGAGCCGGTGCACCATGCGGTGATGCTTGTGTATCAAGAAACCATCACACTTTTATTTAAACCTTTGCGAGAAGTCGAACCGGCGGAGACCGCCGGTAACGTTCCAAGGTGTTTTTGATGTAGAAGGGTGGTTTTTGTGCAAACATAAGTGGTTTTGTACGAGGAAGAGGTGGTTTTGGATTCTCCATGGGTTCTAGAGGTCACGGTGGCGAAATATAGGCAAGTTTATACTCATTTTGATTGAAATTTCGATAGGTTGCAATGGTGAGGTCCATTTTCTCATTTGAGTCTTTGTTTTTGAAACTCCATACTGTGAAATCATTTTAAAGAATATAAATAGAGATCAGCAACGCGGAAGCTAAGAACCCGGAGACGTAGCCGGGGAATTCGGTGAACTCATTTATTAAATTCTTGTTGTATTAATGTGTTTAGTATGTTTTAATTTTCTTATGTTGTTTTATGTTATTCACAATATTTTCGATCTATTGCCCTTTGAGTAACATAAGCTACTCACATAGATGTCAATAATACCTTTTCATAAATATAGATCAAAGAGAACGGAAATTTACGAACTAGTTGAAGTCGTATAACCTAAGATTATACGGCTACGAACCTAATTTTAAGACCTAAAGGCGGGTCTGCTACATCTCGCTTGCTTTGGGTTCATAACCTCAACCCTTGGTCATCCTCATTCACCTCGAGTGAGCTTGGGATCACGAGAACCTTCCTCCTGGCCTCATTAGTATTGAAGAGATTACTAGCAGAAGAAGAGGTTATTCTTCCTTGACGTCGGGAATCTTTAGATCTAAGGAAAAGTGAATCGATTTATTATAGCCCTTTCAAGCAAGATCCTTGGTATTCTCGGTTAACTAATTTTCTACATTATTCTAGTCTTAGTTACTCGCCACCCCATATTCCTTTTTACGCCTTACCCGAGAGGTAGTTACGGACCTTCATCAAACATTTACGGTGAGTCATCCATGTTTTCTTCTTTCGCCAAAAACTTTTTTGTATGGTGGTCCTTCTATTCCTTCAGATACCGATGGCTTTCTAGTACTTTCTCGGGAGCATCTCCCTCTCCCGAAAAACTTGTACAATCACCTAGTCTAGTGAATCTCGTACCAAAACTTTAAAAACGGAACAAGTCTACATGATGTACGGAAATATTTCTAACCCCAGGCCCTCGAGGTAGCAATTTATCGCCTAGGGCGGCCTCAAGGTAGTAATTTACACGGGGAGCAACCTCAAAGACAATACATACCTCAAGGGTAGTACATACCTCAAGGAAAATATCAACCTCAAGGGCGAGTACTCTATTCGGGAGCCACAACCTCTTCAAGGGCGGTACCAATACCGGGGCAACAACATTTCTAAGGATAGCCGACCTCCTTTGGGGCCGTAGTTTGTAAAGAACAATAATTGTTTCAAGGAGGACAATATTTTAGTGGAAATTATCCATCAAATAATCAAACTTACATTATGAAATATCAACACGATTATTGTCCATCTTACGCATACGGCCTTCAATAGGAGCCATTTGTATCACCGGAGTAAACAGGTGTGGGATGCAATACGTGGGAATGTGAGTGCAAAACTTTGCATGCAAATGCCTTATAATGCGGCACAATTCGGCCAAGCGGTTATCCTCAAATCCAACAACTTTGTCCAACCTACGCTTCAAGTTATACCTCGGTATTTGCACCTAGTAGTGTTTAGCAACTGGTTAAAGTACACACAGAACACATGTCCAAAATGGTGCATCAACTTATGTTCAACAACACTAAATACACCTATTCTTGGAGTTTCTATAGTCCCTATTTATACATCCCCTCAAGTAACGCTTTTTGTATCATAGCCAATCCCTCAAATGACTATACATCAACATGGACTGCGATTAGGACTATTTTTCGGACATCTGCAACAGGATAACCGTACAAGTACAATTGTGCTTGAGCCATTCTTATACGGTCAATTTGTTTATCAATAGTATCAAGGGTAGTATCAATATGGACACAGCAAGACAAAATCCGATATACCGGCATCAACCATACCCTGGTTACACATATAAGATACCCGGCTCAACCTCAATGCGGTACGGATAATCCTGGTCATCAGGGCACTGTCAATTCCAATTGCATAGGCTATTATTCCGGCTATTATCTAGATATCCTCCCCTCCCGATAATGGAATTTTTCCCTCCAAGGTTATTATTTTTGTCAACGGGATCCTAACCGTCGGTTATCATTCATTGCAACTTTGGATTTACTAGATTTGTCACACCTCATGAACAATCGATTTATTTTCTTCCATTTTGACCACCAATGCCTAATAAGTTTCCAGTGATATTCCCAAGTTTGAAGGTAAATCGGGAGACGACCCCTCCAACCATGTCATGAATTACCACCTTTGGTGTGCATCCAAATCTTTAATCGATGATTCCATTCGGTTGGAATTGTTTCAAAAAGAACATTGATAGGTTTTAGATTTGCAAAGTGGTATATTGAACTACCATGTGGCTCATTCAACAATTTCAACGTGTTATACTTGAGTTTCTTAACACACTTTCGGTTGCACAGCTATTATGATAATGGCACAAAACTCTTAACTTCATTAAAAAAATATATGTTCACATACATTTGAGATCACATACATGAATGGAGACGTAAAATGACATTTAAGGTAGTTTCATTCCGGATCAAATCTTAGCGAGAATGGTTTATTAAATCATTACTTCCAAAGATCACGAAAGATGTGGTTAAGGAAGGTGTTATTACGAAAGAATAGGTCATAAGCTCGAAGCAGTACTTAGACCTTGTATATACACGGTACGGTACTTTATACGAAAAAATTCCCAACACCCATCTAGGTCAAATAATTGCAACTCCTTGGTTCTCATGCTACAAACGGTGTAATTGGTTCGGTTAACACTAGTAAGAGTAGAAGAAGTTGTCCAAATGCTTCTCATTATAACACGGATTCACGAAGGAGATTCTTCCTTTGAAACTTCGCAATATTCATGTTGTGTAGACTCATCCATAGCTAAATCTAAAACCGACAATAAGAAGAAAGGAAAGAATAAAAAAAAACAAATTACATCTCCCAAAGAGAAAACCAAAGAATGAAACGGTGATGAAATGCGGAAACATCTTATCTGTAATGAGGATCACTATACCAAGAGTGTCCACATCTCGTTGAGTTCTCCCGATTTTGTCAAGGTTCACCCACATGAATTGTCTTGAAGGATTTTTTTCCACTCAAGATAGTAAAATGATAGGATCTTATTCACATTAGTGGCAGATATTCTAAATGATGTCGAAGTTATGGTTCGACACGATCTCAAGACTATGGAACTAAGAAGTATTGTAGCTTGGTAAAGACACGGAAAATTCTAGTCAAACACTAGCCACCTCCTATAGTTTTCGAACCATAAATCGAGAAACCTAATCTTGGTCTAGTGATTAAACCACCTACTAAAGGTGTACTTTGAAAGTCGACTTTGCAATCCACATCACGAGAACTCAAAATTACAACATTATTTGAAGATTTGGCGATATCCCCTTCAACAATGTCGGCCTTAGAAGTGCTACAATCATGTCCAACACAAAGGAAATTACTATTATCGGCTATTAGAGCTATCGATACTCAAGATTCCAACCTCATGGTCTTTGATCTAAAAAATTTTGCATCAGAACTCCCTCCTTCGAGATGGCTTTTCATATTCCGGTATTACTCAAATCTGAACGGAAGGTTTTCGTACGTAATTGATGGGGGGGCATCCACATGCATAATGTCGTTAAATTGTTGGAAAAATCTCGATTCTCCAACACTCAACCAATCAACGAAGATAGCCTTTGATGGAAGAGGATTTCATCCATACGGAATACTCTAGGATCTACCTATAGACGTAGAAGGAAAAATTGTTAATCTAGATGTTTAAATTTTTATGCCCTTTCTTGATTACAACTTTGTTATTTTGAGTCATAGGTTGGTCTTCTACCATGACTATTGTCATTTCATTCATCTTTCGGCTAATCATGTTCCTCATAAAGGAAGATTGTGAAAATCAATGGGTTGTCTATTATTCATCATACCCTACTTTTTTTACGGACGGTATCCAACATGTTGGAAAAACGGCTATCCCATACGCGGATGTTGATGTGTAGGATTAGTAAAGGATTTCGCTCTAATGGGAAATTTCTCTATGCCTCCACCCAATGTACCTCGCAAAAATTTCAACATGAATATGATCTCATCCATCACTATACCATTCGATGACTCACAGGAAGTGCCTTCGGAAATCGAAATTAGACTCTTTCAATGGCAAGATGCCACCTTGAGTCCCTTTGAAATGGCATATGTAGCCGGTACGGTGTATTGCGAGACACTTTCAACTACTCCCCGATCAAATGAATGTGATCTTTGAAGAGTCATCTTCTCTATCAAGATCAACATTAACATCATTTTCAACTTTTCAACATGTATTTCATCTTGATGAAAGTATTAAAGGAATTTTGTCATCGGATGAATTACCACAAGGATGATCTACATCATAGATCTTCATTTTTAGTCACCGAAATTTTAGAAAATGATTTTGTGTCTTGTTTTTATGATTTATTATGTCAAGGAACCACGAATCCTATATCGATTATACATTCAGATTCCGAGACTAATTTGGGAAATATTTCTACAACAGTTCCTATTGACATATCAAACAAAACTTGGACTTATTGAAAACATTCATATAGGCGCTTCTTGTATGATTGAAGAAATTCTTACTTACAACCCTATTTGAAATTAAGACTGTTTTTCCTGGTCTTACGAAGAGATGCTAGGAATCCATCCTAAGATTCTCATTCATAATTACAAGGTATACCGGATGCTAAGCACAGCGAGACAAATATTACGTCCAATACATCCGCAGAAAAGCTACATCTATCAAAGTTGAGTTGAGAAGCCATTATGAAAATGAAGTTCATCTATCTAATTCCATTGGCCAGTTGGGTATCTAATATAGTTCCCATCACAAAAAAATAAGGGACTATATGACTATGCGTTGATTATAGGGATAGTAATAGTACGTCCAAAGGATAATTATCCCTCTTACCTATATCGACCAAATTATCGATGATTGTGCGGAAATGAAATTTTCTCATTTATGGATGGATTTTCTGGCTATATCAAATCAACATAACTACATAGCGTCCAGCCAATGTTTGTCCTTCAGAACATTTGCTTGTGCAAATTACCTTTTGGATTAAAAAATGTTGGTGCAACTTTCAAAGGGTTATGTCTTATGATTTTCATGATATAAAACATATTGTAGAGCCTTATACGGATGATTTACTGCTCACTCTTTACACGAGAAATGATCATCCTACACACTTACAAGCTATATTCATGAGATGTAGGCACTACAAGTTCTTTTGAACTACTTTATTTGTGTTTTTTTTGTGCAAATCAAAACTTGAACACTTAGATTCATCGTTTCAAAATATGTCATTGTGTTGACCTCGAAGGTTGAGGCTATAATATGTTACCTCCTCCTTCCATGCTTCGCCAAACTCAAAGTTTGCAAAAAAGGGGGGAAAGCAATTTTTTTACGTAGGTGTTGTACGTACAACAACCCTGCGGAATTTTTAAATTTTAGAATAAATCCCATTTAGAAATAGGTCCCCTTTTTTATCTTTCTTTCTAGATAGAAATGATTTAGAAAAAAATCCCAATCATTTTTAGAAACAAAAGATTCATTGATAAAAGGATACATATCACATATTTTTACTTACAAAGTGGACAACCTTTAAAATAACTTTCCGATCCGATGAGAGATAAAGCCTTTAATCATATCAAAAAACGTTAAGAAGACTTTATACTTAATAATGATAGAAATGAGCTTGATATTCATAGCCGGAAACTCGGAGAGGTTCTTTAAAAATTTTGTTTTTTTCTTTGTAAAGTTGGAGAATGCGATGATGCTCCGCATCGCAATCGCATTTCGATAAACTTAAAGTGTTGTGTTTCTTGTATATATTTCGAGTGCGATGCGATTCATCGCAATCGCATTCGGAAAGAATTAAAACATTGCATTCTATTGTTTTAAAACTGCGATGCGGATCCTATCTCATCGCGTCGCATTTTTCGGAGAGAATATTAAACGGTTCATTTCATTTTAAATCTCCGGTCGATCTTCGCAATCGGGATTTGGTATAAGTTTTGTTTCATTTCCCTTTTACTAGCGAATTGCGATACGATTATGACTTAAATATCCATTTATTATTTTTCATCATGTTTCATTGTTTTAAAAGGAAATATATACATACTTATTTCGAAATATGCCAAATCTCCAGTTGTGGTAACATTAAATTGCGATCAAACGAATAACAATGATTTGTTTTGTTATTGAATGCATGAGTGTGACTCCCTAGAGGGCATTTTAAATTTTAAACCACGGAAATAATAAATACAAAAATTAATTAAGAATAAACCCCTTTGTATATACGTTTTTCTATTATTACGTCTTACCTTGGGCGAAAGCTTCTCTTTATCACGAGAGAAATAGAACATCCAATTCTTTTGTTAAAAGTAGAGCAAGAGAAATACACCACGACACGAAATGTCGAAGAGATTCGGGAAATCAAAAGCTACCATTGCTGAAAAGCCTACTTGTGATTATACTATGTCGTCTAAGAAACCGAAGTAGAACTTAATTTGATTCCCAGGACACCCTCTACTGGGGGACTTGGAAAATGACATGGGAAAATGTTTACAATCTATTAGAAAAGGGAAAACCCTAGAGTTGTGGAGGCTAGGCCACAATCCTGCCCAGTGTTTGATTTAGACTTTTGATTTTGAAAGTCCACTTGGTTCATTGGCAAACTCATTTCCCCTTTTGAGTTACTGCTCGGGCAAACATTTCCCATATTATGATGTTATTAGATGGGTGATTGATAATATGACTGCTCAAAGAAAAAACTTTTGTTTCTGGCTGGGACAATATTGAGGTCATTCAAACCATGAGATATCATTAACCCTTTTTGCTAATCCACGAAGGTTATAACAAAGATTTTATCAAAGAATTCACCACAAACAATGAAAATGAATAGAATAAATGAGAGAATGGAGAAGGGCTCTTGAAAAACAGGCCTGAGGCATGAGGTATGTACTCGGTGAGTCTCTCTTACCTCCATATTATTGTACGCTGACTATGATGTGTAGATTATTTAAATGATAACTGAAGCTGGGTTTTTCCATTCAAATGGTTAGATGAGTACATGATGCTATTATTCGAGATAATGGATTGGGCGGTTATTTTGTCTGATAGATATGTGTGAGAATTCTGAGAGTATAAAGAAAGACAAAAATTAGGGAAATTCCACTCCTTTTATTTGTGCAGCATATCCTAGATGCCATTTGTTTCAATTACGAATTCCCCTTATTAGGTTGGAAATGGACTCCTAAAGAACCGATTCTGATTCATGTACCAAAGTTCTTGTGGAAAGGACATTTTAGAAGTCATGTTTAAAGTTTGTCATGGTTTTCTTATTCCATTTACCAAATCATTTCGGTGATTCCCTCCTAGACTTTCCGACAAACTAGAGTTGATTTTTCCTCTAATGGAGAGATTGAGTTCGGGGAGGAAAAGTTCACATATATCGAGGTTTTTAAGTGTTGTAGAGCCACACATCCTTCCTTTGTATGTTCCGAATAAACTATTGGTACGGGGAATTTCTGTCGGTGATAGTAGAAGGTATGTCTAGAACTTTAAAGAACAACAAAAAACATGTGGCCTACTTTTCCTTTCAAATGTGGGGACTTTACTCTCGGCAATTTTTCCCGCTGTGAAAAAAGTTGTTAAGTTAATCAATCTTAAACTTTCAACAATTCCTGGAAGGCAATGTTGATCCCGAAGGTGGCATATGATTTTACTATCTCTATTTCAATTGCTCGGTTGAACATGAACCGGATGTCTTTGATGATTTATTTGTCTCTATAGATAAAATGTCTCAAATTTTTATTTATTCCAAGTCCAAACTTGAGCCTAAAGAAATGAATAAGTTTTAAACTTTTAGAAATGGAGGTTACTCGAGTTCCTTTGGATCGATTGAGGATTTCTACACGGGGATGTGAACCACAACAGAAAAGATCTGAAGTACATTTAGCAAGAAATATGAGTTTGATCCTATTTTTGAGAAGCAAAGATGATAGCGACAAGGCATGCTTTGGAAGAATCGGCTGCTTGCTAAAATTGATGTACGAATGATATTACGCAGCGAAAAGAAAGCACGGTGCGGTGCCCATGTGCATATTGAAAAAGGAGGCACAAACGGTAAAAATACTGAAAGACAAGACCTAAAAATAATGTAAACAATAACAGATTCAACTTGGAGGACAGAAGCTATTGAACATGCTCTCTCATTGCCAGAACTGACAACAAATAATTTAACAAAATAGGACAAAAAAGCACTCACAGTTGATAGTCAAAATGGGGATGTGAGATTAATCGAAGAATCCTGGTGAGATTATGTAAATGAGATAGAAGAAATTCCTCACTGGATATATTTTACGGTCCCAAACATGAGTTTGGTAAGAAAACATAGGAAAAGAGGAAAAGCTGATAAGTCCACTTTTTGCATCACAAGGGGAGTCATGAATATTGTTTATAGAATGCTAGGTGAATCTGTCCCAGGGATCTCATAAATAGTCGGTATCTGAGGTGCTATAGTCTTTAACTACTATAGATAAAAGCCTCAGAAGTTGGTTGATAAATAAAAGGACTAATATGATGCTATGTTGAGGAATAAAGTTGAAAACCAACGAAAAGTCATTGATTTAGAACACGAATTCTGGGATGAAGAACTAAAATTAATAATTGAAGAAGCATTTGTTGAAAAAAGAAGATTGATCGGCAGAACCTAGAAAAACAACAACGATAATCAAAGAAATTGAAAAGACAAAAGCTCTTCTACAAAATAGAACAAACTACGAAGATTGAGCAAAGAAAAGATGTTTCAATCTAAATTGAATACAGTTCAAAGAATTATCTGGATTTGGATCAATTAAAAAATGAAGCTTCAGACAAACAAATTGTTATGTAAAAAAATTAAATGATTTTTGTCTAAAGATTGCCAAAAGTAAGTCTCTATATGAACTGTCTTACTGATAGATGAAGGTACTCTTAAAGTTGGACTGATGGCCCAGAAAATATCTCAATTTCTTTTATTGGTAGAGAATTAAGGAGAAAAAAGGATCTTAAAAGTTATGGAAGACATAAAAAATTGTTTTGCAGAATGAAGACATAAGCTTGATTAAACGGAAAGAGGCCACATGGAAACCCTGAAGATATGACAATTTATAACACAAAGTAGTGAAAGTATAGATAACATGTCGATCGTTCATTACACCATTATTACAATTAAATGAAATTACTAGGTAAAGAAAGCAGTCATGAGTAGAAACAAGAGATAGTGATAAGAAGAATTAGCAAATTTAATGATACAAAGATATCTGGGATACAATGAGACTTATCTGTGACACATAATTAAACTAAGCAATGATTAAGTTCTCAAATGCCATGCAGACTGCACCATTACTGAATTCTCCAGGTACACCATAGGATGGTTGCACTCTTTCAAGTCATCTGAAGAAGTAAAGGAGATACCTCAAATCTGCCACCTTCGCATATCCATGTACAGCATATAACAGAATGATCCATGAGGTATCCAGGTTGCTATCAGGGTATTTGTTTTGAATGTTTTTATTTAGATGGATTCTAGGAATAATTTTAGTTATTTTTTGTTAAGTACCTATTTAAACCCCTTTCATGCATTTAAAAATGGGTCTTGAATTGTAATATTTTTGACTTAGAGATTACATTCCCGTATAAATGAGCTCCTATATTTACATAAAGGATACATCATTGATTCTCTATAAATTATTATCTTTAAAAAATTGCATTTCGTATCTTGAGTTGATTTTACATTGAAGTTGTGGATTTGGATATCGGATTACATTGGAAAATATCGAGATGGATATGGTATTTCTATCTATTCAACATTAGTTTCTTTTGTTATGTGATATTCTCTTTTAAATTGCTATCTTTTATGTGTACATTTAATATTTCTTTATACATATCATTTACGAGTGTGTTAGAAAATATTATCTTTTATAGTATATACGAGCGACTATCGATGATGAATGAAATATGTTTTAACTGTTTAATTTCTTATGGAAGTTATCTTTATTAATCCATACATTTCAATTAAGGCTAGCAATACATTTTCATAGTTGTCTGGTTAATTGACAATTTGATTGTATTCACATTTGATGCATATGAGTTAATTTTAGAGGTTATTTCATGGTATTTAAATTATATTGAATAGTTTTGGTCATTTAGTCCCATTTCCCCCATCCAATGTTCAAACATAACATTGGTACTAGGAAAGCTGGTCCTAAATCCATTCAAAGCACCACACCAAATGGAGAAAAGGTTGTCCTAAGGTCAGAACGTTGATTTTATCCCCCAATGTTTGAACGGCGATTTTCAAGGCTTCAACATTTTTGGTGCTAAGAAGGAGGGCCAAAACTATGAATGGCGAGATAAATCCAAATCCGAAAGCTGTTCTAAGAGCACCTCACCTCATTACCTTTATTTCTTCCACATCTCAAATCACGAGAAGAAATTGATAAAAGTGTTCGCTTCCCACTACGAAAGTCTCGGATACGATGGGATAATCCAACTTCGGAATCCCTGGAAGTTCAGAGAAACAATTATAAATTTCAAGTTCTCATTATCATTAGAAGAATCGAGGTGCTAGGTGTCCTCACCTCGCGGTTGTTTCTTCCCGGACCTCTTCACCAGGTCACGAGTGAAAAAATTGGAATTTCCTGAGAAAGAATTTCCTATACCTGGTAGAGAGTCAAAATAAGAAAAACTCCATCGGAAACATAAAGTGGTACTAGTTCTTCATGTTATATTAAAGTATCATTTCTAAGCCCAAATCCAAAAATCAATTAGTTTTCATCAACATACACTCTAAACTACATCTACTCAAACATCTATTTTCTCTTCAAGTACTTCAAGTAATTACTACTCATACACTGAATTCCATCACTTCTAGTTCTTCTACCATCATCACAACAATGGCCTGAAAGACCATGGACCGGACCAGGACGCTGAATGTGGCTGCACCTTTGCATGATCTGCGATCATCTGAAAATGGCTCCCAAAGTTTAGTCCAAATATTGGTACTTCAGCGGAAAGACATATCAGCAACTTTTATGCTTGCTATAAACTTAAATAAAGTAGTGAATGAAGATGTTTAAATCCAGGTTATTTCCTAACACCTTAAAGGGACAAAAGGATCCTGGTACTTTTCTTTACCTTGATTCATTCCGATTTGGGATATGTTTGAAGAACAATTTTTAACTAAATATGAGATGATAGATCAATTTTACCCACCCTAATTAACGATCTCTCAATTTAAAGACTCAACCTAAAGAACCCATTAAAGAACTTTAACTCTCGATTCAATAAACTCTTAGATAAGATTCCTCAATAACTCAACCTAGTGAACAAGTTGAGAAGTGAATGGTATATTATTTACCTTCAAACTTGTAATTTTTGTGAATGAAATTTGAAAAACAACTTTGCGTAGAAGACTGAAAGGAAAATTTATTTAAGTTGAAAAATGAATGATTATCTAGAATAATAAAAATGCTATTGAGAAAATCAAAGAAAGTCACTTTTAAAGATGATTCCAAGAAAAAGACCACCAGAGATCCATATGACATGGAGGTTTACGAAGATTCCCAAAACTATGTCTAATATTGAGATGGTTGAGATCGAAAAGCGAGTCGCAGAGACTTCGCAAAGAGACCATTTGGTACAAAGAAATCAAGCTGAATCAAAACCTCCCAATGCAATCTCCAATGCAAAATCGGAAGATGAAGAAGAAGAGAAACTCCTATAATGTCATATAGAAGAAGATGAAAGGAAAATAGCTTAACTAAATGGAATGTGGGATTTCATTCTCCTAATTGGGATAATGAGATGAAACAAAGAAGCTATACTGTAGTACAAGATCAAAATCTACATAAAGACATATTCAAAAGCCCCATTACCAAAAAAGAAAGAAAAATACAACTACGAGTACCAACTTTCCATAAAAAATAACTACCTTACACACCTCAAATCAAGCCATCATCTCCCAGTCTCCCATCATCATCTGAAACTGGTGATATCGGATCCGATGGATTATAATATTGTTGAGGACATGAAAAGACTGACAGACATCTCCATTATGGCTTCAAATAAACAAGCATTAGCAAAAGTGCTATTAAAGAAGTTAAATGCTACACCTATTGCTTCTCTGCAAGTGGTGTAGTAGTAACTGTTCAAAGGAGTGGTAAGCCACGGAAAAAAATTAAGATGCAATGTGATGCTGTTCTTATTGGAGAAAGATCAAATTCCCAGACGCCTCCATTTTCTTGACTTGCTGGGAGGTCTACAATAAGAATACATAATTATTTAATTGATTAAGACGTCTCATATAGTAAATATGAATTCTGTACTGGTTAATATTGAACCACAAAATTACGATTCACATTTTACAAATTGGATCGTTCTAAAGTTCAAGTTGTTGGATAAATAAATTCGATTACCATGGGACTAGCTTTTGATCCTAGGATTGTCCAAAAGAATTGATATTCTAATTGTGGGCTATTCCAAAATTCTATGGGTTGGTCTTAAAAAGCGGGAAGTAGTCTGTGAAACTTAATGGTTATATCTCAGCAGGTGCACATATGTGGCTTCCCTACAAAGAGGGAAACCTAATCAAATCCAAAGTTGAGCGAAAACCTGTACACCTTTGTGGCCCAGATTTGAGCAACTTGAAATGAACCTTTTTTTTAACTCGCAATAATATTCTTGGAGGTTTATTACGCGAGTCATTTTCTTGCATTTCTTGCTACAATTACCGTTTGCATGTAATGCTTTTGTTTTCAAATTGAAAATTTTCCATGATACGATTCTTCTGATGCCCATTATTTAAGATTCATTTGTAGATAAACCTATAGATAGAAATTTATTTTAGTCATATATTTTGATGGATCGAAATCTGACGGAGGAGGAAACGGGGTACGCCCTATGGTGAAGTCCAAATGGAGAGAAAACCATGCTATCATGTAAATTAAATTTGAGTGCATTAATAATATTGTTGAATATGAAGCCTTGATTCAAGGGCTTTATAAGGCCATAGGGTTAAATGTAAGGAAATACTTGAAAATGTATGGAGATTCCGGTGTTATAAGGCAAGTAAGGAATACCATCCATTAATCTTCCCGGGACATCTCAAACATTATCAAACCTAATCGGGACCTTACCACTCAATTTATAGCATTTAATATCTCTTCTATTCCTAGAAATCAAAACACATCGAACGACTTGTTAGCTAATGTTGCGTCCAAACTCCTTCTGTACCGAAGATTGCGGTGCGGTAGATTTTCGGTAGAGTTGATTTTCGCCCATTTGTACGATAATATTACTAAGCGGAGAGTATTCTACCATGATCAAGATATTTTTGAATTTCATAACCACGATAAATCATACAGTGAACAAATTATTGATGAAGATGATCATGATGCGCAAATTACTTCAAGAAATAATGAAAATTTGATCCCTAAATCACATTTGTTAAACTTGAGGATCTTTATGATATTAAAGAATGGAGATTCAAGAAATTTACTAATGCTAAACTTGAAAGTTCTTTTAAGTTTGAATTAATCAAATCTTGGCACTACGATTCTAAACCTCGGAGAATGTTAATCTAGGTCTCAATTTAACTCTAGAAGAAAGATTTGCTTTTATTAAATTTACGAGGTAAATATAAAAATGTCTTCGCTTGGAGTTATGAAGATTTAAAGACTTATGATATACGTAATTAAATGCACAATTCCAATGCTATCGATGTTAAACACCAATTTCAACGAAGTTAAGAAAGATTCATCCAAATCTTGAGGATCAAATCAAAACGAACTCAACAAACTTTTGCAGAAAGCCAAAATCATTTTTCACGTAAGGCATTCCAATTGGGTTTCCAACATGGTACATATTGGGAATAAAAATGGCGATATTAGAATACGTATTGTTTTTCAGAAATTTAAACAAGACATGTGAAAAAAGAAAATTTCACATTGCCAACCATGGCCGCAAATTCTCCAAAAGGTAAGTACAGTTGCGAACTCATGTCCTTCCTTGATGGATTTTCGGGATATAATCAAATTCTAGTACATCCAGATGATGAGTTTGAAAACCACTTTGAGAACCAAATGGGGAACTTATGCTTATTAGAAAATTCCTTTTGGTTTAGTAAATCTTTTTGGAGCTACTCGAGCCATGGACATAGCATTTAAGGATGCGATTAATAGATCGAGTTGTTATTTATCTTGATGACATAACAATTTATTCAAATAAGATATCCAATCATCTGTGATCTAAAACAAATATTTGAAAGGTGTAGAAGGTTTGTGCTTCCTTAAACCCAAAGAAATCCTTCTTTTCTCTCGATCGAGGAAAACTCTTAGGGTTTTTTGTATTAAAAAGATGGTATATATATCGATCTGACGAGTTAAAGAAATTTCTTATATTTCTTTACCTCACAATAAAAATTCCATGCAATCATTTTTAGGTCGATTAATTTGTCAAAAGATTGTTCACTATTTTTCTCAAATTGTTTTACTGCCTATGTAGAATATGATTGGAAAAATTCGGTATTCAAATGGGGATATAAAAGAAAAATAAGCCTTTGATCGGCAAAAAAGGCAATCATTGATGCACACCGCATTGAATACTCCCAATTTTTCCAATGATTTTATTACGTATGCTTCCAGCAGCGAAACATCTTACGGTACATTGTTTTAGCACAACTCGATGATAAATAATTGAAGCTTATGATTTCATTTCTTGACTCGAGTACGCAGGAGGCTGACTGAATCCAATGTTGAAAAACAAGCCTTCGTTGTATTTAAGTCAATCGGAAACATTTTAGGCATTTTCTCTTAAAAACACACAAAGTTATTGTCCCATTCTCTTGTAGTGAGACAATTATTAATTCAAAGAGAAGTAAGAAAAAAGGGCTAATTGTAGGTGACAACATTGCAAGAATATGATATTGTTAAACTAGAAGTTATTTAGAGGACAAGGTTTTTGCGGATTATTATGAGGAGCTCATAACATACCGGAAAATCAAGATCCGAGAAAATGTTGTTAAAGTAAGTCGGATAAGTGTTACGGATTTTGAATCTTAGTATGTTGATACGATATTTTACTATAAAAATGGGTATGCTCCTTCTAATCTCGGCTATAAGAATAAACGTACTTTAAGATTGAAGGCTACCACTGAAAATATGAAATCATTGATGATGTGTTATTTAGAAAAAATTATGATTAAATTCTTATTAAGATGTCTTGAAAGAGGCCCGAAGCAAAAAGGTATTGCGGGAATTCCATGATGGACCCGACGGGGAGGTCATTTGGAGGCGATACCACAACCACAAATTATCCATGTTGGGTATTATTGGCCTACCCTTTTAAAGATACACATGATTATGTGAGAAAATGCAAAATTTTCCAAAGCATAGTGGAAGACGAGAGGAAACCTGACTTTTCCTTTGCAACGATCAACATTGAACAACCATTTGAGCAATGGGAGCTTGATATTGGTGAGATAGTTCCTCATTTTTCCAAATAGCACAAGTACATTCTCCATGACAACGGTTATTACACAAAGTGGGTAGAAGAGAAATTCCTCTAAAGGTAGCCAAATACGGTACGTTAACTTCCAGTTCCAATGATCAATTCATCATTACAGAGTTTAGGTGTACCTAACAGCTACTGGTCTTTGAAAATGCATCTTATTTTCTTGGTAATAGTATGGTGGAATTTATAATTAAGAGGTTTTAAGAATTAAAGTATTCGGCAAATTATTATCACGAGGTAATGGTTTAGGTAGAATCCACTAACAAAAATCTCATCAAAATCATTAAGAGACTATTGATCAAAACCAAAAGAATTGGCACATGATCTTTAATCTTTGCATTATGGGCTGATTGTATTACTCTTAAAGCTTCTATTGGAACTTGCCTGAGTTTAGTTTATGGTAAAGAAGCTATGATACCATCAAAGCTAGCTCTTCCATCATTAGCCCTGAGTACGATTCATTGAAGAAAATCCTTCCTCATCCATTCGAGTTTAGTTTGATCAAATCCATAAATTAGAAGAAAGTGGAAGAAAAGAAAAAAAGATATTCATGAAAAACATCAACAAATTATAAAATCTTTTTGATTCAAGTTCCCGCGGCTCAAAAAATTTGTCGATTGATGATCTTGTTACCGAAATGGGATAAGGCACATGAAGAAAAAGGTAAGCATACCAAATTTCGGAAAATGTGGCTTGGACAATTCAGTTACTAACAAGATAGGCTCATATACATTCATACTTCAAGATTTAACGAAATAGAGAATCTCTTCCTGCAAATGGGCTTGTCTTAAAGAAATTCTTTTCATAAGGAGGTAACCCCTTCTTACTTGTACATATTCCTTTACGCAATTTTTATTTATTTTTGTAAATAAAAGTTGTTAATAGTCTTTAATTGACTTTTTACTATTAGAAAATTTTCTTGGAAAGAATGTTATAACTACTTATTTTATGTAAATAGGAATTTTCAAGGAAATGATTAACATTTTGGATAGTTTAAAATAAAATGTTAAACTTTGAAAATTTGTTAAAACATTTACATGATCTTTTGAAGCCTTAAGGAAAATGTAAATCATTATAAATTCTTAAGCGAGGAAAGGTTATCTTTAAAAAAGTAAAAAACTTTTTCAGAAAGCTTTAACAAACAAAAAGCTACGTAAATTGTCATCCATTTATTCTAAGGATACAACTATTTCACCCCATCCATTTTCGGTTGTGATTTTTTAGAATGTAATTCTAGAAATTATATGACAAAATTATAGGAGATAAGAGGTCTCATCAAGAGCCACTTACCATGAAATCATAAGAAGTAATAAAACTGAGCAGTAATATTTTATGCATAAAACATGGTAATGAAGCATAAAAGTAAGACAAAGGGTTTCATCATGAGCCAACTTGTTTAGGTTAAGAGTACAACTAGTGAATGACATTGTTACTAATTGGCTACTCAAACCCAGAACAATGGCTCTTAAATTAAGAAAAAATAAAATAAAAGACAAAAACATGTGAGATAATATGTCTTATGAATTTATTTTTTAAGAAGTGTGATAACTTAGTTGGATGGGATAATGGATAGTTAATGGTTAAAAGGTAATCTTTTCGAGACTATGAACGTTTGTTGGAAGCGGAGAACAATACGTGACAATAGAGTATATTAAAAGCTAAACTTGAAAATCCATTTACTTTATTATTATCAACTGATCAAAGCACGAGATAACCCAAAAATGTTTTATCTTTAAGGAATTTACAAAGAAATTGTAAGTGATTTTGTTCACTGCATATTTAGAATTTATTTGAATTATCTTAGATAATTTTTCATTATCTTTAGAAATTTTTACTTACTAGAAATATAGTGTTCATTTCATTTTTTCGAGATAAGCAACAACTGGAGTGAATCGCCAATTTTTGTCTTGTACAACAACCCTCCTCATCTTTTAAATTTTAGAATAATCCCATTTAGAAATAGGTCCCCTTTTTTATCTTTCGTTAGATAGAAATAAAAATTTAGAAAAAATCCCAATCATTTTTAGAAATAAAATTCATTGATAAAATGATACATATCACGTATTTTTTATATAAAGTGGACAACCACAAAATAACTTAAGTCCGATGAAGATAAAGCCTTTTAATCATATCCAAAAAACGTTAGAAAAGACTTTTACTTAATAATGATAGAAATGAACGAGTATCGCAATCGGAAACTGAGAGAGTTCTTCAAAAATTTTGTTTTTGCTTTGTGGTTCAGATGCGATCAAAATATCATCGCAATCACATTTCGATAAACTTAAAGTGTTGTGTTTCTTGTATATATTTCGATGCGATGCGATTATGTATTCTTATTTCGAATAATTAAAACATTTGCATTCTATTGTTTTAAAACTCAGATGCGACGGATCTTATCTCATCGTAATTGCATTTGGAGAGAATATTAAACGGTTCATTTCATTTTAAATCTCCGATGCGTCCTTTGTTGGATTTGGTATAAGTCTTGTTTCATTTCCCTTTTAAATGAATTGCGATGCGATTATGACTTAAATATCCATTTATTATTTTTCATCGTGTTTCATTGTTTTAAAAGGAAATATATCTATATTATTAAAATATGCCAAATCTCCAATTGTACGATAACATTAACTCGTGAATCAAACGAATAACAATGTGGTTGTTTTGTTATTGAATACATGAGTGTGACTCCCTAGAGGGCATTTAAGTTTTAAGCAAAATAATAAAATAAAAATTAGTGAATAAACCCTTTGTATAGTACATTTTTCATTATTAGTGTTACACCTTGGTAAAGCTTCTCTTTATCACGAGCAATAGAACATCCAAGTCCTTCTGTTAGGAGCCAGGAAAATATACGACACTAAAATGTCAAAGATTTGAGGAAATCAAAAGCTACCATTATTCTGACACAACGATTACTATGCCGCCTAAAAAACGGTGGAAACTTAAAATTTGGTTACGGACACCTCACATGAGACTTGGAAAAATGACATGGGAAAATGTTTACAGTATTAGAAAAAGGAAAAACCCTAGAGTTGTGAAGCCAGGCCACAATCCCGAGTGAAGTTGATTCGAGTACGATTTTGAAAGTCCTCTTGGTTCATTGGCGAACTCATTTCTGCCATGTAGATTTTTCTGCTAGGGCAAACATTTTCCGTATTATGATGTTGTTAGATGGATGATTGATAATGTGGCTATCCAAAGACGGAAATTTTGTTTACGCATTTGGAACAATATTCGGGTCGACCAGAAAGCAAAGATATCGAGGCAATGTACCACCGCGACCCGGAGAATTTATAACAAAGAGTTTATCAAAGAATTTCTTTGAAAACAATGAAAATAAATCGCAACCAATTAGAGAATGGAGGAAACAGAAAACAGAGCATGGAATCGGTATGTACTCCATGGAGTCTCTCCACTCCATATTGTTATACGCCATTTATGATGTGTATATTGTTTGGTAATGATAACTCGACTAGGTTTTCCATTCGAATGGTTTCGTTGATACATGTTGCTATTAATTACGAGATAATGGATTGGGTGATTATTTTGTACGATAAGATAGCCAGCAATTCTTGGTATAGGAAAGACAAAAATTCAAGAAATTCCACATCTACTTTTGTTTTTGTGCTTATATCCTAGATGCCATTTGTTTCAATTTTGAATTCCCCTTATTAGGATGGAGATGGACTCCTAAAGAACCGGTTCGAATTCATATACTTACAGTTTTTATGTGGAAAAGGCATTTCGAAGTCATGTTTCCAAAGTACGTATTGGTTTTCTTGTTAAGATTTACCAAATCATTTTTGGTCGATTCCCTCCTGACTTTTCAACGAAACAATTTGTTTTGTCTCTATTGGAGATTGGTTTGGGAGAAAATTTCACATATATCGAGTTTTGGAAGTCTTGTAGAGCCACACATCCTTCCTTTGTATTAGGACTTATTTTGTTGGCACGGAAATTTCTTATCGGTGACGGTAGAAGGTATGTCTAGAGCTTTAAGGAGCAACAAAAGCTATGTGGCTACTTGCTTTCAAGTGGTGACTTACTGCTCTCAACAATTTTGTCCATCTTTGAAAAGAAGTTTTTAAGTTAGATCTTAAACTTTCAACACTTCTTGGAAGGCAATATGTTTCGGGAAGGTGGCATATGATTTTACTACCTCTGTTTCAATTGTAATTCGTATTCTTAAATGTCACAGTAGTTTATTTGTTTGTAGATAAAATGTCTCAAATTTTTTATTTGGCCAAGTGAAAACTTCGGCTACGAAGAAATGAATAAATTTTTATTATTTTAGAGTTAGGAGTTACTCGAGTTCCTGCGGATCAATGATTGAGGTTCACACGGGGATGTGAACCACAACGGAAAGATACGGTAAGTACATTTGGCAAAGTAGCGATTGGTCTGTTTTGAGAAGAAAGATGATAACGACAAAGGCAACATTAGAATAGAAACCCATTTGCTAAGAAATTGATGTCTCGATGATCCTTGCCCAGCGAAAAAGAAAGCACGAGGCATGATGCCCATCAGCCATATGAAAAGGAGGCACAAATAAAGCAAAAATATTGAACGAGGCACCTAAAAATAATGTAAACAATAGTGCGGATTCTCAACTTGAAGGAAAAGCTACTGTTTATTCTTCCTCCTCATTCTACTGAGCCAATACAGGCAAATTTTCCCAACAAATAGGACAACAAAACACTCCCCATGGTGATCCAAAAGACCGGGATGTAGAAATCATCCCAAAAACCCACGGTGAGATTATGTTAAAGATAGAAGAAATTCTCCTTTGGATATATTTTACGGTCACAAACATAGGGATGTGGTAAGAAAATAGAGGAAAAGGAGGAAAACGATAGATGCACTTTTGGCATCACGGAGGGAATTCATGAATATTGTTTATAAGAACGGCGAGGTGAATCCATGCGAGGATCTCACCAAATTGTCTCGATGTACGAGTGCCTATCGATGTTTGCTACTATAGATAAAGCCTGCGAAGTTACACGAGTTGATGAAGCAAAAGGATGTAAAAATTGCTATGTTTGAGGAATAGGTTGCGAGAAAGCCAACAAAAGATCATTCGGTTCAGAACATGATTACGGGATGAAGAAACTCGAGTCTAAACAATTAGAAGAGCGGTGATGGTGAAGAAGATAGATCAACGGACCTGAAAAACAACGACGGCTAAATCAAGAAGTTACAAAATTTTAAGCTCTTCTACGAAATGAGTAGACTGCGAAGATTGAACAGAAAAGATGTTTCAATCTAAATTAAGTGAGTTCGAAATTATCCCGATCTGGATCAATTCCAAAAATGAAGCTTTGGAGACAAATAAATTATTGTCTCAACGATTAAATGAATTGTGTCTAAAGATTGCGAAGTAAGTCTCTATGTGAGCTAACATATTTTGATAGATGAAGGAGTCACTCTTAAGATTGAATTTGATGATGACGAAGAAAAGATCTCGAATTCTTTTAGCAATGAGAGCGAGAATTAGGGAGAAAAGCATATCTTCCCGAGATTATGGAGAGACATAAAGAATTTTTGCGGAATGGGAACATCGCTTGATCAAAGCGAAGGGCCACATCGAGCGCTAAAGGAATATTGAACAATGTAACACGGACTGGTAAAATGATAACTTGTATGCAATCAATTTAATTGCGATTGTGAGTCTAGACCAATTACCTAGAGTAAAAAGCGATCATAGATATGGAAACAAAAAAATATTAAGTAATCAGCAAATTGGCCAATTCCAAGGAATATCATGGGATACAATGTGGGACTTATCTCATCAAGCCACATAGTCAACAAATAACAATTAAATTTCTCTCAAATGTAGTAGTTGAAAAATATCCCCGATTATACGATGCCACATAAGCAGGACGGTTGCACTTAAGCTTAGTCATCCTAAAGAAGTAAAGGAGATGCTCAAAATATATGCCATCTTCGCACATCGTTACCAACCAGATGATCGATAGGTTAGTCTTCATCAAGTTGCATTTAAATTTTAGATATTTTTTAATTTAGATAGATTGTAGGAATAGTTTTAGTTATTTTTTTGTTAAGTACCTATTCAAACCCCTTTCATGCATTTAGAAATGGGTCCTGAATTTGTAATATTTTGACTTGGATATTACATTAGCACTCCATTGGCTACCTATATTTTTATAAAGGATCACATCGAAGTGATTCTGTAATTATCTTTAAGAATTGCATTTTTGTATCTTGAGTTGAGTTACGTTGAAGTTCTTTGAATTTGGATATCGGATTACATTGGAAAATATCGGAATGGATATAGGTATTTCTATCTATTCTTTGTTAGGTGATATTCTCTTTTAAATTGCTATCGTTTATGTGTACTTGTTTCACAATGTTTACTTCTACATATCATTTATGAGTGTGTTAAAAATATCTTTATAGTATATGCAAGCGATATTAGATGATGAATCAAATATGTTATTTTAACTCTTATTTAATTTGTTTATACGAGAGTTATCTTTATTTGGTACGCATTTCAATTAGGATTGTAATACATTTTCATGGTTATTGGTTAATTGAAACAATTTAAAGTTGTATTCACATTTCATGCCCGAGTTAGTTTTAGAGTTATTTCATCATTATTTAAATTAGATTAGATAGTTTTATTTAGTTAATTTCGTCCCATTTTCCCCCATCCAGTCATTCCATTGCTGTACATTTAAATTACTGGAAAGCTGGGTATATAAATCTAGTGGGAGCCACCACACCAAACGGAAAAGGAGTTGTCCTAAGGTCCCAACGTTGGTTCCTCCCAATGTTTTGAAGGAGAATCGATTTTCAAGAGCTAGCAGTAGGTTTATCCCAAACTATGTTGAGGTAACAAAAGGTTTTTACCGGTTGTTGAAACAAAATGTTCCTTTTATTTGGGATGAGATTGATGATAAATCTTTTGATACACTAAAAAACACGCTTTGACCCATGCCTTTATTATTGTATCCACTCAATTACCACCAAGACTAATTTTTATACTTAGATGCTACATTCCACCATTGGAATGGTTTGGTTAAGGAAGGATGAATCTCAAAATGAACATATGGTTATTATTTAAGTCCTAAGAAATATCAATCAGAGACGGAAATCAAATATTCACATGTGTGTAGAAATTGGCCTTGGCGACGATTGCAAGTTGTCCGATGATTTCGTCATTACATATTGTTACGATAGAAACAATGATATCTATTTACAACTGATGATGTATATTTTGACAAAACAATTACTCGGGGAAAATACTCTAAATAGATTGTCTCACAGGGAGTTTGATTTGGGTCAAATATAAATCAAAGAAATCACTAGTGTTTTGCAGGAAGCCTGTGTGACTTTTAATCTTTGAGACGAGCGCGGTATAGGTCCACTCCTTGAGATGAATCTTTTTCTCATCGGTACATTAGATCCATGGTATGGAGATATCACTTTATATATCTTCAAACTCAAACCTTTCGCCGAGCTTTCACGTTCAAATCAATGGAGGATACAGTATCAATCCAACAATACAATATTATTGGAGACACTCTTTATCATCGTGGTGTAGATTACATTTTTAGACGTTGTACAACTCATGAAGAAATTTGAAGAGTTTTGACCGGTGCCACTATATGGAGCGTGTGGTGATCATGTCTGGGTTTGCACAACTTAAAAGATATTGCGTATAGTTTATTTTTGGCCATCATTATTCAAAGATTATATCCTTGCGGTACGAAAATGCCACAATTGCCAAATTTTTGATCGAGATATGCGTGCACACCTCAGAGTTCCTCTTCACCGAGCTATCATTGTTGGTCCTTTTGCCAAAATGGGGCATTGATTTCATTACATGTAACCCTCACCCGGTAGGGGCATGGGTATATTATTCTTCTTGTAGATTACTTTCTCCAAATGGTAGGCGATGCCTACATTCGCGGCGGATGGAAAAAATACAACTACTTTCTTATTCAATCATGTGATTGCCGTTTCGGTGTGCCTCGAAGTTGTTGTCACACACCATGGGAATCATTTTCGAAATATTATGATGACCAAAATTTTGATCAACTTGGCCTACGCCATGATAATTCTAATCGTCGCCCCACGGGCTAATGGTCAAGTTGAAGTTGTCAACAAGGTTTAAACATATAGAGTTAAATGGAATTATCGAGATACATACAAATTGGAATTGGCATACCATGCTTTTTTTTTTTTTTGACCTTGTGGGCATACCAAACCTACTTTACCAAAAAACGGCTACGGTGTTCGCTGTTTTTAACTTGTCTATGGTTTAGAAGCTATGGCACTATTGAATGCGAAATACCGTCACTTAAATTAACATTTGAGTTGTTGCAAGCTACCTACGAAGAGGAAAAATTCTTCTAAATACTTGAGAAAAATTAGATGAGACTCGAGCGCACCGCTTGCATTAGCTACGAAGCTCATAAGAAATGTGTGAAAACTCAATATGATCAAAGTGTTAAACATCGTGTTTTTTTTTAGAAGGTGACCTAGTTTTAGTATACGATGAAGCTAACGATAAGCTAGGTGTTGAAAAAATCGAACAGTGTGGCATGGTCACTATATTGTCGAGCGTGTGTGCTTGCGAAAGACCTATGAATTAGCGGTTATGACGGGGTCTCTTTAGATAAGCCCAGAAATGGTCTTTATCTTAAGAGATATTATGCTTGAATTTCATGTGAAGATTCTCTCTTGTAGAATAATTACTTTTTAGAATAGTGTGCCTTAGATTAGATAAGTGTGCCTAGATTATTTTTGTTGTTACTACTATCGCTCCTTATCTTCATTATTCTTAATATTGTAGATGTCGACATCCCTTCAAACATACATTTGTTTTTCGATGGTGCTTGTCGTAGTACACAAAATATCTCTTCCATGACTTAGGTTATCTATTCACCCACCGATGAGTTAGTTTCTATTCACGAATAATATTGCGAAAGATAGCATAGTCATTGGGTTATTACACAGTGCAGGTATGTTTGTATTCGACGTTTGATCATTAGGTTGGATTCGAACTCATTGTATTACATTTAATGAGTATATGCAATTAGAAATCCAATGTTATTGAGATTATTTTTTGAAGGTTAGTCTCTGGAACAACAATTTGATTATATTGAATATCAACATATTTCAAGAAATTTAAACACATTGGCTGATTCATTAGCTAATAGTATTCTAAATGAACATTTGCAACGTGTATAGATATTAAAACAACATTCAATCCATGTTGAACAAGATACTCGGATAACGAAAGTAAATTTCATTAGGATAGATTAGTTTGTTTTCAAAAAATATCACATCGTACGTGATCATAGGTTCAAACACCTTATGATCTCATACACACTAATACAAAAAACAAAAAATGTTGATCACAATGATCACCCACTATACGTAATTATGATCGTGGTAATAGAATATAACATGCGCCATCTTGCACGAAATCTCTAAATGGACTAGGAACACCTATCACGTATCTCTGGCTTGAGAGGAATATCATTTGTTCTGTCTTAGGAATATTTATGGTCAACCTCTCATGTTTGTGCTCCATATCTGTAGGATCTCTGTTGCACGGTCTGTGAGCTGCTACGAGCTATGTTGCCGCATGTCAAAGTGGCGAAGTGCGGAAATTTGGTTGTTGTGAATGAACATACATTTAAATTTTTTGTCGGTATTGGACGATAAAAATCAAATAAAAATTAGTTTAAAACCATCAAAATGATTCGTTTACTTTGTCTGTTCCCACTATTCCCTAGAGCGAAGATGTTTCAATATCACCGCTATAATCATTCTGAAGTCTTCGATGGTGAAGACTTGGTTCCCAAGCCACATAGTATCTTTGGAGTAAATCGAACTACGCGAGCCACCTACGCTTCCATGGCCGAGCCATTAGTGCCACCCAGCCACCATTGAGGTTTCTAGAGGGCAGCTATACGGAATCAATGCAGACGAAGCGAGTCGCTCTAAAGCAAATGAAATGAGAATGGCACCATATCAAAAAAGTTTTCAACTTCGCATTCTTTGATATAGTTAATTGGCCTTTCATATTGGCCAATACTCCTTCACACAGTTAAAAATGGTTTAAGACCACTATCACATTTTGCATCGTTTCGACGATTCTAGAAATGGACGGTTAGTTTTATTTTCTCCCAAATTTTTAGCCAAAAGCTTTCTGCCTTTCTAGATACAAGAGGTGAAAATTATTTGTTTTAACCCCTTTTTATAGTTTTTTATAAAATATTATTATTTTATTTATTTTTCACTTTAAAGGGTCATTTTTTTAAATATTTTTACTTTCTGAGCATGTACAATATTTTGAGTTTTTGTGTAGGATACGAGTTTTTTTGGGTGAAAAATTATTTAACATTAGGTATACTTTTATCACTTTTTAAGACTCTTGTAAATTAAAGCAAAGCCCTAGAGTCCTCTTTAAGCCTTTTCGGACTCTCAAAATATGAAAAGATTGCGAGAGTAGTTGACTATTCGAACTCGTTAAAGTAAATGAACGGTCATCCCTTTAGTATAAGTGTACCCCTTTCGATTTGAAATGGACTAATTACGAAAAAGGTATACGTTGACTAATCACGGTCAATAGAGTTCTCTCTCTACGGTATTTTTATCCTTTTTCGAGCTTGAGAGACTAAATTTACGAAAAATAACAACCATGGGGCCCTTATATGTTTTCTTATGACTCCCTCGCTTGAAAAACACGAGTTTCCTCTCTATCTTTAGACTCATAAAGTTGAGTAAGACTGTCCCAGTTACAAACGAAGTAGAACCACTCCTTCTTAGGGTTTGATTTTAATACTAAGATGGACTCATTCGAAAGATGAGGTTACACAAACAAAGAAAAATTTTGTCCTCCTCAGAAACGTAAAAATAAAGAGGTACTTGCAGAGTAATGGTGGGGGAAAGAGAGAAAAAAAGAGATCCAATTCTCACATTGTTTTAAAAGTGACATGACACTCTTGAACACGACACTTTTTCACACTTGTACATGGGTTGGGAAATCCTTTGTCTGTGATTAATCAAACCACATTGAGAAGTCTTCAGGTTTTTATGGGTATTAACTTTAGCTCAGCTGGTGTAAACTATCTTCAATCATCGTTATGTGTTCAAAGAGAAAGTTCAAATAAACCATTCATTACAAACATTTGTCTCCCTTCACATTGACCATCCCTAAGTCGGTCATACCAAATATTTCTTCAACGATCACAATGGTTCATATCATGAGCACCCTACGACGGGTCACTTTCTATCGAGCGCCACCTCATCATTTTAGAAAAGTTGATCCCAAGATCCTATCGATCCCGCGAGGATGTTGCATGCCTTGGCTGGTAAAGTTTCTCGCCTTTGACGATAGGTTGCATCATTGACCTTGATATAATGATTCTATGAATTTTTCATTACCAAATCATTCATTGCCTTGTAGGTTGTACTAGTACTGCGAGAGCCATTGTCATTATTGGTGGCTTCTCTCACATATTAACGAGTTCACATCATTGGTAGTAATCGAAGTGATTTCTACTGTATTCAAACTTCGACACAACAATCACGTGGATAGATTAGGCAAGGTTCGAGAAGCGAGAAATCAAGACACGGATCTGGTTTCCACCATCAGTGCGAGGTTTATTATTCATGATACGGTAGACTATATGTGGATGGCTCCGCCCATCTTGTCTCTTTTGATGTAATATTGAAATCATATATATGCTAAGGAGCATTTAGTTAGTTTTGATTTGATATGGGAATGCCTACCTGATGATATATATATATATGTTTGCATTGAATTTTTTTATAGTTTTTTGACTAGTGTCTGCAATCCAATCCTCGAGATGATAAACACTTATACTTGAGAATAACCTCGGACTTCACACTTTAAGGAAATTTGTTACACTTCATTTTTTGTCACCATGAAATTTGACTGTTCATATGGGTCTATCACCACCTATATCATGTTCCTTAGAATTCAAAAACCTTAAGTTCCTAAATCAAGTATTGGAATTGGAGAAAAGCTCTTTAAAACCCTTAAAATTCTACTGCGTGGTTTTTCTAGCCTTTCCCTCGCATGTGTTGTTGTTTGGTCAATAAACTACGGAAACCTCCACACTTTTTGCTACTATTGCCTGCCCCGCAAAAAGGAAAATTAAAGAAAAAGTAAGTTCTAGAAGCCTAGACGTAAATATTCTCAACTAGAAGCTTCTAGAGTCGTGATCGGTTGAGCTTATCCCTCTACTCATGGAGCTTATCCCTTGGTCCGCGGGCTCAGTCCCTTCATGTGAGGAATCCATCCCTCTCTTCATGGAGTTGAAACTACCTCCATTCCCTATCAATTGAGCTTAAGTTTAGGGTTGAAGGTAGACATACATATTAATTACTAAAGAAATTCCCAAGAGTGCATACTTTCTCCACTAGTTGTTTGTTGGCATAAGAATGATCACACCCTTGTATCCACTTAACTCTATGCTATTATTCGAGAGAAAAGGCTTGTCCAAACTAAAGGAGGAACAATTGTTAGGGACCCGGGGGAGAAATTTGTATGACACTTCAGGCATCAGGTTGTGGAATTGCCTCTTTTTATTTAAAGATAATGCATATGGATATATTTTTCTCATTGAGTTGTTCTTATGATTATTGAAATGATATTAACAGACTCCTTGATCGGTAAGTTGGGTTAGCTTTCTTGATTATTATATGTTGTAGATGCTTTGATTCTTTTGTCTTGTCTTTGATTAGGTTCTGCTGACTGAAGAAGCCACTTTGGAGCGATAAGATAAAAGACTACATCGGGTATTTGGATTTCAAGGTAGGGGCATGTCCTCTTTACTTTTTTGTAATAATTACGAAATTCATTAATCTAGAGAAAAAAGGTTTTTCAAATGGATGTTTTTCTAGCTACTTGTAATTTTAGAGATGCGCTCTTGTCGACGGGGATTAATGCACGTAACAATCCATCCAAGGTCCACGATTAGTTTAGCATCTTAGATAAGTGTTTTAATGACGATTGTGCATGCCATTTGTAAGACTCCAGTTTTATTGTATGGGAATGAATTTTATTTTTGGTTAATAATATAAATAAAGTGTTGCAGTTCTAGATCTCGTTTGTGTTCTAGTGTTTCTTACTAAAAGATTTTTATTTACAACCTTATTATATATCTATTAAAAATTCTTATTGGTAAGGATCTTACGGTGGTATCGAGCTATAGATCCTACTAGCTAAGGGTTCTTTATCTGAGATCTTTGGTGGGGTTCTACTATTAGACACTCCATCTTAGGTGGTAGATATCACCATAGTTAGTTTCGTATTTTCCAGGATTTCCTATAACTAGGAACGGATCTCTTGATCTATATCTATGGAAGATTTATCGAATATATATATGTATATAATTTGGGTGTGATTTTTATTCGAGGTTCACTAGAGCACATTAATTAGAGTCTTTGGGCAACATTTTGTTTGTGAGGGTACGGCAGGTATGAGTGCTTATTTTGGATGTAGAAGTTTATTATTAATACTAATGTATTACCGAGATCATACGATCTCACAATATTTATTTTCTTGAAAAATACGAGAATCCTTCCTTTGTTAAACTTTAAAAAATTTAAAACTCAATTGAAAACACATGTGAATAAATTCAATCGCACATAACATAGACATTTTAGCAGAGCTTAAAGATGAAAACCTTGACTATCATATATTATGTATATCAATGGAATCATGTAATAAATATACAAGCTTAGTACATCAAGCTCTCAGTACAATGTAGGTTCATTACACACTATAGGCAGAAATTTGCATCTCCATGCACCAATTTCTTGCCTCCTAACAACCTCCAACTGCATAATCTGCTAAAGAAGACCTTTGAATGGTCGAATTGGCCTTTCATGTGTGCAATCCTCATTTAAAACCTCAATATTAATGGCATCGGAAATCATTGAATGTCACATATATAGTCACAACGGATAGTCCATCTCACCCTTTCACACTATCTCTCCACTAGGTCTCCAACATTTGGCTTGTGCTATCGATTAACTATTGTTTACATTCGATTGTTAGTGAGTTATTGGTGTAGAATTAAATAATTAATTCACTAAACTCTCACTAATTATATCCACCAGTTAAACTAGATACGGTAACAAGTTGAGTTTAACTCATTTAACTAAGTTAAACTAAATAACAACTAGCTGTAACTACTCTTCCAACTACTGTCATAACTTTTCCATGGATCTAACTGTTGCTCCATGCATGAGCTGCAAGCCAACCCTAGGAATTGTGCAATTGCTTTCTTCATGATTTTTAAATCTATTAGGTGAAATAAAGTATAATGAATAAGTTGATGTTTATTGTCGAATTATTATTAAGAGCTAATAATAATCATACTATTTTTAGATGGACAATCTATAAATGAACTTTGCCTATTCTAAAAATAATTTCATCTATTTTTCATTTGACCAACCATCTACAAATAGCATCCCGCAACTTATAGAATATGCTCTGTGTCTAAAAATGAGCCTGCACCTAAAAATAACTGCGGAATATTTAACTTAGTGAAGGTTCTTACTTTTCATTAGGCTCATCATCTAATTTGAATCTCAACACTCCATCTCAACAGATATGGATTATCCTTCACCCCGATCCACTACCCTCTATGGTATTTCGAATTTTTCTCTGAGCGCCTTCGTCGGAATGTACGCATCCCCGATCTCTTAGGAATGCTCTTTGAAGCAACATGATCTCTGCAAATCTGATATGATACTGGATATCCAATACGTTTGAATCTATCATGAAGCACACATGATTAATAGAGAGTTCAATGCAACTGCGGTTATCACCAATGTATCATTGCGGGGTCGTGTGAGGCTTGAACAAACGAAACCAAGATCTTCCTCATCTAGATAGCCTCACATGCGGCTTGGCTTGCTACCGTAATGATACACTTCCTTGAAATGGTCACCATGGATCTTTGTTTCCCTCATACCAAAATTGTAGTAGATCCGATACTAAAACCCCTCTGATGTGCTCTTTCATCGATAGGCCACCCCGTCTGCATCCTTGAGCCTTGCAACTTCACCTCATTCGTACATCTGTACCATAAGCCATACTCGGATATTTTGAGTCCCTCATGAGCATGTTTGTATGCTTTTCCAAAGAGCTTGGTAGGTAACATCACTTGTGAAACCTTTGGTTCACCGCATAGCATATATGGGTCTTGTATTAACTAGTAAACGGGCGAACCCACCAATTGTCGATAAGAAGTGGCATCCACTACACTCTCGATGTAGCATCCTCTTTCCTCCAATTTCTTGGAAGAAAGGTATCCATGGGCTTGTAGTCCTCCATGGAAACTTACCAAGTATCTTCGACATGCTTGCCTTGAGACACAAACGGTTCACACCTTCTGTGACCTGCTTCCAATCCAAGGAAATAATGAAGGAAGCCAAATCATGTCCTCAACTCCTTTGCGAATCTTGCCTTGCATGAATTGGCATCCTTCTCATCACCTGTTATATTAAATCATCAACATAAAGAAAAATGATTAAAAGTTGCCACTACTTACCTGATTTGGGTACGAGTTTGCATCAGCCTCACTCTTGGTGAAGCCAAGTCCGGTGAAATAGGCTGACCAGTCCGTGTGTACTAAGCATGTGGTGCTTACTTGACCCATACAACGCTCTTTGAGTTTGCACGCATGGACAACTACGAGAGGTCTCAATCCTTCGAGTGCCTGATGCCCCTCTTCCTCAATGAGTCGCATTAACGAACAGATCTTCCATCCCATCGATGAATTTTATATTACACGCGTATCCTTTGAAAAACGAGATGGTCCCTTATGGAAGAATCGTGTGACGGTGCAAGAGTTTCTTCATAGTCAATCCCCTCGATACGGCAGAAGCCTCGGGAGAAAAAATATTGCCTTATACTTCTCGACGCTCCCATCGGCATCTTTCTTTTACCTTGTAGATCCATTTGGGTCCCAACGGTTACCACTGGCCTTGGAACGATCTCCCAGGGTGACTTGCGACAATGAAGTCATACTCCTCCACCATGGCATATACCCATGTGGGCTCCTATGTTGCTTCTTCAAAAGAAGATGGCTCTGTCATCATACACTTTCTCATAAGAGCCATGTCTAAGTAAATCGGTCGAGTCCTTTGTTTAATGCAACGGTGTGATGTGGGGACTCCTACATTGTGCCGCATCTAGCTTCGATCTCTCGGCTTGTGGTATGATTGCAGTTAAAGTGTGCAGTTGCATGAGTGGACTCCTCCCTCCCTTGTGATCTCTCTTTCTTGGTGATCCACATCTGGGGGCTAATCTTTGGGAACAAGAATTTCCTCCTCTTTGCATGCAAATGGCACCCTCTCAGCGACGGTGTGTGACTTGCTACCTGTTAATTTTTATATCCCGCACCATAGTCATTCGTACATTTTGGAAAATAAACAAGATAATTATGGGGTGTTTAAATAGCACCCCACAAATATCACAACCACAACGGTCGGCTCCATCTTCTTCTAACGTCCTTTGTCACATGAATGTAAACGAGATGAGCCAAAAATATTCAAGTGAGAAATATCGAGGCTTCTTACCGGTAAAATCTTCTTGGTGTACTCATGCCAAGTACTCTATGAAGTTAGCAGTTTTCATAAATACAACGGTGTTGCATGCTTACTGCAGTGCATCGGTAGGCCCTGGTCATGCAACATAGCTCGTCCTAACACCCATGATCGTTGTTCTTCCTCTCCACGGCCCATTCTCATGGGTTATGAGCGTATGAGTTCTCTTCGAATTCCTTCTCTTGCTCACAAGTCTTTGAATTCATTCGAGATATATTCACCACCTTTATTAAACTCTTTAGAGCCTTGCCACTTCCCCGACTCCTTCGACCAGTGCTAAACTCCACAGAACTTTGAGAATGTTTCGGCTCTTATACACGCAGAAGAAGAGATAAAACATCTAGAATATTCATTAACAAATATAACATAATTATTTGTTTTTACGGTTGAAGCTTAGCGAGAGAAAGGTCCACACACGTACGTACTGAATTCTCTCCGAGTCCACCGTACGGTTCTCCTTCTCTGAAAGGTATTCTTCACAAAATTACCCATAGTACATCCCTTTGCTAACAAAGGCGCACCAAGAGTACCTTCAAAGTCCGGTAGAAATTTGATACAAAATATTCAAGGCGCCATGGTGAAGATGGCCCAATCTCTTGTGCCATAGTGCCCTCATCAGCTCACCATATTCTTCTTTGCCATCGTATTTGTAGTACATCCATCTCTACCTCTAGCTTCTAGAGATTATTAAATCAAATCCACTATTCTTTTGCATTTTGGTTTGACTGTTGTTTTATGTCGCGGAAAGCTTTTTCCTCACGAAAACAACGTCATAACTTCTTGTCTTTAACATTCATAGTGAGACCAGTTCTTCTTGGACTGGGTATGCATAACATCTTTCAACATAAGTGGTTTACCGCTCTCTAGTGTGGTTCTGTGCTGGTCGCATTGTATCTTCCATCGTCACCCATCTCTATATGCATTTGGAAGTCCTTTCTCCTCAGTCACTAAACAACTCCTTGTCTAAATCATATGAGAAGATGCCTGTATCAAGGAGCGACCTGCAGTCCATTGAGATGAAACCAAGCATGATCTATAAAGAGAAATAAAGTTTAAATTACAAGGCTGAGCGCTCTCCGGCTAAATCCAACAACCTTCTTGTTCTTCTTTTACATTTGGCGAGTTAGTGGCGAGATGCCCATATTCGTGACGATGAAAACACATCACTTTGGACAAAATCAGCTTCTTGGCAGCACCAGTTTTGGATGGAGGAATTTCTGCCTTCCTTTCCTTTCTTTGGCAAACCAAAATCTCCATTCTTCTGTCATCATTTCCTTGATGAAAGAGCATACAAATGTCGCCTTATCTCCTCACACAAGGGTATTCGTCCATCCCCAGCTTTGGCGGTTTTCTCCCCGTCTAGGTAATAAGATCTTCGTGGCCTATGCCAACGCCAGAAGCCAAAGGGGATCTCCAGCTCACCAGTGTCATCATCAATAGTAATCCCCACTTCCCATTTCATCCCTATAGTGGAAAAACCTGTTGAGATATTTTGGAATACGCGCTTGTCTCTCCATTTTTATTTTTAGGCTTGTCTTTCGGCGCTAACTTCTCTCATCAGTTTGCTTCTTTGGAAAATATATCGAAGCCTTCACATTGCAAATGGGTGGATTTCTGTAGGCTTGACTGTGTAGTCCTTCACACCTTCCAACATAATTCTTCTTGTCTTTGCTACCTTCTTTTGCTGTGTAGTCTATGACATTACTGAAAGTGACTTAAGCTGTAATTGAAGTGAACTCTTTGTGTCCATCTTCCAAGCACCACCTCCATCCTATCCTTCCGGACTATGTGATTAATTACCATCGAGGCATACTCGTGCTGACCTGACTGAAAGAACATTCAATGAATATAACTATCTCACGAAGAGAATTTCTGCAACAAATTCGGGTCTCACCGACATAAAACTATACTTATTCGCAATTGCAATCTCTAGTGATCCAATATTTCTACGTCCTACCATGTATAAATTTATTAATATTTGTATTGCAAATCCTCTTAATCTCACAATATTTATCTTCTTGCAAAATACGGGGAGTATTCCCTTTTGTTAAACTTGGAAATTTAAAACTCAATTTCAAACACGTATGAATAAATTCAATCTTGCTGCATAACAGTTGTTAACGAGGAAAGATTAAACTAAAATCCCAACTATCATATATTATGTATATTAATGGAATCATGTAATAATCTCATACAAAGCAGTACATCAAGCTCTCGGTACAATGTAGATTCATGACACTGTCATGCGAAATTTCTGCATCTCCATGCACCCCAATTTCTGCCTCTGAAAGCAACCCCTGCCTCCACTACGCAATCCCTCTGAGAAGACCCCTAAATGAATTCGAATTGGCCTTTCCTTTCTTGCGCAATCTCATTGGCAACTCCAATGTGTGCTAGGGCCATGAATGCATCACTATAGTCTAACCGAATAGTCCATCTCACCCTTTCACATTTTATCTCGATAGGTCTCATGGCTTTCATGCCTTTGTAGTTAGCTATTGTTTATTTCAATTGTTAGTGAGTTGTGGTTACTGATTAATTTAACTAATTAACTCACTAAACTCTCACTAGTGTATGTTTTAAGATTAAACTAGATACAACTAGCTCACGTAAAGGGTTTAACTCCTTAAAATTTGAGTTAATAAATAACAACTCTGTACTCTTCAACTCTGTCCTCTTTGACATTTCGGTTCTGCTTGAGTCCTCCATGCATGAGCCACCAATAATCCTAGGAATTTCATATTCTTCAGGCCCATTGTTTTTCAAATATGTTCACTAAAATAGTCTCCAGAGAATAAGTTGATGTTTATTGTAGGATTATTATGAAACTAATAATAATCGACATGCACTTATTTTTATATGGACGTCTATAATAGACTTCGCCTAATATAAAAAATATAATTTCATCTATTTTTCACATTTGACCAACCATCTACAAATAGCATCACGCAACTTATAGAATACGCTTACCATGTCTAAAAATAGACACTTACCTAAAATAACACGGACCCCACTTTGTGAAGGTGCTTACTTTTCACTAAGCTCTCATCATCTTATTGAATCTCTGTGACTGGATGGTAAAAAGTTGGAAACAGGGAAGGCTCGTCAAGGCTTCCACCTGACTGCGACCTCATTTTCCAACCATGGCACCCTGCTGTGTCGGCGGAATCCATGGGGTTGAAGCAGACCAAACACCTTCATCATATGTTTAGGTAACGCACAGCACGTTGCAGTCCACCACCTCCATTTTAGCGTAACGGACTAATAAGTCAGGGGTAATCCTTGGCAGAAATGCGAGTCGACCAAGGCACCAAAGTAGATTTTTTATGCGTGCCGAGTCTACCATGTTCGGAAAGCGGATCTTGTGTGGCGAGTCCAACAAGGGCATAAAGAAGATCTTTGTCAATGCGATGAGGGAACGATCGGCCAATTGATCAAATGGAAACCGAGGCAAGGCACATGTCTGTCGCATGTTAGTATTGAGTCGTTGCGGTATTATCCGATAAGATATCGCTTGTAGCGATATTTGATTGACCCCACCATGGTCTAGCGAGGTAACGCTTTGGCTCATGCATTAATAAAATTATGTTGGATGGGTTGCTTGAAATTTTTCCTTCGTAATAAAATTTTAATGCGTGGTGGTTCAATCAATGGATATCGTAAATACGTCGTAGTAGATTTGTGGATCGGGAGAAAGGGCAAAATAGGTTTTGGTACAAATATGCTTAGATCATTGTACCATTTCTAATTTCTTTTCCAAGAAAAATGACAATTTCCATAAGTATTATGATAATTCCTATGGTGAGGAATTTTCCGTTAAAAAAAGGACAAGTTTATTTGTTGGTGTTTGATTTTGTTAAAGGGGGCAGTTCCTCCATTGCAGGTTGAATGAGTAATTTTCTTCATTTTATTGGGTGTTGTGACAAAATATCTCATGGACTTCGAGCTGTTAAACTTGTTCCGTGCTGTACTCTTTTGTATAGAGTGAAATGTCGCCAATTGGTCCAGTCTGAAGCGAAAAGAGGCAACTTTGGTTGCTGTCCAAACAGTCTCTTTCCTTCATCATTTCAATTTAAATTTCCACCTCTGCATTTAACGTCAAAACTATTTTTCATTTCCTATTTCAATTCAACCATATTGTTGACGGTGATATGAAACTCGATGAAAGTAGTTAGCACGATTGTGACAAAGGTATTGATGGATTAATCTGAGAAAGAACATGTTTCATAAAGATGGGTGCACCGAAATTGGTGGAAGGTGACTTGAAGGATAGGTGGTAACTCTCAGTGTTCGCCATGTCCATAACGTTTCGAGGAGCGAGACTTTTAGCGCTGTCTGACCGTTAGCTTCTCACGAAGTCTATTATGTCTCCAAGGGAAGAGAAATGTGTGTAATAGCATCCATATCGGTAGAAGTGCGGAACGCATGCACTTAGAAGGAAAAAAAAAAAGTTCGAAGAAATGCTCGAAGTCAAGGGTGAAGAATTCTTCTCAAAGCATCGATCCCCAGACGGAAGTGAGTAATTTGTGGAAAGACCGGTTTGAGATTTTGTCAAACGTGGAGTTTCAATAAGAGTGCAACTAATTGGTGAAGCCGTGTTGTTGCATTTTGGACCTTCTTGGCTTCCATATTATTCATGTGATGTTGAACTTTGTTCATTGGAGAGAACAACATTATTATTGTCATATCGAACTTGTTTTTTGTAACTCTCTCTTATCCTGAAATTATTTCAATTTTTACCAAAACAGTACAAAGCATCAGGAGTATGATTAGAAGTATATTCTTGGAAAAAGAAGAGTTGAGTTTGAAGTCATAAGTCGGCGAATTTAATATTATTATTAGTGGGGGATCATGTAGGTGTTCTATTTCACGATATTTTTCATAAATTTATTGTGATATATAGAGGACAAATTTCACACGGAAGGTCGAGTCGTTGGCTTCGAGGAAAATTTTTGGGGGATTATTGGAAGGTAGATTTCCATATCATTCGGAAGATTTTTCTTCATTTTGGAAATTTGAATACTATTGGAACCTCTTCATTTCTAAAATTAGAATCTTGTGACTTCTCAAATAAGAAGCAATCCTAGATGGGTCATCTTGAAGGGTTTTGGAAAACACCCAAACACTTCTTGTGTGATGAATTAGTAAGGATATAGTCTTTTGTACGCGAAAATACCTCCTTAGATCAAAATGATGGTAAAAAATAGACCATTCTCAAAAAAGGGTCCATATCATTCTACAACGAAGCAACAATGGGAGGTGAAGGAGGGACAAGGAAGAGGAGCTAAGATCTTTGCACTTGGCTCTGAATTACAACAAAAAATAAGGTGAGTCATAGACCTTCATAAGTTGGAGGAATTAGACACATGTCTATCCAAAGGGTGGGTCAGCCGAGAATGGAAGAAAATCGGTGGAGCTCTCAGAAGCCATCCATACTTGCGATTATTATTGTACTACGGGAGCATCCTTGTTAAAAGATGCGGCTCAAAGTTACTTCTTGCCCTTTCAATGGGGTCGCAACCTTAACGTACAGCACTACTTCTAAAAATAATGATATCATGAGATATATTGCGGCTAATAGTAGAAGCCCTCCCAGGGTTGAATAATATCATGCTTCCTACCTTTGAAGTGGTGTAGAATTTTAAAACTCGCCAGTTCATCTTTGCTTTTATCTTGAATTTTTGAATGTGACGATTTAATATTTAGAGTTACTACAAATATTTCCAACATTACATTGTAAGCTCATCTAGATTGTGTCAAAACAAGCATGCAAAATATTGTGTCTCTGTTCTTGGAGGGATATCTTGACATCTAAAATATACAGATCCAAGTGTGAAGCCATTTGGAGGAAGGAACCAGGGATTACCAACTACCTATGATCTAGTGATAAAGTTGGGTGAGAAAAACATAAAATTTCTCAAGGGTGCGACTAGGAAGGAGTTGAGAAGGATTGATGGAGGAAGAAAGAACAAAATATCGATAAGAATGAACTAAGGAGGAGAGGGCTATACTTTATCTTGAGGGATCAGGCCATAACCATTCATGTGCAAATAATAGGAGAAACAAGGGCACATGAGTTTAGAGACTTCTTCGGATCATGTGGATTCTGTGTAGATTTGGGTTCTTGGTTTTCAAAAGAGAGTACGCTGAAGGAGCCAAGAAATAAGTATACGGATGGTGAGCAACAACACCATGTGTTTCGAAGACTTAAGGACAAAGTGATGATAATCTGACTTGACAAAGTATGGGGAAAGGAAGGAGGTAATCCCTCATAAACGATATGGTAGTTGAGTCCATCCATAAAGATTAGCAGAATGGGTAGATAACAATCCACTGGTACATACATGTTTGACAACCAAAGAGGGTGGACAACCTATCCTCACATGTGGAAGAGGCGAAGAATACATTAGGAGAATCAAATGAGGAAGCTGAGTGATAATAAACCGAAGCACAGTGAGCATGATCATGCGGAATCACTGAAAGACAACATGTAGGATGAGCCTTTTCCGAGAGGGTCGATCCAAAGAAGGTTCAAGTTGAAGTTGTGGTGCGAGGCATACGGTGCGCGGATACGAGAGATAGTCAACATGGCACTAAAATTTCTAGAAGATAACTTGCAGGAAAATATCATGCATTTCAAAGATAGACCTTATGATATTAAAAGCGAGAGAGTACAGTTGTACGAGACACTTTCTTACGGAAATGAAAAATTGAGGAGCTCATACGGGTATGTGTCGAATCAATGACAGGTGTCTAGTGTTGATGAACGACTCAAATCCCTCACAAGGTAACGGAAAGTGCGGTTGGGAATTCCGGGGAAACTCTCTACGGGAGTACATAGATAAGACTTGCAACACTACCAACCCACCTTTATACATTGGAAAGAGCAGGGGTAGAGTTCTCCAAATACATCATGTTGGGTGATGGGTGGAGCAACATATTGAGCAACATCAACATAGTAGATTTGCGGATATTCATCCTTCCCAAGGCATGGATTGGTGAGAGATTAGCAGTTGGTTCTCCTATTAATGGGTTGATTATGAGGAGGATACTCACAACTAAGGGAATATTGCAGTTGGGGCACATATGCACATGTAGTGATGAAATATTGAGATGGTATAACAACAAGTGCAGCAATTTCCATTTTTTTGGATTTAGTCAAAGAAATTTTAAACTACCCAGCTGGTATCTTACAATTCTTCTTACGTTTTCAAGTAAAAATAATAAGAAAATAAGGCTTCTATAAAATCCATCAAGTGTATAAATGGGGGTAGGAGATAGACATTAAGGGCATTAGTTTTATCTATCTTATTATTTTTTGGTTGGGGACTTGTGCTTGAGTTCTAGCATTGATCTAGGGACAAAAACCCCATGGTGAATTTGTCTGGTGGATCCATCCGGGGAGTCTAATTTAAGCAGTTTTAAAATCGATCTTCTACAATGAGCAAGTGTGCATAGATTTGTAGGATCTCAGTCTTATTGTATGGGCATGTATTTTGTTTCTAGTTAATAATATAAATAAAGTGTTACGAGTTTTAGATCTTTTTGTGTTCAATGTTTTTATTGCAATTATTTTTAGTTAGAACACTTAGATGTGTATTATATCGGTTAGGCTATTTCATTGTTTGGGATATTACGGTGGTATCGGAAGTGAAAATGCATCTGTTAGCTTAATGGTTTAATTTGCAAATTCTAAATTATTTGCGGGATTATTTAAGAATTTCATGCAGAACTTCGGTGGAATTTATTGTACTAAGCCTACATTCCATCTTCGGTGGTATTCGGTATCATCTCATTTGGTTTTTCGTTAATTGAAAGGATAATTTTATACATTGGTTCAAGGGTTATTATTATAGAAAAAAGGTGGAGCTCTATGATGGTAGAAATGATTGTTTGCCATGGTTGGATTGGCATAAAAATAATTCTGCCATTTTATTATCATTTCATGGCTATTTTTCTTATGCATTTGAGTGGAGTATTAAATGCTTCTCCTAATTTAGGATTGGATGTTAAAAAAGAGTTGGGGGGGTTTTTTCTCTATTTTATCTCAAAAATTTCTGATTTTACCATGGAATTTATTTGTATTTCATAAAAAGTTTTTGAGATTTTGCATTTGGGAGATATAAGGGGTTTTATTTTGTATTTGGGAGATATAAGGTTTTTTATATAATAATAATAATAATAAAATGAGAGAGAAAGAAGAAGAAAAGGAAGGATGCTTTAATGAGAATCTTGAGAAGATGGATCGTCTTGAAGAAACTTTGGAAAAAAACCGAGAAAATCCTTGATGAAATAGTGAGAATATATGGTCTTTTAAGCAGCCATACTTTCATAGACCAAAATGATAGTTAAAGTAGGAGAGCATTCTCAAAAAGGGCCCATGTCATTCTGCAACAAAAAAAACCATGGGAGGTGAAGGAAGGACCAAGAAGAGGAGCTAAGCTGCAGCCACCAATTGTCTAAATTTCAACAAAAAAATCAGTCATAGACCTTCATAGTTTAGAGGAATTAGACATATACATCAAGGTAGGGCAATAGGAATGGAATAAACTCGGTTGGATTCTCAAGCCATCCATGCTTGCGTTAATAGAACCCGGATTTTGGGAGACATCCTTGTGAAGAGTTGGGCTCATTTGCTTCTTGTATCGAAGGTCCCGACGGCTTTAACATGCCCACTACGCCTTACAATAATGATATCTGGAGATATATTGCATTTGATAGTAAATCCCTTCGGGGGTTGAACGACATCATGCTTCCTACTGTCGAAGCGGTGCAAAATTTTAAAACTCATGGAAGAGTTCAACTTTGGCACATTCATGTTGAATATGGAATGTGATGAATTAATCTTTAGTTGCTTCAAATATTTTACACCAATAACATTACATTAACTCATCCCGGTATTGGCAAGCAAGTATACAAAATATTATGTCTGTTCTAGAAGGACATAATGACATATGCAAGATACTAAGATCCAAATTTTTGACCATTTGGAGGAAGAAACTAAAGGTATCACCAGCTGCTATGATCTAGTAGAAGTTGGTCGGAAAAAAAAAAATAAAATAAAATAAAAAATAAATAAATAAATATAAAAAATAAATAAAATTTAAAAATTTGAAATTTAAAAAAAAATCAAATCACTCGGGAGGGTCTTTGAATAGGAAGGAGTTGAGAAGGATTGATGAAGGAAGCAAGAATTAAATAAGCGAGTTGAGGAATATGATTTATACGCAAGGGGCCTTGGGTCCTTAGCAGTTCATGTCCGGTGATAAGGAGGAAACGAGGGAAGAGCAATTAAAGACTTCTTCGGATCATGGAGTTCATACATAATTGGGTTCATCGGTTTGAGGAGAGAACCTATGAAGAATCCGAGCAATCAAGTAAAATGGTGAGGAAACAGCAACACCATATTTTTCAAAAGAATTTTGCGAGTTCAAGTTGATTCATCACGATGATGTGGTAGTTGAGTCCACAAATATCCGGGAGAACATCCATAAAAATTATGGGCAATCAAATGTAGATAACATTCCACCGGTACATCCATTTTTGACAACTAGAAAGGGTGGAAAACTTGTCCCCACCCCCTTGCTTCTGGAGAAGGCCAAGAAAGACATTCAAAAAGAATCAAATGAGGAGCCAATAGTAATAAATCGACACAATGAGCATGATCATGCGGGCCAACATCACAAATATAGTATGCGGGATGAGCCATTTGCGGAGGTTCGATAAAAAATTCAGTTGAAGTTGTAGTCATGGGGCATTTGGTGCGGAACATATACGGATAGGTAGGGCACTAAAACTTCAGGTAGAAGACTTTCAAGAAAGGATCATGCATTTCAAAGACGGATCTTATGTTGTTGAAGTAGAGAGTCTAGACACTGCGAGACATTTTCTTACGGGGAGAATAAAAATTAAGGAGCTCATAGGTGTCTGTAGAATCAACGACCAAATTGTCTAATGTTGAGGAATGACTCAAGTCCCTCACGAGGCAACAAGAGGAGTACGGTTGGGATTCCCAAGTAGCCATCTACGAGTACATAGATAAGGCTTACAACACACAACCCCACCTTTATACATTGGGAAGAGCAAGGAAGAGTTCTCCCAGGGGATGCATCATGTTGGGTGGTTGAGTGGAGCAACACAAATTAGAGCATCAAGCAACATTAACATAGTATATTTGTAGATATTCATCCTTCCCTAAGCGAGAAACATGGATTGATGAGTTATGAGTTGGTATTCTATTGATGGAGGTTCCAGTTCCTAGGAGGATACTCATGTGAGTCATAAATATAAGCTTGGGCCCTTTGGCACGGCGGTGATGGAGGGCTAAGATGGTACCATAACCCCACCCACGTCTGAGGATCTGAGTGGCATTGGGATCTAGGGATAATCCATTGGGGGGCATGATTGGCGAAAGGATTGTTTGGGATACAAGTAAATATATTGAGGGGAAGGATTGGTTAGAGGATGGTTTGGGATCTAGTTATCGAAGGATCCATTCATGACCATTGACATGGAGAATGGAATAACAACTGATTGTAGCAGGGTCTGGTATCCCAATGCATATGCTTATGTTGTGGATAGCGGTGGATTGTTTAATCAATCTTTGGGCAAGAGGATTGTAATATTCCATTTTTTGGATGTGAGTCGAGGCCAAAAACTATCCTGGTATTCACCCGAAGGTATCTTCCCATAGTATTCTCCTTTGTTTTCAAGGGAAAATAATAAAATAATGCTTCTAGAAAATAAATCAAGGGTATAAATGGGGGTGGGAGCTAGCCATTGAGGCATTAGGTTTATCTTCTTATTGTATTTTGGTTGAAAAATTGGTGTGGCAAGTTCTAGCATTGATCCTAGGATGAAAACCACCTTCTGGTGGTGTTTGAGTGGATCCATCAGAGTCTGTCATTAGCTTCGGTGCCTTCGATCGATCTTTTAATGAGCGATCGTGCATGCTATTTGTAGGAGCTCCAATCTTATTGTGGGCATGTATTTTGTTTCCGAGTTAATAATATAAATAAAGTGTTGCGAGTTTCTGATCCCATTGTGTTTAATGTTTTTATTGCAATTTTTTTTAGTTAAAATACTTATATGTGCTAGATCGGTTCATTATTTCTTTGTTTGGGATATTACGAGTCCTATGACTCGAGGTGGCATTGGGATCCGGGGAGGATCTATTGAGCATGATCTGTTAGATTATTTTGGGATCCAAATATCAAAGTGTCCATTCGATATCATTTAGCATGGAGGCATGGGATAGCTCCTTGGTTTCGTAAGGATACGTGGTATCAATGTATAAATTCTTATGTTGTGGATATAAGTGGATTGCTTGAGGGGGCATGCAACCTTTGGGTGGGAGGATTTGTAATAATCCATTTCTTGGGTAGTCAAAATTGACGAAGATACGCATGGTATTTACCGTGGTATTTTCCCATGTTGTGAGCCATGAGTATTTTCCTTAGGTGTACGAGGGAAAATAATAAAACGGAGTTAGAGAGAAGTCACCAAGCTTATAAAAAGGGGATAGAAGCTAGGAATTTGGGACATCGGGATTTTTTTTCTATCTTATTATGTGTTGGTTAATTTCCAGCAATTCTAACATTGATCCACGAATGAAAACCATTGTGGTGAATTTATGCAGTGGATCCATATAGGGTCCACGATTGATCTTCAATGTATTAGATCGGTGTTTTAATGAGTAGTCATGCATGCCATTTGCGAGGAGCTCCAATATTATTGTGTGTATGTAATTTTTTTTCATTTAATATGCTAAATAAAGTGTTGCGAGTTCTAGATTTCATTTGTGTTCATGTTTCTTCTTGAAATATTTTTATTTAGATCAACGAAATGTGCTAGATCTATTAATTTTTTTATTGATTGGGATCTTGCATGTTATTTGGAAATAACTACATCAATTTAATAGTATATTTGGTTTCCTAGAGTCTTCTTATTTTGTTGGATCCATCTCAAAAGTTCTCCAATTTCTTTAGAGCCAAACTACTTAGAAATAACTACAACAATTTAATGAAATATTTGAAATGATGAGATCCATAGCTCCCAAACCATCTAGATTACGCTTAAGTTATTCTCTAAAACACAGGGGAAAAAGTAATGTGAAAATCTAAAAGTCTATTTTACTCCCTGCAGCACAATTATTGCAATCGATCTACTCCTATTTTAACTTTTGTCGAATCATTAGAATGTTCAGTTTTCAATGAAAACAAATGAATGAAGCTTGTGAAGAAGTAATTTCCATCTAAATCACGATAAATCACATGGAATCGATGTGAGGTACGCGGTGGAGAGTTTGTTGTCAAGAAACCACAGTGTATGAAAATATATGAAGTGTCGATTCTTTCTCTAAAGTGATTTTTTCAAACAACAACTCCATGCCCATTAACTTTTTCCATATGAAGCTTTGAAAATGCGGACATTACTTGTTGTTTTATTCCTTGTTACTCCATCCCATCTTAGTCCACAGTGGGTACATATTTGTGATTAAAGACGTTAGAAGATACCACCAAAAACTATGCCATCCTGGCAATACGAGCATCAACACGCTATAAATAGTCTCCCATGTTGTGCTTTAGATACCAATTATAAAAGCCGGAGTGGTGCTCCGAGTTTCTAGTTGGGTACTTACGAGGCTTGAGCTTTTGTATAGTGAGTATTGTTTTGGTTACCTACGACTGTTCTTTCCTATTGTGAGACTTGTTTCTAGCTACTTGTAGGCTTTAAGGCTTTCCTTTTGTGAGTATTGCTTGAGGTCATTGATTTGAGGGGAAAAATTATTTTGTTCTTGCAAAATTTTTAAATATATACATTTTTGTGCCTGCGCGAGTGCTTCTCTCGTTTTTTCTTATAAGAGACATTGTATGTTCTCTGACATCGGTAGAATTTTGGCCAAGTGGGAGGCAATGCAAGAAATTAAATTTAGACCAATCGAGAAGAGGCCACATGGTATCTGCCAACGGCCCAAAAATTTTTCCCGATCGAACATCATTTTTTGAAAAATTTTTTTCTTGTTTGCAGGAAAAATAAAAAGAGAAAGCATTTACGGAGCATACGGAGTGTGGTTTTTTTCCATGAAATGAGTTGTGCAGTTCGGAACAAGGAGATCTATGCGGTCGTTTAGGTTCCACACCATTCATACGACTTTCATTTTTTAGCATATTTTTTAGCGCTGATCGGTGAGAAACCACTTTGTAGTGTAGGTTTGTGGTAAGTTAGAAACCATTTATGAGAGGAAAGTGGACATGGATTCTGTAGCATGGTTGATTGTTAATCGAAAAAATGAGTATAGTTTGAGGTTCAGCGGCAAAACCCTAAGCATGGTTTAGGTTAGGCCGAAACCAAAGAGCATGGTTGGGTAATCAAGAAAACCCAAGTTTATAATGATGGAGGGGGACTTGAAAGTACATGTACATGTATGCATATATAATGGTTTACTAAACCTTGTACACGAAGGACATCCTAGTAGGCGGCGATTTACGTGATGAGAGAGTACCCATAATTTGATGGATGGTTCTTCCTTTATACTGAATGACAACATATTTTTTTATCATGTTTGTAAACACCGGGTTGGACCACAACTAGAATTTGTTGATTGATATCGAGACAAGTAGTCCTTAAGGGATACTATAAGAAATATAATTCCAAATTTTCTTAGGTGTGATGCTTTCTATGTAATAGGTTTGTTCCTATTCTTTAGGAGTTGTTTATATCTAGGTTTTTCCTATACTATTATGTGTATAAGGGTCATTTGAGTTTGAATTCAAGTTATAGAAGGAGGGTTATCTAGGCCTTGAAGTTGGTGAAAAGTTGTTTCTTCTAAGGCGAGGTCTTGAAGCTTAAATAAAACCTTTTTAAGGACGCATCGAGGGGTTGGCTAATGACTATTTTAAAGCCAAGTATAGGGACATAAATCAAGACTAAATTGAGGGAATTATTAAGCCAAAGAGGAATATTGAGGCGGTAGCAAGCCTAAAGCAAATTAGTGGTAGAAAGATAGAATACTAAATGGCAAAAGAAATAATGAGTGAAAATACATCCTCTTAATTAACATCTGAGGTATGTGTTAGAGTCTTTTATTGTTAATTATTTTCTATAATCAAAGGATATTTGGATATTACAATTTAAAGTTAGAACTAGAGTATTTGCATCGGAAAAGTATACATAAATATTGTTTGTATTAGTAGAAACAATGAACTATCATTTGTATGTGATTTAAAGTGGGTCATCATCTCGAGTACGGGGCCCACAATTTCTTCTTCTATATTTCATTTTCGGGGTGAGAATGCTTGTGGTGCAAAGGAGAGATTGAAATATCATTGGAGTTAGACCTAAGAACACTTTGAGTTTGGAAGGTTGGAATAAGACAACAATTGATGCTAGCGGGGTGTTGGAGAATCATTAGTGTTGGAGCTCGTAAACCCAAGGTATTGGAGCATCCTTTCGAAGAAGTTGGGGCTTCACGGGTAAAATGAATGATTTTCTAATTAAGTACTAGGGACTTGGAGATCCCCTTCATTTGGAGCTCATAAATTATTATACTCGTCATTTATATTAGCGTTTGGTGGTTTTTCTCTCGGGAGGGTTTTCCACCTAAAATTTCTTATGTATTATCCTTGTGATGTGACATGTTTTTGATTATTGGTTGGTTTGTGCAAAAATATTTGATTCTCTAGAAGTAAAAAATTAATTAAAATTAAATGAAATATTGATTCACCACCCTCTCAATGTTACAAAAAAAAATCTCACAACAAGCCTCAACACTACAGTGCCATCCCTCCACACTAGTAGTAGAAAATAAGTCTTGGAAAACCTATGTTGACTTCATCCCATGAAAAAATCTCCCTTTTCATAAGATGAAAATTATTTTCCTCTTAAAGGCCCATCCATTGTACCTCCTTCCTCGCCACTTGGGGCTATGCATATACCTTATCTCATTAGTAAACTAGGGTGCCACTATTTAGGCTACAAACTTGTAGTGAATAATTGTCCATGATGTTGGAGTAGCATTAAAATTTTCTAAGTCATACGCTCACGATGACATGGGGCATCATTTATTGCAATTCTTAAGCTAAAAATGGTAAAGGAAGATACGAGAATCGACTCTTGAACATAGCACAACCCCATCAAATCATAAGGAATACATTTCCTATTTTTATTTTAGTGACAATAATAATGTACTTTATTTTGTAATGGGTTTTTAGGTAAACGGTGATCATCTCACAAAAAGGGTTATTAAATCCCCTCTCATTTGGGTCCTTGATAATGACACTTTTACCAACTCACCCTAGTCTACAATTTACTAGCATCACTTGTTTTATTAACCACAACACAACTTATATCTAATCGGTATATAAGATTTTTTGAAGAAAAAACTTGCCCTAAAGATTATATATATATATATATATATATATAACTTGTTTTACGAGGTATTAGCACACTATGCTATCATACCATATATTGAAATAGTTGAATGGATGTAAAGTTCAGAAATTCCAAAGACTAATGATTAGACACACTCAAGGAAGTCTTTCACCCCATATAGACCTTCTCATATGAACTCTTATTATAGGATTCCCCCTTAAAATAATTTCCTATATGAGAGTTGGCTCAAAGGATTTCAAATTTATATGAAAATAGTTCATCGAGGCTTGGTGGATAAATAGGGGGAAATTTGACGTCTACACTAAACGAGAGAATACCTAATAAATCTGCTCATAGTCCTTTTTGGCAAGTGGATTTCATGATGTGTAGGTTTTGTTGCAAGAAAAATTCAGAAATACCTTTAGCAAATATTTTCTTCCCTTGATGTATTTATTCACCAGTCTCAAGAAACTATCTTCAACTTAGCTAACATTATCTCTACCTCTTTACAAGACAATTTCCAAAAGAAGTCTAGAACTGGAGGAAGGAAAGCAACACCAATTCTTCATGAAAACCTACCTCCTGGATGTTTGTGTCAAACATACATTCCTAGGATTCCTTTGCCATGGAATGTTAGGGATAGTTCGAAAAAACCCAGTCCATTTTACGGTGAGATAGTATGGGAATCAAAATACTTCCATTATACACAAAAAATTACCAATATTTTTTTATTTTTCCTTTATAAGTCTTGTTCGATAAACCAACTCCATGTATGTCCAATAAGGCTAGCCAAGTGGGGTAGACTACTAAATGTTTGGTTTGTGGAAAATGATGGAACATACCTAAGGATATTTGGGGCAACCAAACACTCCCTACTTATTGCCTTGATTTTTTATAGGTAGGGTAAATTTACAAGAAATCAATTGTTAATTATTTATAGGAATAGATGGAGCACTCACACATGATAAAAAGGCCCCATGACCACACATACATTTAATTTAAGCTCATATTAACTAGAATATATCGGGAAATCCCGAGTTGTGTTTGATGCTCTTACCCATTTCCATTTTGGGGACCCACATCATTCCTTAGGTATAATCTCAAATCGGTAGTGAGAAATAATTGCAAATCTTGCGGTATAAGATGTTACTATCAATCTAAGTCCTTTGATAGATGAAGAGAAAAAGAAGAATGTGTTGAACTATCCCAAAGTAATTTTCGGGGATGGGCTACACTTCCCCCAAAGAATAAAAGGAGAGATATCAAGCTAAAAAAAATATTTGGCTAAAAATAAGGTTGCTCGAGATGGAAGTAGCCATAATTGCATGAGAAAAAAAAAAAAGAAGAAGCTCAAAAAAGACGAAAAGGAAACCATATTATCTTAGGTATTACATATGAAGAGGGAGAAGAGGAAGTGATACAAAAGGAAGAAGAAAGAAAAGAAGAAGAGTAAAGAATACTACGAAAGAAGCGACGACCATAGAGAAAGAGGAAGCTCTCAAGGGTGCAACAAGAAGCCCAAAATTTCCGATTCAAACCACATAGAGCGGTGAATATTCAATGGAGGTCGATCAAACAGAATACCATACACCAACTATCACTAGTGGCCATATTCCTATGAAGGAATTTGGTATTATGCCAACTAAAATAAGAAAAGTGATGAACCTCGGCTTGGTTCATAAATGACATGGCATTGAATATGATAGTGAAACAAAAAGAAAATGAATTTTCAATCCCTCACTTTCCTCCATTATCGACACCATTCGAATATATCTATTATCGATGACACCGATGCAAACCCATTGCCGATGGTCTCAGAGTGAGCATGACCTTTTCTCAAACTCTGAAAAAGAATTTTGAATAAACTTCTAAACAAACTATAATAGAAGGATGATAACATACGGAGCTACATTATTAAAACATAATGCTCTGGTGAAAACAAGGCAACACCGGAATAAAATAAAACCAAAATGGAAGACTATCGAGCATGTTACACTAATGCATGGATCTTATAAAGCAAAAATTAATCAAGAATATATTTTCCTTCAACACATGCATAGGATTCTCTGAAATATCCTATCCTCTAGGAGTAAGCCAAAGGAAAAGGTGCACAATTAAAAGGAGTGTTGAGTGTTGTGGACTAGCTAAAGAAATGGCCTAAGGAAGACCTTGATCTTACCCAATAAATCCAAATAATTGCGAAGAGGGCTATGTTATGAATATGTTGATGTGAATAGAGACTTGAAGACTCGAAGAGAAGCTAGAAAAATATTTAGCCAAGTTAGTGGATTTATATCAAAGGAACCACTCTTGGAATAAAGATTGATCGAAGTGAATAAAATAACGGCTATTGAAGGTCAAGGAGAGCCAAGGAAAGACCAAGAAGTTAATAGAGATTTAGATGATGTGATCAATGCTAGAGAATAGTTATTTGATGTATTTACTAGTAAATCAACTCAAAATTCTCGAAAACAACATTTTGTAGAGCCTTCAATGAAGTAAAATTGTACTCCGTCATGGTTTCATTAGAAATGGATTTACAAACCCTCTCATAAAGTGGCATAGAATATCATATAACAATGGAGGATTTATTTCCCAATAGGATCAACATGATCTTGTGACTGTTATCAAATCTAAATAGTGCACCCTTCACAAAATCTTGGGGTTTAAGTGGAGGATCATGTCATCTTGTAACAATCGACATTCCCATATTTTGAAATTAAAAAAAAAATATATCTTGTATTAAAGTATGACAAAGTGAGAGAAGTTGAAGAGTCACCACTTAACTACCCTTAGGGAAATCGAAGTCTTAAGGGGTACTTACATTGCAATGCAATCTGAAAACTAAGAAAGAAAGGACTTTTTATTTTTGGAAGAGAATGGAAAAGTACAAAATGAGGACTTTGGGCAGCTTATACTTTTTAATTTTCTATAAAATCAGAAGCTTATAAGATCAAAGGAGAACAATGATTGATTCTAACATGTATTATAGTTTTTCTTATAAGTTTTCTATAGTAAATTTGTTCATGCATATGTGATGTGAATAGTTTTAGTGATTGTTAATGGACTTCTTAGTGTGATGATAAACATTCCCTTTGAAAATTGATATGAATCAATATCGCTTTATCAATTGAATGAACAGTACCATTGTGACAATTGTTGATTTTTTGGTTTGCACTAGTTAATTGGGATACTCATTGTAGTTGTATTGGAAGCAACTCATTATTTTCTCAATAATAAGTAATGTATTGCATCTATTTGCTTGTTCGATCATCATCATATTTCAACTTGAATTATATTAGGATAGTTGTCACGCGAGAGCGCTCTACAACAATATAGGTTAGATGTGTAGATGTAATGTAAGTATGTAAACAATTTTAAATGTCGGCCCAATTAAAAAAATTAAAAAAAAGTTAAAGTGATGTGAAGATATGCAGCAAGCATTTAAATGTTGGCTTAAATAATAATAAAAAGTTAAAAGTAATAAATAAAAGAAGTTAAAAAGTTAAATTTAAATGTTGGCTCAATTAATAATAAAAAGTTAAGAAATAATAAAAATAATAAAATTCAATTTGTTACATCTTGCTTTTGTTATTTTGTGAATAGGCTTTGTTACAATACCATGGACCAATACCATGGTTTCTCGATACCACAGCACCAAAAAATAACTTATTGACAACAAAATTTTTTATAACAATACAAGATTCTTAACCATGGATATTTTTTTTGGTAAATTTAGCAGTGCCTTTCTATTTCCTATTAATAAAAAAAGCGAGCGAGGGTTGCAACTTACGTCAAAACTTGGTGGCCTCAACAACTTTTAACGAAGGAAACTCCAATTCTGTTGGCCACCTTAAAGAGTTAAAAGCCATCCAATATTGGAAAAGTTTAATCTTTCTAATAGCACATTATGTCCATTCTACTATTCCTAACAAGTTAGGTTATGCCTTGATAAATGCTATCCACAAAATACATAAGAAAACTAAGGAAATATTTGGTCGATCATCGGAAGATTCAACATGTGTTGGGTCTTTGACACTGGAGACGAGCATATCGACACAGTGGTATTTGCAAAGTGACATCTATTCATCCAAGGCAGGTTGTAGCATGATGTTGTGAAACACGGATCTCTTGTATCTCTTTTGATATCTTGCAAAACAAAAACCACTTGGGGGTCTCATCCCATTTCTAACGTAAGCTCCTGTGACCTTGGCCAAATGCATTTGAAGAGCGTCCAATATGTGTGAATAGGCTTGATGAAAAAGGCAGTCTCCCTCTTGTGTTGCCGGGGTCTTTGATGAAGTCCATTTCTTCCCTCATGTATGTCTATCTCACTCTTTGTTGTTGCGAGTCTCTCTCCCATCCATGTATAAGATTGCGAACATGGAGGATTGCCTATAGAATAATAAACATCGAAGGTTTTCCAAAACCTCCTTTTTTTTTTATTTTCTTCCCAGCTCTTGGACCTTGCGGTAGGCAAGTTTCGATTTGCCTTTATCACTTTACACTGGTTCTTGGTGGTTGTCCTTTTACCATATTTGTATTCCAAAGTACAAACTTTTGACTTTGTTGTTGCAATTCCTTGGACAATGACAAGAAACACTGTTATTAATTTAAAGAGGCATATATATCACAAGAAAAAGTCAATAAATGTTTGCATGCAGGTAGATAGGTCCCACAACGGCCATCGTTACCGAGTAATAGACAACCCTACTGTTACGCCGAGGGTGGTAAAATAACAAGAAGTCGTTGAACTAAGATTGAAATGCGGGATGAGATTATAGCAATTGAGCTTAGACGGTGAGGGGGAGGATACATACAACGCAAATACCCGGACCCCGGAAACCCCGCACTGAGGACGAGGGTGCGGCCTATTTGAACAAAGGCTCCTATAACCCTCCCAGTGGTTCTATAACGAGTTGGAAAGCTATTAAAAATATGTTGAGGTCTTAAGACGGAGAATTGCTCCCACGGACCTTGTAGAGAGCCAATATCTTGATAGAAGAGAAATGAGGGGAGCGGGTTCGGAGACGAAACACCAAAAATGCTATTAACGGGGTGGTCTTGCATGGCCATGCATGCTAACTCATAGGTACGAGACGCGGACGCCATCTCGAGTAATTCAAGCCCCAATCGAGACAGTCGGAGGCTGGAAACCATCCCGACGGGGAATTTGGATACGGGGATTGACAATAGGGGTTGGCAAGGAAAAGTCACTAAAATATATGGCAATTGACTCAAGCGGAGAGAGAAAAAAAATGAAAAACGCGTAAATACCCTTGAGTTAGAATGGCATGCAAGCAAAGAAACCCGGTATAACGAAGATAAAACGGGAACCATAATTCGACGAACACTCGCAGGTAATGAGCGACATGAAAACCCATTAAGTTTCGATAACCACCATTAAAAGCTAGACATTGTTAAATAGACATCTTAAGTCAGGCAATGGATACTTAATATATTCATCCCACTTCACGGTGGATATTATTAACTTGTAAAATATAGGTTTTGTTACAATACAATGGGCCAATACCATGGATTATCAATACCACATGCCCAAAAGCATAACTTGTTAAATAATCAAAATATTTTATATCGGTATGAAAATATTGTTAACCATGAATATTCACTCCCACTTTATCATGGATATTATTAACTTACCAAATATGTTTTGTTACAATACCATGGGTAATTAACCTGGCTTATCAATTCCACATGCCCCAAAAACATAACTTATTTCACAATGAAAATATTTTATAGCAGTGAAAATATTCTTAATGGTGCATATTCACCCCACTTTACTATGGATATTATTAATTGAGTAAATAGAGCCTATGGTGGTGAAATACATAAGGAGAAAGGTGGAGAGGGAGAGAGGGAGTGACAAAGGAGAAATGGAGAGAGAGAGAGAGAGAGAGAGAGAGAGAGAGAGAGAGAGGGAGAGATAGATAGATATAGAGAGAGAGAGTACGTATGTTTGTGGGGTGAGATAGAGGGAATAAGAAAGAGACACATATATACAAATATAGGTATTATATAGTATTATATAACCGGCCTAGATCCATCTTAACCTGGATCGATCAAGCCTTGAGAGGGATCACATCTGCGAGGTGCAATCATTTCCTCAAGTCTTGCACTCAAAAAAGAGTTTCACCTCCGAGAGATTGGATCCCTATGAGGGCTTGATAGATATTGGATTAAGATGGATCTAGGTTGGTTGTATTACCACATTTGCAATAAAATAGTTTATTAATTATTTTTACATTTCTTAAGACTATGAAAAAATAACAATAATCTAAATGTGTCTTTGATCGCAAATGGTGTCTAATTAAAACTTCATACTATATAAAATTCTTTATAATATTTTGGATAAAAAAACATCATATCAACAACTAATTATATAAAAAAATACTTAAACAACCAAATTTAAAAAATATATATTATCATTAAACAACACAATAAAAATTAAATTAGAAGATTATATATATATAGATATATATATATATATATAGATATATATATAATTAATTCAACGAAATAGAAAACATTTTGAGTTAGATTCACTTAGTAGCTTTCCTAAGCTATGAATTATGGTTCTGCTGCTATGGTTATGGTTATGCTACTTAGATATAATCTCTTCCAAATAAACTAAATATAAGCTTTTCAAAATAAATATAAGGTCAGATTCTCTTTACATAAAGAAAGTTCTATGAAGGATTTATTTCGTGCGAAAAGAAAGAATAGAAATAGAAATATGCCTCGCTTTACATACAGAAAGACCACCAAATGATTATCTGAATGTCCCTAATGCTCATCTTTATGGTGGGGTAAGGAAGCTGCACTATCGGTGAAGTAAACATATTTTTCTTTACACACAACTATGCTTATGCTACTTAGATATGCTCTCTTTGAAATAAATTAAATATGATCTCAGGATTCTCCTTAGCTTAAGAAAGTTATCCAATTCATTTTTCTTTGGAAAAAAAATAATAATACAAATATGCTCCCCTTTACATAAAGAAAAACCACCAATTAATTATTTGAATGTCTTTATGCTCATCATCTTTATGGTGGGGGCAAAGAAGCCACTCCGTCGGTGAGGTAAATATCTCTCTTTAAATAAACAGTGTGATGCACGTCTTGCCACGTAACCCAATTATTCCAACGTCGCATCAGCAAAGTGCCTCCCCCACTCACTCACTTGGATGCCAAACTTGGATACTTGGACACCACACGAAAAGAAAATTGTTCGTGTTTCATCTTTATTCTAATCCCAATGCAATCCCAATCGAGCCAATCATCGCACTCTGCAATGCAATCCCAATCCCAATCGAACCAATCATCATCCGTTTACGAATACTTTCCAGATACTGCTGCACCGTTAGGGGTTGCTCTTCCAATTTCTGCTGCCTTCCTCCTGAGCTCAAGGCTTTCGTTAGCCAAGTTTTGTTAGCTTGAGATTTTCAAATATATATTCAGCCGTCTCTGTGACTGCTTCTGTTGTGTTATAAAAAGGGATTCTGCTGTGGCAAAATCATATTATATCATGCCTGATCCAGGTCTCCTCTCTGGATTTATTGGTGTCGGCATTGACATGGCAATCAGCCGATTCTTCCACCACGTTGGCATTGCAGTCAGCTGCAAGAAAGAGTTGGAGTCTCTAAGAGATGTGGTTACCACAATCAGGCCTATGGTAGCGGATATCCATCAATGCCGTCTCGAATTGAATAGGAGGAGGAAATTCCACTGCTGGAAGTGATATTAATGTTTCAGCCATTAATACATGGGTTTCAAACTTGCACTCGCTTCTCCAGCAAGCACTAGCAATGGCGCAAAAGTGCTTAGTATATACCAAAGTGTGATGTGATTTCTCGCTATCAAACTGAGGAGGATCACTAGTTTGATTTCAGACATTGAAAAACATCAGGCTCTGTTCGCTGGTCCAATTACAGCAGCAGATGCAGATGGCGATTCGGAGAAAGCGGGCAAGCTTCGAGCAGCACTTCTGCAACCGTCTCTGAAGGTCTTGCTCCAACTTCTGCGACCGGCCAATCGCGGAACCCCATATAGTCGGACAAGAGAAAGCATTTACAACTCTGGAGAAGTGGCTGATCGATGCAGATCTGTGTTGAGTCTCTCTCCCGCATTGGTGTTGTTGGGAAGGGTGGATCCGGCAAGACTCTTCTTCTCAAGAGACTCTTCAGCTGCCAAAAGGTGAGGGAATTCTTTAACGATGGTTTGTTGCTTTGGCTCACTGTTTCATGAACTCCCTCCTTTACCAAAGCCTTAGGAATGATCTTTGTAGACAAGTCACAATTCAAACAAATGTACGGTGTCTCAAAATGAGGGAAAGAGGATGTAAAAGTTTGGTTGAACCAGAGAATGCCAGGGGAAAAAGGTTTGCACTCATGCTTAGATGATGTCTGGGGAGACGGTGGGGGGTATAGGGGTGGGTGTGGCCCTGCTCATCCATCACTCCCACTCCAGCATTGTTGTCAGTTCAAGGGATCAAAGAGCACTGCTGGAGATGGGAGTTTCAGAGAAGTACTATGTTAACAATGACAGATTTGGTAGAAGAAAAAAGCTGGGAATTGTTTGCTCATCATGCTTTTCCACATAACAATGGAAATGTGGCAGCAAACATTGATGAGAAAACAGCAGAAAACATGTGCGCCAAATGTGGACGGCCGCTTTGGTGATTAAAGTTATGAGGAGGAGTCAATAGCAGGCGTCACTGATGTGAATGGGAATTGGCAGTCCACAGCCAACAACATACGAATCTCTATGATCGCTTAAGGTGGAGTTACGACTCTCTCGGCAACTATCACATTAATCTGCAATTATGCTTTCTCCTACTTAGCTGCTGCCTTCTTAGAGGACGAAGTTATTGCGGTCGAGGTTGATTGATTCCGTTGTGGGTGGGAGAACGTTTGCTTCCAAGAAAGAAGCCTGGCCACGAAGACCCATTCGAGATGGGAAGAATTTATGTGAAGGTTTTAGCAAGATCGGTGTTTGGTGGAACCCATCCTCACAGACATCGAGGGAACGTTCTCCAGGTTGGGATGCACGACATCGTTCGTGGTTTGGAGCACATTGCTGAGACTGGAAAAGCTTCTTCGCACAGGTAAGGGCTTGCAGGTGTTGAATCCAAAATGAGTGTTCGAGCCTTATAAGAATTTTGTTGAACTACAACATGATAGAGTTCGCTTCCTGAATCGTGGAGAGATCCAAATATCTGTGTACTGTTGATGGGGCTGAGAACCAATTAACAGAAATTCCAAAAGAGTGATTGAATATGATTTCTCTAAAGGTTCTTGATTTGAGTTTCACGTCAGTACAGTCATTGAAGAGAGTGTGGGGTGTTTAAAACAACTAGCATGCCTCCGATTAGTACGCGTGCCCATCAAAAGGCTACCTGCACATCTCTCTGCAGCTCTCCCAAACCTCCAAGTATGATCTTCGTAGATCCAGCATCACAGAATTACCATCTGACATCGACAGGTTGAGATGCCTAATGTCCCTGAACATGTATAATTGTGATGATTTGCGATGTTTGCCTGGTAGCATCTCAGGACTTACCTCTTTGCAGGTGTTAGACATCAGATACTGCACGAACGTGTGGGCAACACGTGATAAAAAGAGGAGAGATGGAAAAAGTGGCTTCCATTGCGGATTTGAGGAGTCTAACACAGCTAAAAGTGTTACGTGTACAAAACAACGGAGAAACAATTGGTGAAGGGACATTGGCGAGCATGGTTCAAATGGAGACACTACGGTTTGCGCCTCACATCAATGACAGATTTACCTTCAGAACATTTTCAACATGTCAAAGTTGAGACGGTTCAGTTTAGAGTGCTCCCACGTGGTTAAGATGGAAAGTAAGTTTTTCGAATTTCACAATTTGATGCACCTTAAATTGTGGGAGTGTCCTACGTTAGAGGATCTTCCGGATTTGCATAAGCTCGTGAGTTTGAAGAGATTATATATTTTTAATTGTGTCAACGTGAGGAAATTTCTTAAAGAGTTTGGTGAGATTGGAGCATTTCCTTTATTAGAAATATTTTCATTAGTTCATTTAGATAAATTAGAGGAGTTACCATTAATAGAAGAGGGGGTAATGCCTATGCTTAAAGTATTTGTCATGATGCAATGTAAAGCATTACATATATTGCCAGAAAGTTACTTGAATCTCAAAACACTCCAAAAAGTAAGAGTGTTTGATTGTTCAATGGTATTAGATAATCTACAAAGAGTCAATTTAGTAGGCCCAAAAGTAAAAGTGATAACAATGACTGCAATAGATACACAAGAAATTATACAAAAGTATAAGAAGGTCAAACATCTCTTAGAAAGTTGGAGCTATGGTGAATCTTGGAGTAATGAGCTTTGGCTTTTCCTAAAAAATCTTGATAGACCTCTATGATCAATATTTCCATGATCAAGATTTGTAATTTGTATTCATGATCAATTTTGTATATACCAAAAAAAAAAAATGGTGTTTAATAGTGTAAAGTAGCACCCTTAAAATGCTTAGTGATAGAATGTATTGTACATTCATAGCTTCCAACATAACACATTGTGGTAAGAAATAATTTAAAATAACAAAATCATTTCAATCATTTTTTTTTCTCTTTTTTTTTTCAATTCAAAGTAATATTACACCATAAAATTTTCTTTTATATGTAGCTTGATCTTTATACACAATCATCCTACATTATTTGTTCACATAGTACAAATAAATTAAGACACCAATATCTAGAAAAAAAATAATACATACGAGAAACACAAGTGAAGTTTTGTCTTTGAAACTGCACGTGCAATATTTTTGGAAACTTAGAAAAAAATCACTTGAGTCAAAGGGCATACAATTAAAATTTTTTTCTTACCCCACAATCCATTTTACAAAAGCATGACATTTACATTTTATATTAACTTGCAATTCATACTTTAAGAAGAAAATGATGATACAATGCTTTAAGAAGAAAAAGATGATACCATAAGGGCTTCACTCGGGGGCAATACCATACAAGGTGGGTTCATATTGGGGGATATATATTGAGGAAAAAATGACATAATATATTAAGCATATACTAGGGGGTAATTTTTTTTTATATTGGGCAATACCATACCTGGTGGGTTCATATTGGGGGATATCTATTGAGGAAAAAAACGACATAATATATTGAGCATATACTAGCAAGTAAAGGTTTTTAATATTGGCACTTATAAAAAATGGAGCTCAAAGTTAATGAAAAAATATAAAGGGGTATAAAAAATGTTAATGAAAAAATATAAATGGGTATAAAAAATGTTAATGAAAAAACGAATACCTAATATCTAGTGAAAATAGGGGTTTATTAAATTGGGAAGGTGTATTGGATTCATATTGGTAGGGGGTTAAATAATGTGATTTTTAGAGATATTTTCCAATATTTAGTCAAATTAAGGGTATTGTTTAACATCCCACGAACGCACATGATATGCCAAAGGCTCATAGAGTAAAGCCCTCATAAATGATACAAATGAAAAATCTAAAAAGAACCAATGACATCCTTGTAAGTGGCATACTTATTGTGACCTTAACAATTATATAATCACATAATGCATTATTGTGTATGGTGAAAAAAATATTAAGAATTGCTCTCATCTTAAAGTACAATACACCTTATAAGGAAATATAAAAAACATCACACGCTTTGATGTACAATGTGTATATGTTGCAAGACATAACCAACATTTAGCAATATCTCAATCAATTACTAACACATTAATGAATGGAAACTAAAGTTCAAGCGTCAAATATATATTTTTTATGCTTATGCCAATACCTAATATCTCAAAGCTCAGTAACCTACTAGTTATATATTGATGACAAATAAATATTTATATATAAGAGCATTTGATTTTTCTTTCAAGTATTTACAAGTTGACATAACAAGGATACAGATATATGTTTCCATATGTCCCAAGGGGAACACACTTGCATTTTGCACAACGTGTACTATAAGCTCTTAGATGTCGATTATGCATAGATGCTTCTTTGCATGTTCCCTTATAATTTGCATCAAGCAATACAAACAACAAGAAATGGTGATTTCAATGATAAGCATTGAATTTCTATGGAAAAAATAAATCAACTATAACAAACAAAAGCTATTGACTTCACTAGGAAAGTTTAAGAAACAAAAAAATGAGCTTTCAATTCACAAGAAGATGTTGACAACAAGAACATTATTAAAAACAACCAAAATTAGTTCAGGATATATAAAATTGTGTTTGCAAAGTCTATTCATGAATATAGCTCCTTATCTAAATGAATTATGCCCATTGATAATTTAAAATTAAACATTAGTAGATATATACTCACCCAAACCACCATTGAAGTTCCAATTAGAGAAACTTCCATAGACAATTGTTCAATCAATGAATCAACAATAAGGTAATATAGAAGGGAATATTAGGGAAATTGCACAAAATTGGTTCTCAAAATTTCTACAACAAGAATGCATGTTCAATATGAAAATCATGAATACACACAAATTCTAGGAATGTCCAAACATTCCTATTTGAATGTCTATAACCCTTATCGAGCCTCCATACACTCAACATGGGCACCTCCATACTAAGCTCCACAAAGATTTTACAATAAGTGATAAAAATGCACATGTTAGCAACACATGCATGTTATTAAAAGTGTGCACATTTTGTTAGTACATGTGCATTCTTTTGTCAAAGAACATCTTAAAAAGAAAAACCATTACCATTTTTTTTATTTATTTCTCCTACACACAATGTCTCTTCTCCATCTTTTCTCTAACCTATTCACACATTTTCATGCTAACTCAAACCATAATTCACCAAGACAAGCATGAGTAAGTTTAGCAACATTGGCATTCAATCTTTCCAATAGAGAAGTTCCCATTTTGAGATAGGTTTTATTTTTAATTTTCCTTTTCATATATGTTAAATTATAAAAATTTAAATAGTTTGTAAATTTTGTTTATTATTATGTACATGCATTTTTTATTCAATTAAAATGGAGGGAAAAAATGATCTAAAACCAAAGCTTGTTCCCAACATCTCCATGAGACCCACACATGGAAATTAATTGATTTCTAAATGAAATAAGAAACCTAATTTGTGAGTTTAGAATACTTGAGAGCCATCTCATTTTCCTAGACTACTTCACTCAGCCATTGTTGCTTCTATGGGCTATATCTATGACTAATTATCCAATATACATGAATATATGAATAGGAAGAGAAAATACCATTAAAATGACATCATTAAAAAAATTTGAAAGATCTGCATATTTCCAAGGGATGATTGTCTAGCTATTTACTAACCTTAAAACCAACCACCCCCTTGATCCAAGAAAGAAGCATCTTTGTATGGACTATTTCACATATTTCCCATTCAAAGGTAACTGAATAGATGAGTGATTTATAGAATTGAATTAGCCTCCTTATAATAATAGAGAGGTTTAATTGTATTTTCTATGTAAATATGGGTCACCTATCAATTATTGTGATATTGGTTATTATCATGTGAAAATCGTAGACTCATATGTACACGCTAGAAAACATTCAAAGTCAGTGATCATCACATACATAGGTTGATGAACCATGAAAAACAAAAACTAAAAGCTTTCCTAATGTTCAAGTTAAAAATTTGAACCGTGTGGGTGCACCATTACTAGAAATTAAAAACTTTGTGGTTGTTTCTTTGATAGTCGCGCAAACGCAAAAAATTCCAATCGCACCTCACGTCCTGAACTTGCATGAAACACGCTCCAACTCTTGACATGATGGGCTAAAAAATTCAAGCCTTGAACCCAAAGAAGCCTTATAGGCAAGGATACGGTAGCTCTCATCTCATTTATGAGGAAACCACCACATTGATGAGCCAAAGGAGGGAAGGAGTGTCCAAAAAAATCTATAAATACAAGTTCATGGAGAGACAAAAAGAAGAAGAAGAATTGCATTGTTATGCTTCCAAAATTTCTCCCTAGCAATTAAGAATACCATTGAGAAGAGAATTCTACCATTGAGAGTGTATTTTATGCTTCTTTGAGAGAGAGAAAGAGATTGCAAAATGATTGAGAAATGGTTATCGTTGATGAGAGTTTTTTATAACCATTGCTCAAACAATTCTATTCAAGTGTCTTTTGATGCTTCTATTGTAACTCTTCTACCAACAATCAATAAAGAGGATCCTTTTCCTAATATTTGTTGATTTGTTCTACTTCATTGAGCTTGTTTATGTGTTATCTAGTGTAGTTTTAGTTTATATTTGTTCATGCATTGGTTCCATTACATTTAATGCTTTGTATATCCATGATTTTCCACTAACAACATCCAATTGCTTGTATGCTCCTTGTAGGTAACAACCAACTCCAAGAAATATGTTTTTGGTACCCATAGACAACAACCACACCATTACAAGATGGTGACTCCACTTGTTGCCTTTTTTTATCTAATTGGTTGGTTGTGCACGACCTTTCTCTTTGCATTTTCACTCCATTGTGCCTTTGTTAGTTATCTATAATTTTGCAGGCCCCCTTGGACCTATTTTCATCCCGGAAATACCTTTTTTTAAATTTTTTTCCAGTTGTGAAACTTTTATCGTAGACAAACATGCGGTACACATGCCTGTGCATAACATATCTCGTGTGGGTTACAGGGAACTCAAAATCACTGTAATTTTTCTTTCCTAAGTGTTAGGAAGTGATCCAGGTGGATATTGGTGGCCACCCACCTATTCCACCTAGATGGTTTCATCAATTTCCTTTTTTATAGCAGAATTTTCTATTTTTAGCAGTTTTTCAGGTCCTGAACTTTCGAAGCATTTTTTACCCCATAAACGACATTTTCTGAGGTCTGCAACAAGCTCTTATCCATAGGTAGGGGCTTGTGGAAAATATTTTAGTAATTGGAGAGAGATTTCCAACGAGGTATCGTACGCGCCAAACGAAGATAATATGACCAAGTTACGACCCCGGGAAGTTGGCTACCCAACTAACCCCAACGAGGCCCGCAAACTCTTGGTGTTACATCTCTTGAGGTTAGGGTTTTGGTTTTTTTAGGGTTTTCTCTTGTTGTTAAATAATAAAAAGGCCCTTGAGCCTCATTGTAACACAGTTCAGAGGAATGTAGTTGCCACATCTCTTCTCATAGATAAGATACCATCGCCTAAGTTAGTTTATTTTCATTCTATCTGTAAGAATTTTTCAATTCTTTGATATTAATGAAATGAAGTATTATTCTTCTTCATCTCTGTATTTGTGGTGATATATGTATTATGTGTTGTTCCTTTTTAAATTTGGATCAATGGTATTAGAGTGGTCTACTCTTTCTCTGCTTTTATTTGGATGTCCCCAACATGGTCAGGGTATATTGTTAGGGCTCAAATTGGTTGAACATTTGCAAGACCAACCTTGCAAACCCCGTTGGCCTCCCATGGAAGAAGAAAAGAAAGAGGAGGAAGAAAAATTCTCCTAGATCCTTCGACATATTCCCACAAGCAATTAATCTTCATCCAACAATCACTTTGGAAGTGCCACTTCATTTAAGGTACAAGTAAACTTTGATATTCCCATATTTGAATGCCAGGGAGATGAAAATGCCATAGATAGATGGTTAAACGTATTGGAAGGATACTTTTAATTTCATGATTTTTCTGATAGAGAAAATGTTACTTTTGTGCTCCTCAAAGCCGCTCCCATGTTAAGGACTGGTGGGAAACCTACTGTGAATAGAGAGATGAGGGAGAACCCTCACTGATTTTAGTCGCGCCCACTTGGAATTATTTCTGAGATGGCATCAAGGAATAATATTACCCTGTGCGGAGCTATGAGGACAAGGAAATATGATGGACTACAATGCGGCAACATAGGGATTAAGATGTGCATTAGGTGATGAATTTGTTCCATATTCTATGCACAAAGTTGGGTATTAAAGATTCAAAGAAAAATTTGGTGCTTAAGTACCGCAATTTTTTTCACAGATACATTCATGAGGAAATGGAGTTCCTCTATATGTCCTCGCTTAGTGCAGCATACCGATATGCTTCCAAGATCGAGTAGAAACTTAAACAGAAGAAGAGAGAATTTAGATCTATGAATCCAAAGAAAGTGAAAGGTTCCCCCAAACTGTAGAACAAAGGACAAATCCAAGGCGGGGCGATGCAGGACAACCCATCGAAGCTGCAACCAAATAAAAACATCATGAAGAGAAAGAACGACATAAGAAAGTGGTTTCAATTCCATAAGAGCTCCACTCACAACACAAGTGAGTGTTGGGCCAAGCAGTCACTGGTGGCCAAGCTGAAGGCGTATGAATCGGATGCATGTTCTGAATCTAAGTTAGAACCAGATAATGGGAATGAAAAAGGGAAGCATATCATTGACGTGGAGCCTGGTTCCATCGTTTCCACCACCAAGCTCTAGAGGGATGAGCCCAAGGATCCAAAGGAGGGGGAGCACCTCTTTCATTGCAAGATGAGGGTGAAGGGTTCTCTGCTGCAGTTCATTGTCGATAGTAGAATCCAAAAGAACCTCAATTCAACAGAGGTCGTGATGTCATTGGGCTTATAAACCACAACACACACACAACTGTATACCAATGGGTGGCTTCATGAATGACGATATCTCTATGTCAGCCATAATTTTCACCTTCCCTACAGCATCAAGCCCTTCACAGATGAGATATTGTGTGATGTTTCCCCTCTTGAAGTTTGTGATGTATTATTAGGCCAAACATACTTATGGAAGTGGCATGTTGTGTAGGATTCTAGGCATTTATTTGTTATTATTACTTTGGGAAATAAGTTTTACAGGATACTGGAGGTAGCACCGCCTACCACCATCTCTTTTATTATTGCAAAGAAATGTAGTAATATAATTTACCAAACTGAGAAATTTTTTTCCTTGTGATTCGTCCTCAGGGAAAGAAGAAGATTGTGGCCATGACCTCTAGACATGGCTCCCTACACAGAAGCAGTAGATGGACAAGGTCATGGAGGAATACAAGGACATCTTCGCCTCACAAACAGGGGTACCTATACATTGTCAGGTCAATCACTCCATCAATCTGACCCTAGCACATCGCTACCCAATGGGTTGATCTATCAATGCTCTGTTATGGAAAATGATGAAATCAAGATCCATATCCAAGAGTTGTTGTAGAAAGGGAACATAAAGCCAAGATCCTCACTCTGTGGGAGCTCGATAGTGTTGCTACAGAAGAAGGATGACACCTAGAGACTTGGTATTGACTATCTGGCGCTGAAAAAGATCACTATTTGGAATAGATATCCAATACCATGGATCAATGACCTTATGGAATAGCTCAAGGGGGCCAAATATTTTAGCAAGATTGACTTGATGTTTGGCTATCACCAAGTACCAATCGAACCCTCTAATGTATGGAAAACTTCCTTCAAATCCAAGGAGGGACTTTCTGGATGGCTGGTCATGCCTTTCGGGTTGACGAATGCCCCCGCAACCTTCATGATGCTAATGGATGGTATCTTGCGACCTTTAACCAATTCATTTATGGTGGTGTATTTGGATGATATCCTAATATTTAGCTAGTGTTGGGAAGAGCACCTCTACCATATTCGATAGGTCCTCCAAACCCCGCGACAACACAAGTTGTGTGCCAATTTGGAGAAATGTACTTTTGGTATGACCCAGGTTGAATACTTGGGGTACATCATTGAAATAATTCATTCAGGATTGGCCAACCCCAGCCACTCTAACAAAGATCTACAAGTTTCTGGGACTTGCCAACTTCTATTGCAGGTTCGTGTTGGGATTCTCTCAGATGACTTGACCTCTGAGTCAAGTCACCAAGGGAGGAGCTAAAGAAAACTTCTTATGATATGAATCCCAAAAGAAATAATTTTATGATTTGAAGCATCACCTCTACTCTGCACCAATGCTCCCATTACCAGACTTGCAAAAACCATTTGAGATTGAGACAGATGCCTCCGACTATGCGATTGGTGCAGTTATTACTCAGCAGGGTCATCTAATAGCATATCACAGTGAGACACTTTCAGACACCGTCCAAAATTATGCCACCTACAACAAAGAGATGTATTCAATTGTGCAAGTTTTCCGACAGTGGAATCATTACATTCTGATCAAGGAAACGATCATCCACACATACCACTGACCCCTGCAGTTCATACAGACACAAGGGAAGTTACAAAATGTTCACCATCAGAAATGGTCCACATACCTATAAAAATTCCATTTGAACATTAAGTATAAGAAGGGAAGCACCAACAATGTTGCAGACTGCCTCAGCCAATCGTCGCTCATGGCGCTGACTATTGTGCTTGACTCTTTTGGGTACAAGACTTTGAAATGTATCACTATTTATAAGAGCGATCCAAAATTCGACAACATATAAAAAACGCTCCTGGAAGGAAAACAAGTTCCAAATTATCACCTCCACGATACACTATTATGCCACCTGGGACACCTATATGTTCCTTCAAGTGAGTGGGCCAAGATGATTTTGGAGGCACACTATAGTCTGGTCGATGGACATTTCAGGGTAGAGAAAACAGTGGTAGTATTGGATAAGTATTTCTATTGGCCAAATATTTAACAAGATGTTGGGAAGTACATCAGGTCCTGCACTGCTTGTGTCATTTCCAAACAAGCCATCAAGAAGCAAGGCCTATATACTCCTCTTCCTACTCCTAGTTGACCTTGGGAATCCATCTTCATGGATTACATGTCAAGCCTTCCTTCTAATAGGCATGGTAATGACTGTGTTTTCGTGGTCGTCTACAGATTCACTAGGATGGCCATTCTGGCAGCCTAAAAGAAGAATATTACAATAGAATCCATTGCTAAGCTATTATTTGAATGAGTGTGGTTGCACTTTGGGATCCCACAGTCCATTATCTCAAATCGGACAACATGTTCCTTAGTACATTTTGGTCAAGTCTCTGGTCGATGTTGGACACCAAGTTCACTAATTCCATGGCTTTCCACCCCCAAACTGAGGGCCAAAGAGGTAGTTAATAGGATGATCATATACATTCTGCATATGTACAACTTAAAGCATCCATGCATGTTGGATGAAATCCTCCCCTATTTTCAACACATATACAACCAATCTCTCCATAGCTCAACTAGCCATAGCCCCTTTCAGGTGGGGTTTGGATTCAAGCCACTATGTCCCATTGATGTGGCTATGCCATTTCCAGCTACCCAGGAAGATGTGTCTCATGTCCAGACCGACGCTGATGGGGCTAACGACTTCATTGAGCATATTCAAAACATTTTCTAATAGGTCCATGACATATTGGACAAAGCCAATTCTAAGTACAAGCAGCGAGATTATCAACATCGGATATCGCACAAGTTCTAGGTGGGTGACAAAGTTTGGATACATTTGCAGAAGAAGTGCCTCTTTGCGCCCCACTACAAGCTTCAACCGCTTCGATATGGGCCTTACACCATCACCAAAGGATGTAGGGGAAAATGCCTTCGAGTTTAACAATACATCTTTCCTTGGCCTTCACCCAATGTTCAACGTGGATTTCCTTTGGCCATACTTTCCACCATTACTAGACACATCTGACATTGCAGAACAACTCACACCAACATAATTAAATCCAGACCACATGGAATAGGTCGCAACTAATTGGATAATGGACACACATATTAATAACACTCGCTAACAGGGGATCCATCTATATCGAGTGATCAAAGTAGGCCAACTCCTTCACAAGGGCAAGCGGTTCACTGGGGACCAGGTTCAACAGAAATTTCCTAACCTCATGGAGGCTCTACACGCAATGGGAACCATTTCTTCCTAAGGGGAGAGGACTGGTCCAGGTGGATATTGATGGCCACCCACATATTCCCCTTAGACAATTTCATCAGTTTCAATAATCATCAAGCTAATCTCAAATGGTTGCCATCCGCTTCCTTATAAGCTATGTGAGCCTCCTCTCCTTTGGGTCCCACCCATTAGGGTTTCCACATGCACATGATCAATCTCCCTCCAAAACTACGTTGTATCTCCATCAAGGCCACTCCTCCAAAACCACGCTATTTGATTTGGTCAAAGTTGACCTCTTCAACCTGCTTCACCCCTTTTCACACCCAAGTTTCTTCAACCTAGCTCTCATATGTTTTTTTAAACTGATCCTTGTTCATATTGAGCTATTTGCATTGATGATCCACTCTTCTCCATGAATTGTGTTGACTTGGTCAAAATTGACTTTGTCCACATCCAATTGTCCTTATTCACACATGATGGTGTAAAATCCAACTACTAGAATGATCCCCTTTCATACCAAGAGGGTTTTTATGCTAATTCAAGTTAAGTATGGGTCCCTTCCCCCATTTATTCATCTACTAGGTGAAAAAATCAAAAATCAATATTCCTATTAGCTGCATGCTAATGTAGGAATATTACAGTCCTCCCCTCCCAAATGTTGCTTGTCCTCAAGAAACTGCAAGGATAGAACTGAGGACTTTCCTCTCCTCCTCCTGTAGCATCCTCATATGATGAAATTCTCCAAGGAAAATGATGTTGTCTCAACAATGAATCTCCATAGTGCCCCTCCCAAGCATGCAAGCTAGCATTTGGTGAGCATCCCAAATAGCCAGCATCATGAAAAGGTGAAATATTCAAGGAGGAAACTATGAGCTGTGTAGAGGCCCTCTCAAGGCATGGAGATTGAAATGTGTTGGGAATTATCATTCCCATGTAAAACCTCCATCCCCATGCTATCATCCATACAATATGAGTCACCCTCCAACATGGCAACTCATGAAAGATCTCCTCCCCTCCAACATGGCAACTCATGAAAGATCTCCTCCACCTTTGGCTTCTGCAATGTAGGTGGCCTAAATAACTGAACATGGTAGAAAAAATGGCCTAACCCACATTGTATTCCTCTCCACTTATGATAAGTGTAGAACATATGCTGATCTTGGGTTGTAATAAGGTTGCCCTAAAGTGGCAAGAAGAAGATTAGATCTCCAAAGATCCTTTCTCCCATGTCATGAATCATGCTAGCCCAAATCATCCTATTCAAAATGAATGGCACATCATCACCATTTGGCATCCAACTCAGAAAAATGCTGAAGTTTTTTTGTAATTTTGGATGATACAAATGGTTTATCAAGTGGATACAGCATAGTCTTCCCAACTGTTGATTGAGATCATCATGTGGCAAGTGGTCAACAAGATGACAGTTGTGCATGTTTTCATATCTACCATGAGGTGGTAAATAACATTATATATCAGCTGAGTACAATGAAAATGACAACACACTTGTCCAAATTCATGTAGAGAAGAGTTATCTCCATCATAGAGGCTAGTTCTAGCATGACCATGAAGCCCATAAATAATCGTTCCCTCTTGTTGAGCAATGCACTGTATATACATGGTGAGAAAATGTACATACTCAATGAAATAATCAATAAGTACAGAAATATATTTCTTACCATGCATAATGAGTAGGCTGAAAGTGAGGTCCATGGATGAGTCCTCCCTTGAGAATCTTCTCATAAAAATCCGCAACAAGAGAGGATGCATGCTCCCCTTCGAACACTCCATCAATAGAAACATACTCCCAAGTGACCGCGTTGTTGGCCCTAGTGATAAGGCTCTTGTCACTCTATGATCCCATTCCTTGGCATTCCACATGTCAAAGTCATCCACTATCATGCTGCTATGTGGGGAAATCTTCTTCCTATGTGGAAGCCCCTCCTTATCCTTCAATGTTGAAGGGTAGCCTCTTTGCACCTTGAATGTGCCATACATTCTTCCTGAAATATCATGATGAGTATGGAGAAATTTCAGCCCATACTCTCCCAATAGTAACCATAGCAACAAGGACTCTTGCTTCCTTCTATTGAGAATGCAACAAGATGATGAGCTTAGTGGAAATAAGTCACCTTCACTAAGTGGGCCCGCAGGCTATTTTTGGCGCAAAGTCTATTTTTAGACTATGTCTATTTTTAGACATATGGATCATGTTCTATGAGTTGCAGGATGCTATTTGTGGATGGTTGGTCAAGTCGGAAAAAATAGATGGACTTCTATTTTTAGACATACAGGGCGGAATCTATTTTTAGATTGCCAGTCTAAAAATAGATATGTCAAATATTATTAGCTCTTAATAATATTTAGACTATAAACATTATTCCCCGTGGCGATGTTAGAAGACAAGGGATATGATGTTGTCTTTAGCGAGGGAAAGGCTTTCCTACGTAGTAAGGCAAATGGTGAGACTCCGTGAGGATAGGGTTCGAGTTAAGAACCTTTATCAATCACAGTAGATGGTCGTGCAGCAATGGCATGCAAGGAATAAGGAGTGGTGAGCCGGATGATGGCGAGTCAGGCACCGGGAGATTGGGCCACCTTCACCATGGAGCTGGAAGATACCGTAGCAGGATTTCTACCGGGTTTCCTAAAGGTACATTGGCCAGCCGACCGCGCAAGGGATGTACCTGGGAAAATTTGTGAAAGCCACCTTTCACGAGAAGGATAGTCGTGCCACGACGTATCCTTGGAGAGAGAATTCGTTGTGGCATGTGTGGACCTTCTTGTGAGTTTGAGAGAAAAGCACGTGTACTATGTGATCTTTGTGATGATTTTTCTCGAGTGTTGGATCTTTCATGCAGAAGAAGAGCGAGACATACTCAAAGTTCTATGAGTTCAAGGCACTGGTTGAGAAGGAATCAGGGAAGCAGGTGAAGGCTCTTAGGAGCGACAATGGTGGTGAATTCATCTCTGGCGAATTCAAGGACTTTTGCAATGCAAAAGGAATTCGAAGAGAGCTCATAACACCCCATAACCCACAGCAGAACGGGGTTGCTGAGCGGAAGAACAGAACGATCGTGGGTGCTGCACGAGCGATGTTGCATGATCAGGGCCTACCCATTCACTTGTGGGCGGAGGCATGCAATACTGCAGTATATGTGCATAACCGTTGTCCTCACAAGATACTTGGCATGAGTACACCCGAGGAGGCGTTTTCTGGTAAGAGGCCTGATATTTCCCATTTGAGGATTTTTGGTTCACCTGTTTACATTCATGTGACGAAGAATGCCAGGAAGAAGCTGGAGCCGACCGCAGAGGTTGGGATATTTGTGGGGTACACTGATACGCCCCACAACTATCGTGTGTATTTTCCAGACAGTCGCAAGACTGTTGTGCGACGGGATATCAAATTTCAAGAGGAGAAAGCCATGAAGTGTTCGCTTGAGAGGGAGCCACACTTGCATGCAGATGAGGAGCTATTAGTTCCTAAGGATGAGCCTCAGGATGTGGATCAGCCACAAGAGGAGGTTCATGGAGTGGAAGAGACCACTCATGCAGCGCCAACCATTAGAGGGCGGAAGCGCACTACAGAAGCTGAGCGACTGGCTCAAGATGCAAAGAAGATTGTAGGAGCACCCACATCACAGCGTAGATAGAGACAGTCACCGGACCGGTACACTGGATACATGGCTCTTGTGAGCAAGTGTGTCGTGACAGAGCCATCCTCTTTCGAGGAAGCTATGGAGGATCCCGCATGGGTAGATGCCATGGTGGAAGAGTATGATTCGATTGTCAGAAACAGTGCATGGGAGATTGTCCCAAGGCCTGAGGGGAAATCAGTGGTGGGTTTGAGATGGATCTACAAAGTGAAACAGGAAGCTGACAGGAGTGTGGAGAAGTACAAGGCAAGATTTGTTGCCCGAGGCTTCTCACAGATTGAGGGGATCGATTATGAGGAGACCTTTGCACTTGTCGCAAGGTATTCTTCCATACGGATGATTCTTGCTCTCTCAGCATAGATGGGGTGGCACATTCATCAGATGGATGTGAAGACTGCTTTCCTCAATGGAGTCATTGAGGAGGAGGTGTACATAGAGCAGCCCAAAGGTTTCGAGATCTTCAGCAGTGAGTTGCATGTGTGCAGGCTCAAGAGAGTGTTGTATGGGTTGAAACAAGCACCTCGTGCTTGGTACACACGGATAGACAGTTATTTCATCGGACTTGGATTATCCAAGAGTGAGGCAGATCCTAACCTATACCAGATTTTGGTGGAGGGTAAGTTGTTGATCATTGTACTTTATGTAGATGATTTGATTTTGACAGGTGATGAGTTGTTGATACTCTCATGCAAGAAGGATCTTGCAAAAGAGTTTGAGATGAAGGACTTGGGCCTCCTTCATTATTTCCTGGGATTGGAAATTTGGCAGTGCAGTGATGGACTATTTGTTTCTCAGGGTAAGTATGCCCGGGAGATACTGGAGAAGTTCAACATGCATGGCTGCAAGCCTGTTGATACTCCTCTTCTTGGAGGTTGGAGGAAAGAGGATGCTACTTCGGCGGAGGTAGTGGATGCCACTGTTTATCGACAGTTGGTGGGGTCGCTTATGTATCTAGTCAATACATGACCCGACATATGCTATGCTGTTAACCAGCTTTCACAAGCTATGGTTAAGCCAACCAAGCTCTTCTGGAAGGCAGGCAAGCATGTATTGAGATATCTCAGAGGCACATCGGGATATGGATTGTGGTACAGACAGGAGGATGAGGTGAGGCTATGTGGCTTCATAGATGCAGATTGGGCAGGGAGCCCAACGGACATAAAGAGAACATCTGGAGGGATTTTCAGTATCGGGTCGACAACAGTTTCTTGGTACAGCAGGAAGCAGAGATCTATGGCACTCAGTTCAGCATAGGCCGAGTATATTGCAGCAAGTTTGGCTGCATGCAAGGCTATATAGATGAGGAATATCCTGGTCGGGTTTTTCAGTTCACACTTGGAGCCTACTGTGATTTATTGTGATAACCAGAGTTGCATCAAACTCTCGGCTAATCTAGTATTTCATGATAGATCCAAACACATTGACATCCGGTATCATCATATCAGAGATTGTGTGCAGCGGAAGGTCATGTTACTTTCATACATTCCTACGGAGGATCAGGATGCTGATATCTTGACGAAGGCGCTCACCAGGAGCAAATTCGAATACCACAGAGGTAGGATAGGGGTTGCAAATAATCCATATCTTGTTGAGAGGGAGTGTTGAGAATGCAACAAGATGATGAGCTTAGTGGAAAGAAGTCACCTTCACTAAGTGGGCCCGCAGGTTACTTTTGGCGCAAAGTCTATTTTTAGACTGTGTCTATTTTTAGACATAGGATCATGTTCTATGAGTTGCAGGATGCTATTTATGGATGGTTGGTCAAGTCGGAAAAAATATATGGACTTCTATTTTTAGACATACTGGGCGGAATCTATTTTTAGATTGCCAGTCTAAAAATAGATATGTCGAATATTATTAGCTCTTAATAATATTTGGACTATAAACATTATCTTATCCTCTTGCGGCACTTTAGTTTGATGCCTGGATGTGGCACATGCAACTGACAGAAGGAATTACGCTATTCCTAGGGTTTAGTTGAGACTATTGCATGGAGACTTCAGTTAGAACTCAGATGACAGGAGTTTGGTGGAGTTGATGGAGTTGTGTTCAGTTTAACTCAATTAAACATAGTTGAGCTAGTTGTATCTAGTCTAAATGATTGATGCACTAGTGAGAGTGGTGTGAATTAATTATTAATTAATTCAATAATTAATCAACTAAAGAATACATCAGTTAACTTAAGTGCATGGACAGTTTCAATGGAGACCAGTGGTAGAGGTAGGTGAAAGAGCAGGTTGACTATCAGTTGTGACTATACTGGTGCATGAGTTTGCACCACACTTTATGGGATATGCCAATGAGAATTGCGTAGTACAAGTTAGTGAGATTCGAACTTGGATCTCGTGATTATTAATCTTGGATTGCGCAGTAGAGGCATGCTAACAGGTGGAGCAGATTGGAGCATGTGACTTGCTAGATCTGAGCTTGTGTAGTGTGTAACAATTGGAGATAGTGCTGAGAGCTTGTGAGGAGTTTGTACTATGATTGTTACATGATCTCTATGATTATAATATACAGATAGTTGGGGGCTTTCAGCTTTAAGCTTTCCCATAAATATTGTGTTTATATGTGTGATTGTTTATGGTTTTAATGTGTGCATGCGATTGTTTATATTTCCACAATTAATGATCAATGGTAGAAGAGATTATGTATTATGCATGAAGCTCAAATAGTGTATGATCAAGATAATCTCGGTGAATAATATATCTGTTATTCAAATTTCTACACCTTCTTGCATTATCATAATGCAAATCATGGAGCAACAATACAATAATGGACATGTGAGATGTCTCATCCACATAGTAAAAACAAGCTCCCTTATGCCACATCATGTGAGAGTGATCCTTCCTCCCAAACCAAAGTACATACATGAGATACATCTCAAACAGAAATGTATGTAAATACATGAGACATACCTCAAACAAGAGTAAACATATGGACATAAGATTTAACATATGATGTCCAAATTCTCTTCTTAACAACCAAAGAAACCATGCCTTCTTTTTATGCATTCTATCATGAAGACATAAGGCATGAGAAAAGAAAATATGTATCTTTGGCTAGTAACCATACTCACCTAAGAGAAGCCAGCACAACCATGCTTCTTGCTAGCCTGTATCATAGATCTACAAGTGGTTTGGAAACCCCTTGCTCCATACTAACATCCACTCATCCCAATGTGGGTGATGGATCTCATTCTGCAAATATTTGGTATCCTCCCATTGTAGGACACCAAATTCCTCAAACCTTTGAAGAACTTTGCACTTCATGAAATGTTGAAGTGCACCTCCAATGGGATCTCTTGATGAGACCTTCTCCTCATGCATGGCCTTCCAAAACCAATAGGGTCTTGGATCTGCTGTAAGTAGAAGTCTCTCTTTGAGCTGTGGCATGCTCATTGAGAAAGTGTCATCTAGAGAGGAGAAATTTTTTCTCATCTCAAGATGTCTACCCTTTGTCATTTCTTCATCCATTGCTTCCTGAATGAAGATTCCATTTGAATTCTCCCATGAGGAATGGGTCCTCCTTTCTTCACTGTTGCTCTTGGACAGTGCAATGCAATTTGGTTGCTCTAAATTAGCAGTTTGTGTTGATTCTTGGTCATGCCAAGGCAGATTTCCACAATCCTCTAAAATATTTTTTGCAATAATAGAAAGTGGAAATTCAATCATACCTTTATGGGCTTTGGGAACACCTTGTATGGCTGCAAGAGTTCCTTCTTCTACTGTGTTGGCTTCCACAAGTGCTGATGTTGGAGGCTGCTCCTCCAAGGTTGTGAAAGCACTGGTACAAGTCTCCTCAAGTGGTGGTGAGGGCTCTTCCTCTCTGATTTTTCTTCATCGAAACTCTTGATCACTCTTTGAGTGAAATCTACAAAATTAGATACACTTGCATGACTTATATGACTGAACCACAAAGTGCTTGCCTTTCCCTCCATGTGCAGTGCTGCAATATCTACTAGTTCTCTCTCTACCACTTGATGTAGTAGGAAGAATGCATCAAGTCTTCTTTCCCAATCCCTTGCTGAAGATGATCCATCAAAATTAGACAATAGAAACCTATTGCCCTTTATTCTTCTTGTGCTACAAGTTCTCATTTCTTCCTCTAGTTGAATTAACTGTGGGAAGGCTAGAGTCCCCTTGAAGTCTCTAGGTTGAGATTTGTACTCAACAAGGTATTCACTTAGAATATAATGATCCAAGTGTCCTCCATGCTTCTTGTCTTATTCTTTATGAGAATAGGAAGTGCATGGTCCTTCCTCTTCTTGAAACCCTCTAGGAGTTTCATGGCATCTCTTATCCTTCATCTACTTAACCTCTTGGGAGAGGTTCTTTCTGGATTTGAAAAGTGATGAGAGAAAACTCATTCTCTCCATCATTTTGATATTTTCTCCTTCTCTTTATTCTTCTGGTAGCTGGAACTCACAGGCTGAGCCAAATATCATGTTGTGATACCACTGTAATATCCAAAAATGGGAATGCAACAATTTATGAACACAAAATTATTGTGAATAAGCTCATAAGGTGTGAAAGGAACACCTAGCCATCAAATGAATGTTCAGAAACAATATTATGTCCCATTAACTCATTCCAAAGTGAGGAGATGCAGCAATATAGGGCATAAAAACGTTATTTATAGAGAATTACGCTATAACTGTGAGAAATGGGACTTGGATACCTTATTTCATACTATATATATCTCACATACAGAATTGGAGCAAAAATAAAACTCTCTATCCATACCAAACAAATCTCCCCAAGTCAATACAACTCAAAATTTCCCAAACCCCATGAATTATGCTAACAGAATTCCTGGAGCATGTGAAAACGTTATTTTAAGGAGGGTTTATGTAGAAAATTACAAGTAATAATAGATTTGGAGATTACAATCATTCAATGGCAGAGAAAAATGGAGATCTCTTCATTTTTATACAATATGAGAATGACCCGGAAAGGGCTCCATGAAAGTACAAGTATAAAACTCCAGATCTGTAGATCTAGATCTGAAATAACACAGTTATACTATAGCTCTGTATATATGTAGCATAATAATACAAGGAGTATAATAAGATGCTTATACAATCCTTCCGGGAGAAGGGTTGGCCCTTTCCCCAAGGAACAAGCTCAAGATCAAGGGTCTTGACCTTGAAACTACAATAATCAGAAAAATGACGCAGTTCCTGCAAAGGACTGAGCTGTAGGAGATGGAAAGTACATTGGCCACATGCCAAGATCTAAAAATCAGCCCAAAGGCTCCCTCACTGATCTCCTAGAGAGAGAAAGGCTTCCTCCTCTGAAATACAAGTACTGGAAGTGGTATTGTGGACCTTCCACTGCAACACCCTGCAACAAAACATTATACTCTACAGAAATAAAGTTGTAGCTAAAGGAGGATACTTGGCATCAAGCCTGAATGTGGAAAACTAAAGTACAATACTCCTCCAAGAGGCCTCTCAAGGTAAGAGAAGGAATTCCTAAATAGGAATGCCTTGTGCTAAACAACACTGTAGCTTTGCTAAACAGCAAGAGAATGCAAAATAGTCATGCAGACCATCAAATCAATAATCATGAAGCTAACCTCAAATGGTTGTCATCCTCTTCCTTATAAGTTATATAAGCCTCCTCTCCTTTGGGTCCCACCCATTAGGGTTTCCACATGCACATGATCAATCTCCCTCCAAAACTTTGTTGTCTCTCCATCAAGGCCACTCCGCCAAAACCATGATGTTTTATTTGGTCAAATTTGACCTCTTCAACCTGCTTCACCCCTTTTCACACCCAATTGTCTTCAAGATAGCTCTCATATGTTTTCTTAAACTGATCCTTGTTCATATTGAGCTATTTGCATTGATGATCCACTCTTCTCCATGAATGGTGTTGACTTGGTCAAACTTGACTTTGTCCACATCCAATTGTCCTTGTTCACACATGATGGTGTCAAATCCAGCTACTAGAATGATCCCCTTTCATACCAAGAGGGTTTTTATGCTAATTCAAGTTAAGTATGGGTCCCTTCCCCCATTTATTCATCTATTAGGTGCAAAAATCAAAAATCAATATTCCTATTAGCTTCATGCTAATGTAGGAATATTACATTGAACCCTATCAAGTATGTATTTTGTGTCAACGTAGGAAAAATATTGGGATTCATTGTTTCCCAGCAAAGTATTAGAATCAACCCTCTAAAGTTCTAGTCCATCCGAGAAATCCCACTTTCGAGAACTTTGAAGCAACTACAGATCCTGCAAAGTAAGGCCAACTTATTACGCCACTTTTTCTCTAATTACACCACTTTTGCACACGGTTTCTTGTGCCTTCTTTGTTAGGACATTCCCTTCCAATGGGATGAAGAAGCCCAAAATTAATTTAAGGCCCTGAAATATACATTATCACAAGCATCGTTTATTAGCCCTCCTGACCATAGTAAGGACTATACCCTCTACTTATTAGCATTAGAAGTAGCCATTACGGGGGTATTAGTACAATAAGGAAAAAATAATACAGAACTCACCATCTATAACATAAGCAAAAACCTCTTTGGACCTACTTTAAAGTATGATACAACAGAAAAGAATAGCCCTAGACGTTGTACACTTAGTACATAAGCTTTGACAATACATCATCTTACGAACCACCATTGTAGTAGAAAACATTAAACCCATGAGATACTTGCTCACTCATTGTATGATGAATCATAAGTATGCTCATTGGACATGGGTATTTATTTGCAAGAGTTCGACTTACAGTTTGTTTTCCCAAAAAGAAAGAAATATCTTATCCTTACGAAATTCATCGCAAATCTCCCCACAGAATCCCAAGGGTCTCCTATTAACCGCACATGCTATCATTTTGACATGCTTGTTTCTGTTTTATAATTTATAGAAAATATTAGTGATATCCCTTTAAAAGCATTAATTCAGAGTACACATAAACTATATCATGTTACATGAAACTCGTTTTATTTTTCACAGAACATATGTTATCATTCTGACATGCTTGTTTCCATTTTATAGTTGATAACAGATATTAAAAATATCTTTTAAAGGCATTAATTACACATGTTTAACTTGTTTTCATGCTGACATGCTTGTTTCCGTTTTATAATTTGGAGTGGTTATAATAATTTTTTTACAATGAATATTCATCGTAGTTGTTAACAATTATTTTATAATTCAAAATCCTTATTCATCATTATTGTTTCAAAACTTTGCGTTGCGAACTTTAGGATGTATAAGAAAGAGTGTAAATATCCATGCATGATATCTGAAATTGCGAAGCTAGTGAGTAAATGAGACAACAATGACAGTATATAACGTTTGGACAACCTGAATTCCCCATCATGAAGTAACCCTAGTCCAAATTTAAATATGGAATTATGACACTTAATCTAATATAATTCAACTTTGATACATTCGTTAATATTTTAGGCAATGGTTTGAGAAACTCATTAATATAATGTGTTAATATTTTAGACAATTGTTGATTTAAGAAACTCCGATGCATTGGCTATGAATGAATTCGTAATTTTCCCAAGAATGGGATCGTTCAATTGAAGTCTTTTGTTTCATAATTACAATTTGGTATCACATATAATAAAAACATTTTATTCCTACTCATTGATTAAACTTTATTCGTAGAAGAAATAAACATCTTAGAGGGTTGATGGACAGTTGAGTTCACATTATTGCAACAATCGTCATAAGTAGATATTGTAAGAAAACATTTGCGTCATGCTTTGGATTTTATTCCGCCCATCATCAGTGAGAATATTTGAGATAGTCCAACAATGAGAGTTGGAAAGTTCGCATTATTATCGTATCCTATGAATCATTTGAATTTTTTCATCTTGCTCTCAATGAAAGTTGACATTGGTATTGTATGTAGCATTTGGTTGCCAATTATTTGGAATATCATTATCTATAATGAGCATTTTCCTTGTGGAGAGGGTTGTAAGGTGAATGGAGAAGGGAGCACGTAAAGGGTCATTGTTCAAAGCCTAGTTTTCACCCCATGTTTGTTGTATTAGTTTCCATGTATTGGAGTTTGCTTGAAATATGAAGCCGTTATGTAAACTTGTAACCCATACATAGAGTATAATTGCATTAATCAATACCATATAGCCTATACAATGGGAAATTTACATGAATTAATTAATATAGTCTGTAAAGCCTATACAATGGGAAATTTAATTTTAGTGTGTAAAGCACCCACCTACTTTAGATCGACTGCTCCTAGGTCGCCATCTCCATTTACATATTCAACACGAAGCCCGATCCAATAAGCATCAGAACCCGAATTGATGTGGAAGGAAATATTTGTTGTCTTATATTCACAAGGCACCCTATATATCACAAAATGGTCATGTAAAGGAAGCTTTGCAAAAGACTACAAACCATTTTTGAAACTAATCTCAAGGAAGATAAATAACATCGAAATAAAGCATCTATGATTCCAACATTGAGAATATTTGTACCTCTACGAGGATTAGACGCCATATCTTGGAAGGCAGTACCACTGAGAACAAACTGTGATTTCCCAAATGATTTATCAGCCACCACAATGGTGACTCCCATTTCTGAATACAAAGGATTTCTAGTGAATTTTACCTGATCGACCAAATGCATCCTCTGCAAACTTTTTGATCTTGCTTATCTTCTCATTGAAAGTACAACGAGTCCAAGTAAGATTATGTTGAACATATGGAACTAGAATTCAATCCAATACTGTATAAGCACTGTTACCCACAACCCAACCCCCATTAAAGAAACCACTCATTCCCAACTTTAAAATATCAAAACTGTCTAGGTCAAAGTCATAAGACGTAGAACTCGATAAGCCTATATAGATATCAGTGAAGGATCCTATGCTATCTACAACTCCTTGCAATGTAATGGAGTAGGATGTTCTATGGTTTCTTTCAATGTACCTTTCGTTGAATTAATTAGCTACATTATCCTTGGGATGAATAATAGGAATATGAGTAGTTTACATGGCCCCAACAGCCTTAGGAATCCCATAAATCCTTTCAAAATCTTTCATCAAGCCCTACATATGATCATTGGAAGGCCATTGAATATATTTTGGGTGAAGCACATAAAAAATGGCAGCAGATACTCCCAATACCAAGTTATGATAGGTTGACATCTCAAATCCAAATCTCTTAGATACCAAACCCAATGGCTCGCTAATGGCCAGTGTTAGTGTTTGACTCACAGGGATCGCTACCCTCAACATTATGTCCTCCTTGGCCACCACTGAATTCAATTCTTCCAAAATATGATTAAAATTTCCCTACTCATTCGAAAGGATTTATAGAACTCTGAATCAGGGAATCCTAGATGATTGCATGGTTGCCACTAGGCCTATGATGAAATATATATTTTACGGATCCATGGTTATAAAGAAGCCTCAGTCGAGCTTATTAATAATTAAAATGTATATTTTTATTCAAATTTAAAGTAAAATAGATCTACCCTTTCAAATAACAATTCTCATTTTGGGTAAATTGATATTTAGAAAAATAATAATAATTCTTTCTATTATTTATGTTTAGAAGATTCACAATTGGACGATTTTTTGTCGAGTTTGGAGTGTAAATCAATCTTCAAGATGAAAATCAAATGTCCTTAAGTGGATATGGTTTTGGACTTTCAAATATAAATTTGAAATCTAAAACAAAAACTCATCTAATTGTGAATCTTTCAAAGGTAAATGAAAATCAACACCACAGATATCTTAATAATTATTGTTGCTGAAAACAAAAACAAAATATTGAACAAATTTTTGTGTAGGTAAATCCCCTCTGTGGACAGAGGTGATCCCTCTATCCCTAGGGTGGGTCTAGTAGCAAGAATACATGCTAATGCATCGATTCCTAGTTAATGAATGAGATTGAGTTGGGATAAATGTCCTACCTTGGATCCAAAGCAGTTGTCGTAGTTGTGGCTGCAGTCTCCTGATCTTCGTCTCGAAATGTCGTGGTACTTTAGAAGTGGTACTTAGGTGCCTACACAAGGATCACAGAACAAAAGTAGCATACGAAATAATATTTGCATTCATAACTATCTAATTGGTCCAGAAGAATTAAATGTATTGCGCAAGATTAATCGTATCAAACACAAGACGGGAACCAAAACATCAGCCATGTATTAATTGAGAGAAAGAAAGAGATTAAAACTAAATGAGCCTTGACGTTGCAGCCTCCTTCAACGGGTTCAGTCCAACGCATCTCAAGCATTCATCAGGGAATTGGACTTGGCAAGGAAATCAACCTAGACTCTCTCTCGACAAGGGGTCTCTCTCTTCTCTATCTCACACCAACTTATTCAGACCGTTTCAGCTATTATACAAGATTTTCATCTAGCTGCATCTATGTGAGAGAGATGTATTTATATAATAGAAGGAGGAGGTTGGGATCCGTCATATGGTGGAAGGGAGGCCTTATCCTTTGGTAGGTTGCTCAAAAGTATGCAACAAGAATCCAAAGGAAGATGTTCGATGTTATTCAGTCAAACAACCCATGATGACTCGCTCACGAAGTGGTTGGAAATGGAAACTTCGCTTATATATTTAAAAAAATTTCCAAAAATAGCTCGACGTGGGTAGTTCACTGAGACAGAGTGCCAACGAGCGTGGGTCCCAGTGCTAATTTCTCTTATTGGCATAGATGGGGATGGGGATTGTAGAGATGGTGACAAAATGCTGTGTAACATATGCCCCCTAAAGCATGAGGTATGAGAGAGAGGGAGGAGTGAAATGCTTTACGATAACACATCCAAAACAAACATCGTCATTGGAAGACCTGCAAGTACAGATACAATTGATATCTATGATACATGAACATGTGGCATGGGTGCAACCATCCATAATAGAGTACATATAAAATAGAGATCCGAGGTATGGACATAGCCATCCAGCAGTAAGGATCAACAAATACACTTAGGTATGGTCACAGCCATCCAATCAAAAGAGTCATGCATATAGTCATGATAAACCACAATATCCCATAGCCTGGATTTCATTAGACAAAACCCAGGGTCTTGTGCTCCATTTTGACCCGAAAAAGTACAAATTCAAGCATGCGAATATGTGAGCTAAAGTTGAACATGAAAGAAATTCACTTGATTACCATCCAATGATGAAAGTTGTTAACAGGTATGAGAGAAACCACCAATAATGAAAATGGATCTCAAGGTACAACTAGTGCAATCCCTAGAATGTGAACAGTGATTTGGCGTCGAACACGCGCAGAATCAATCGATCAAAGGCTAATGATGAGGACCTGTTGTCGAATGCGAAGAACCTGCCATTGAGGCATGCAAGCTCCAAGGTACTGAAAGGGAGTCTCTATATCAACTTCCTGGATAATGAGCTGAAGTCTATAAGAAGCGACCTAGTCGAAGGAGGGCCATTATGTTTCCCACATCATTAACACGAGATAGAGGAATATGATGATAGTGAATCAGGACCAAAAGAGGATCAGAGGGAGGTTGAAAAATGCAAGCAGAAACTTCTCTTGAACATATCAGCGACATAACTTCGAATTTGGCAGTATTTGACATCAAGGGATTTGAGGTCATGATGACGTGGCAAAGAGCAGATGAGAGGTCAAAAGATATTACCCAAACCCACGGATGAAAAGAATGACAAAATGGGATGTCCCCAACCTGAAATGAATGCAGATGAGTGTCATGTTCAAGAGCGATATACTACCGACACAACTGAGAACTGGTTCCATTTTCCCCCACCATTGTTGGCGAGTACCCCAATTATTTTTGGAAACAAGCTTGAAGGGAATAGCATATGATTGTCATGTAAGTTTTTCCTTCGAACAAATCCATCCTAGTACATTTTACAAGCCCTAGGAAGGAGGAACTCGTTTGCTTCATGGTGACGGTTTCTGATGTAATTTAGGTTTTAACGAGTCTAACAAAGGAAGAACTCGACATATTTTCATGTTTAGAGAGTTTAAAAAGAAGCGGAAAAGAAAACTCTAGCAGTCCCTTTTCGTAGGTAGTCTCACAGATCCGAAAAGGTAGAAAATTGTGTCTCAGAGAACCTCTTAGTCATGATAGGCTAAGGTATTCCTTTTTCGTAAATAATCTATCCTAGCCCGAAAAAGGGGTAAGCGTATATTGGGTAGATATCGTTTCGCAGCCATTTAGCGAGTTCAAAATGACAAGAGTCTCGACAATATTTTCAATATTCCAGAGTCAGAAAAGAGCTAAAAGAGGACTCCAACAACGACTTTTTTCATGTTTTTACCGAGTCCGAAAAAGTATAAAATACAACTTGTTACTTCATTGTCGTCACGTCAAGGACCTATTGTTGCACAAGAGATGCACGTAAAACCCATTTTTTGAAATAATATATCAAAATAATCGAAAAATACACTTTAAAACCTAATTCGGGTTCCGAAAAGTTATAAAATTCCAAAAATGGTAAAAATAAATTACTTTTCACTTTTACCTCTTGTGAGAAATTTGTTACCCTTTTTCATTGTGATTTTGTGGAGTTGTCAGCGGGAAATTTGTAAGCTCAATCGTGAATCCGTCTGTTCTAGATAAGAACTCACATCCTTCCCTGCATTTTGATATAATTTTCATTACCTGCAACCCATTTTTGTAGATCTATGGGGGAATTTTTTAAAATTTAGGGCACGGCGGTTGGCATGGGTATCGAGGACAGACTCGCACCAACCAGCCTAAATTCCAAATGGGGGTGCGCCAATTGGCGCAACTATTTTTAAAACCGCCGCGCCAACCGCGATGACCATCCTAGCTTGAAAATTCAAACAATGGGCTCAATTTAACTGTTTCAAAAGCATTGGATTTAAATAATGACAACCATATGGATGTTTTTGCAGGTGTGAAAAGACAAAAAGGTGATTGAATGGAAATAAAAAGAACACAGTGAAGAAGATGAGGAAGCCATGGGCAATGTGAGATGCATGGAGGCACTTAGAGATTGCGGGCTCAAAAAATTATTTATGGAACAATGTCTCAGAGCTCAATCAGATTTATTGCAGTACTTGATCAGTGTCTGGGACATTGATCAGGAAAAATTCATCATTCACGATCAGGAACTTGAGATTGAAGTCTCAGATATTTACTTCATAACTAGATTGTTGTCAAGGGGGGCAGTACCAATCCTGATTGGTACTCGGCCCACAATGGAAAACATGAGTATGGTTATCGACAGAGTGTGCCGAGGAGCATGGAAAGGATCCAAGAGTGGGAAGGTGGATATCCAAACCATCCCATGTCTGGCACTAAAATTAGTGCTATACACCATCATGCGAGCTGTAAGAGTTCAGGCTCCACATGAGGCCACAAAAACACAATTACTTCTTGGATTGGATTGTATGGCACCAACACTCTACAACTGGATAGAGGCATTAACAATCAACATAAAATTTTAGCTGAAAAAATTCAAGAATGGTAAACTGAAGTATTTCGACTACGGGTCCATCTTGGTACCATTCATCCTGGAACGATTACCAATATTCCAACGTTAGGAGGTAATAGTTCTGACACCACCATCCCAAGAGCCTCAGATGGTGCAATGGGTAGCTTTGATGCCAAGGTCAGGGGGCGGTCAATAGATGTCCTAGAGACCGGAGTTCTTTGAGTGGCTCTATTGACAGTTGATTCTCATGGAGGACTAGCCCTACTTTGGGATGGATTTCACTGGCGATGCAGGTCTCCCGCTCCCAGAAGGAGAGGATGGAGATGAAGTATTGGGTAAGGCTCATTTTTTATTTTGATGAGTATTATGATTTTTTTTTTTATGCATGTTCTAACATTAATCCATGTAATTGCAGATGTTGGCCCAGAAAGACATGCAGGCATGTGTCCGATAGCACAAAGGATTCCTTGCAACTTTGATGTGGCCCCTCATGGTGAGGGAGGCGAGGATGAGGAAATCATACGTAACTTGGATGGAATCTCATGTGGGATCCCAGACTATGTATGATTCGATGATGTTCCTCACATGTGTCAGAGACACACTGCAAGGGTGTCAAACCGTGTTCACCGCTTGTTGAGGCGGCTTGTATAGGCAGTGATGTGCTATCATTAGCATCATGCCAACAAGACACTTAGGTTTTATTTCTGCATATTTTTTGAGAGACATGATGTCTCCGAATGTAACTGAAACATACATATTTGTTGAACTTATGATGCACATGGATGCAAACACACTCTCTCTCTCTCTCTCTCTCTCTCTCTCTATATATATATATATATATATATATATATATTTTCCTGAATGGATCTTGTCATGTGATGATGATGTTTTTACAAATTATGCAAATGTCTATCCAATACAATATTTGCTACTGTATCAATTAATGCATTCATTCGTTTAGGAATATGATGATATGTGATGTAATCAAAATGTCTTTCCAGTAAACGAACATGTTAATATAACCTTAAGATTTGAGGATTTCTAACAGAATAATGCCCATTAAGTTGAAGAACAACAAGCTGTGAGTCTAGGTTAACAATCAATGCACGAATGTCAAGGGAAATGGCCTCGGTTAATAGTTCAATAACAACACTATATTCAATGAAATTGTTTGTGGTTCATCCTAGATAGATACCTTGAAGGTCTATCAACTCACCAGCAGGATCAAAAATCACCTAGGCTGCTGAAGACAGGTTCCGGGTACTCTGGGAAGCACCATCTGCAAACCGACATAAGAGGTAATAGACATCTGCACAATAAGAAATGATCCAATAAGCAGGAAAACACTTGCAAAGCACACCAAGCCAAAAATGTGCAAAAATGAAAAGAACACATATGTAGAAAGAAAAATGCACGAATGACTTATGCATAGTAATTTTTAAAATACAACCCATTTCTGGGCTGATCCAGAGGATGACCTTCATAATCAATAAGCTCATAAGCCCCATTCTACAAAACACACTTAACAATGTAGGGCCCATGCCACATGGGTTGAAATTTTCTTGCCCCCAGCTTATCATGATCTTGGTCGTACAGGAGGACGAGGTCTCCTTCTTTAAAGGAACGAGGGGAAACCAATTGGTCAAAATGAGCTTTGACCTGCTTTTTATGTGCTTCTATGTGTAGAGCAGCAAAGCGGCGAGTTTCATCAAGCCTCTCTTAATATAGAAGACACCCTTCTTCCGGTGATGTATTCGACAGCAATTCAATAGAAATTTTGAGAGAAGGAATTTCACATTCAATCAGAAGGGTAGCTTCCAGACCATAGACAAGCTGGAATAGAGTGAATCTGTTCACATCCTTCACTAAGGTTCGGTAAGCCCAGAGAGCTGAAAATAACATGAGATACTAGTTTGACTTGTGCACCCCAATCGTACGTTGAAGCATAGTGACGAGAACTTTGTTCATGGCTTCAACCTGGCCATTGGCCTGAGGGTAGTATGATGTTGAGCTGTCGTGACGCAGACCCAACTTGGAAGTCAACTCTACCACCATATAATTTCAAAAATGGGAACCATGATCGATAACAATGGCTTGAGGGACACCCAACCTAGAAATGACACGATTGAATAGAAACTATGTTGTTGTCTTACCATCAGCCATAAGTGTAGGCATTGCTTCAGCCCATTTGGTGAAGTAGTCTACAGCTATGATAATATAAGCATGCCCCCCGGTTGAGTGAGGGTTACACGTCAAAATATTGATGCCCCACTTCGCAAAGCGACCAACCGTAATGACAGGGTGAAGATGGGAAGGCGGTGCACACATCTTGCACTGATAGATCTGGAAATCATGACACTTACAGACAGCAATGATGCAATATTTAAAGATGGTGGGCTAGAAATACCCAACATGAAGAATATTCTATGCAGATAGCATATCCAGACAAGTGACCTCCACAGGCGCCACTTTGACAATAATTCAGGGCCTTTTCAGCCTCCTTGAGAGTCAAACACCAACAGAGAATGGAATCAACTCCAATGCATTAGAGTGTATCTCTGACTATGTGATAAGGTCGCGAGTGATGGCGGATGCATTGGCGGGAATCCTTTGCCAACCCATATTGGAAGGTGGAAGTATGAAAATATACGATGATATCACCGCACCAAGGATTGAGGGTGCTAATAAGAAAAAGCGTGTTGTCCGGAATGCGTTCCTCGGAACCAGATGGAGAAGAATCGGAAGGGACAGAGCAGATCAAATTGGCGAAGACCAATGACTTCTTCGACTTGGAGGTAGTGAACTCCAAATTGAACTCTTGGAGGATGACAATCCACTTTGAGTATTTTCCCCCCAACAATTGACGAGTCAATATGTAAGTCATAGGGTTGCAATCAAAAATCACAGTCATTGTGCGCAACAAAATATAGTGACGAAAACGTTGAACGGATTGGACAACAGCCAATGCCAACTTCTCGACATGTGCATAGCGAGTTTCAGTATCGAGAAGGTTACGAAAAATATGGTAAATAACATGCTCGTTGCCATCATCATCGTCTTGTACAAAAGCCATGGAAATCGTGCTAAACGTGGTGGCCAAATAGAGGGAGTAATCACGATGATAATTTTGAGGACGCAACAGAGGAGCATTGACCAACAAAGTGCATTGAAGGATTTTTGGGCGATCTCGTCCTAGAGGAACGGGACGCCGTGCTTCAGTAATCGCATAAATCCTTTGGCCACTTCAGCATAGTTAGGTATAAAATGATGCAGGAAGTTAGCTTTTCCCTGCAAACTCTCCAGCTGATGTAAGGAGGAAGGAGAGGGGAGATTAACAATGGCTTCAAATTTGAGTGGATCGAGATGAATCTCATCTTTGGAAATGATAAACCCTAAGAGTCTACCGGAGTCAACGTAGAAGACACACTTATGTGGATTCAACCAGATGTTATAGTGTCGACATCGAAGAAAAATGTAATGGAGATGATCAGGATGGTCTTAACGCTTAGCCGAATGAGTCGGAAGGTCATCCAGATAAGGCTAAACAATGCACCTGATATCGTCAAAAGCATATGACATTGCTCGCTAAAACGTAGCCCCAAAATTTTTGAGACCAAAAGGGAGTTTCTTATATGCGAAAGTACCCCAAGGACAGATAAAGGTGGTCTTGTGTTGATCAGCTTAAGAAATATTAGTCTGGTTGTACCCAGAAAACCCATCCATAAGGGAAAATATCTCACTCCCAAAACATTCAACAATGATCTAGTCAATAAAAGGAGTGGGATTATTATCCTTAGGGCAAGCACGGTTAATGTCATGGTAGTCAACACAGACCCGAATAGTACCCTATTTCTTATCCACCGGAACAATATTGGAAACCCATTCTGTCAAGGGAATTAGATAGATAAAACCATCTTTAAGAAGTTTTTCAACTTCACCCTTAATAGTGGCCACCTTTCTAGGGTGCAAAGGACGAAGGCGCTGGCTAACAGGCTTCGCACCAGGATATGTAGGAATATCATGCACCACTATACTTATATCGATGTCGGGAATCTCTTCGTAAGATCATGAAAAAACATCGTGAAACTCGCGGAAGAGACTAGTGTAGATATCGATCTCATTGGGAGAACAGGTCACCCCAATATGGATGTTCTCGAAAACCCCTAGTTTGATGGAGATCTCGATAGGCATCATCTTTGTGATGTTGCCCAAGTTACCTTCAGCAAAGAATTCATGTGTCAGGATGGGCGTTTGAATCAGAGGAGAAGGAAGTTGAGAAGAAAACCTCTTGAGACACGTAGACATGGCCCCAAGGCTAGGCATGAACGAGGAACGATGATGACTATCGTCCTAAGGAGGATCCTCAAGTGACATTGTTTCCACGATAGTTTCATCAGAGGGAAATATCTCACTTAAGGGATCAGGCGAATCTGAATCACCGAGCCAAGGGGATTGAGAATAAGTATCAAGAGACATGCCCAAAGGAGCATGATTAGAGGGTGGAGGATCCGAAGCCGAAATAAGTTCACAATAATCAATCTCAATCGGACCTAATGGCACTAAATCTCCAAATGAATCAATTTGTTCGAGTGAAGGGATGATCCATGGATCATTAGACCTGGAGATTATATTAACCTGAACAGTGTTGGGTGGAGGAAGAGGAAAAATACCCATGAGGGAAGGATCCTTGAAAAGACCTAGCCCTATGCTCTCATAAGGTGTAGGAATTTTATTGACGTATGGAACGTTGCTCTTGGAAGATGAAGAAGTGAAAAAAGACAATTGATCGATAGTGATGATCTTTCCTTCGTGCGGAAATCGCAAAACATGAAAGAGAGTGGACAAAACACACAACATGGCATGAGACCAACTAGGACCAAGGAGAAGATTGTAACTGAGCTTAGTGTCAACTACTTCAACCTTGATGTTGACTTCCCTTTTAGAGTAATCGATAAACTATAGAGAACACCAAGAGATTTATATTCCCTTCCATCAAACACTTCTAGAAAATTTGGAGATGAATTGAGAGCTGGAGAACTGATATCTTTCCAGCAGGTAGATGACATGACGCACGTAGACACACCCTCGTCCATGACGGCTCGATGGATATTCAGTCCATTAATCCCAACTTGGATGATGAGCGCAAGCTTCTGAGGGAGACGTGGGATGAAATTCTCCAAGTCAAAAGTGATAAGGCTCGAATCAGCGGTATCAACCCCACCGATGGCAAATAGCAAAGCCTTCCACTGAGAAGGAAAAATTTGAAGTACTTCTAATGCAAACATCGCAGATGGCGCTTGAGCCAAATCCTCAACAATACTATAATTTGGAGCAGCACGGGCGTTAGGATTATAAGAAGACTTACGAATTACACCTTTGGAAGGTGGACATACAATGGGCTCAGTACTGGGCCTTTCAATCTAAAGAGGGCCAGAAGCAGGCGGAGGAGGAGGACCATCAGCGATCTCTTTCCCCACTACCTGATGCGGTTAGATATAATATTTCGATCTGGTAGCACTATAAATGGATGCAGAACCATTCATCATGAAAACTTGAGAACCAAATGGGGTAGAGGACTAAGGTTTCTCTACCCATTGAGTCTACTGTGACAGAAACAGTTGTTTGAGAACAGTCAGAGTACCTTGGGTGCCTTTGAGCAATTGACTCACTTCGGCCTGTCAGGGACAGTCCTTGGTGTAGTGCTCTTCGTCACAAATCAAGCAAGTATACTTTGGTTTACGCTACAAGCCATCATAAGCACGAGGTTTCTGAGAATCTTGTTTCGAGGTATCAGCTTTGGCCTTACCTTTACGCTTATTTTTACCCTTGGAAGTTTTATCCACCGGATTGGCCTGAACGACATTCACTTCCATGGTTTTACCAAGATTCGAGGTTGGCTGAGAAGCAATATCATTGGAAGAAGTAGACTTTTTCTTCCCAGGATTTGGAGGAGAAGACTTTTGAGAAGTCTGAGACACGGAACCAATGATACCATCGATGGATGGCGTCGCTAGGGCTTTAGAAGTTCCAGGTCAAGGAGCATCAGGCAAGAGTTCATACAACCTGTCGAAATGAGAGTACACAAGATCAAGGTATTGGGCACGAGCAATGGCTTGTTCCTTAGTGATGCATGCCCCCATAATAATGTACTTAGCAATCAAAGTAATGAAGGAGGTAGTGAACCAATTAGTTAGAAGTTGATTAGGAATCTCAAACTTGATCAAGTGACGATGACGCCTCCATTCATGAATATGATCTAAGATATGAGTGGCTCGATCTTATTTTAAGGATGTTAGGAGGTGCGTCCTAGTTTCATACCGAACCGGTAACTGAAAGTGCGTGAGAAACACCATGGCCAAAGAGTTGAAATCTTGGAAGACACCACGAGATAATTCAATGTACCACTTGGTAGCGGCACCAGTGAGAGTCCGTTGGAAAAGACGCAGTCGAATGGAATCGTCAACCCAAGAGTTAGAGGAACACCAAAGATGGTAATTTATAACATGCGCTTGGGGGTATTCTCCAAATTTTCCCTCAAACTTGGGAAAATCGCCAGGAATTTTGGTTGGAACTGGAGGCCAATACAGGTTGTGAAGAATAGGATCGTTCGTCAACTTTGACACATCAGGCATTTCCAACATAGCGAGAAAAGGTAATTGAGGATTGAAAGGCATTGTAGGTCACTGATAAAGACTGGTATTAGCATTCCACCTAGGTTGAGAGAAATTATGCCCCCATATGTTTTGTCCTAGAGAATTCTGTCCATAGCGGTTACAAGCTTGATAATTCTGCCCATACAAGGGTTGAGGCCCAGGATAATGATTTGGAGCATACCACTGAGGTCCTTGATGAGCAACGTATGGATTTTACTGCGGAATGTAAGCATTACCTTGAGGTGGATTATACACCATTTGGGATTGACCTTGAGGACAATAAGTGAAACCTTGGGGTGCACTATATATGAACTAAGATTGACCTTGAGGAGGGTAAGTAGCTCCTTGAGGTTGAGCAGGTTGAACCAGATGCTGAGGTTGGACAAGCAGTCCTTGCGAGGCAGGTTGGCATGGATACTGAGGGCCACCATGTTGATATTGCAACAATATGATGAGCTTAGTGGAAAGAAGTCGCCTTCACTAAGTGGGCCCGCAGGCTATTTTTGGTGCAAGTCTATTTTTAGACATGTATATCATATTCTATGAGTTGCAGGATGCTATTTGTGGATGGTTGGTCAAGTTGGAAAAATATATGGACTTCTATTTTTAGATTTCCTGTCTAAAAATAGATATGTCGAATATTATTAGCTCTTAATAATATTTGGACTATAAACATTATCTTATTCTCTTGGAGCACTTCAGTTAAGTGCATAGATGTGGCACCGGAGCTGACAGAAGGAATTACGCTATTCCTGAGGGTTAAGTGGAGCTATTGCATGGATACTTCATTTTGACTCATGTGACGAGTTTGGTGGAGTTGAAGTAGTTGGTGGAGTTGTGTTCGGTTAAGTAGTTAAACATAGTTGAGCTAGTTGTTTCTAGTTTAACTGATTGATACACTAGTGAGAGTGGTGTGAATTAATTATTAATTAATTCACAAATTATTAACCCATTAATCAACTAAAGAATACATAAGTTAACTACAGTGCATGGACAGTTTCAATGGAGACTAGTGAAGAGGTAGGTGAAAGAGCAGTGTGACTATCAATTGTGACTATATTGTTGCATGATTTGCAACGCAAAGTGGTTGGAGATGCCAATGAGGATTGCGTGAGCAAGGCTGGACCAATTCGAGTTCATTCAGATCCATTCTTCAGTAGTGATTGCACAGTAGAGGCAGGCTAGCAAGTGACAAAGATTGGAGCATGAGATTTGCTAGTTCGGACCCGATTAGTGTGTAGCAATTGGAGATTGTACTGAGAGCTTGTGAGGAGCTTTGTATAATGATTGTTACATGATCTCTATGACATATAATATACAGATAGTTGGGGGTTTTCATCTTTAAGCTTTCCCATAAATAATGTGTTAATATGTGTGATTGTTTCTGGTTTTAATGTGCGCATGCAATTGTTTTTATTTCCGCAATTAATGATCAATGGTAGAAGAGATTACGTATTGTGCATGAAGTTAAAATAGTGTGTGATCGGGAGAATATCATTGTATAACATATCAGTTATCAAATTTCTACATGGTATCGGAGCGATATTGATCATTGGAGCAATTGCAAAACATTGAAGCGGTTGAGTTTTGCTCTAGTGATTCGAATTTGCGGGTGTGTTTTCTTGGTGTCAAATTTGAAATGTCTTTCAACAGTTGCGACATTGGAGTATGCCCTTCGGGGCAGCTCGAAATTATATTGCATGGAAGGACGGGGATGGAGCGGTCTTTCGGATGGCAATGGGTTGAAGGAGTTCATAGATGCAAAAATTCCAAACACTGCTTCTAGCGATGTTGCCACACTTGACGCATGGAAAAATAAGACATCAAAGTGTCGAAGAATTCTATTGGAAGGTGTAAAGGATAACATAGTGTCCAAACTTCATGGTAATGATTCTCCATTATTGATGTGGAAAGCGTTGACAGACTTATTCCAAAGAAAAAGTGACCAGAGGAAGTTGGCGCTCAAGGATAAACTCATGAACATAAAAATGGAGAAAGGTGACAGTATGCCCAAGTACCTCACAAAGTTTTTCCAGTGTAGGGATGAGCTGGGAAGTGTGGGGGTGATTGTAGATGACGCAGACTTGGTGAGCTTGGCTCTCCTTGGGCTTCCGAAGAGTTGGAATTCCTATCAAGACTCTGTCAATGGTCGGGAGAAATTGCCAAGATGGGAGTGACTTTGGTCGGATATTGTGCACGAGGAGATAAGGCGAAGTACCAAGGATGGATCTTCATCAAATAACTCAGATGAAGAAAATTGCGCTTTGGCTACCAAAGCAAGGAAGGGTAAGGGCAAGAAGAATGCTTCTCAATCCGGTGCGAAAGGCAAGAAGCAGGACATGTCCAAGGTGAAGTGCTTTCATTGTCACCAACATGGAAATTACGCCACTAATTGTCCATAGAAGAAGAAAAATAAACAGGATGTTGGATCTGCAGCTGGAGAGGCCTTAGCCTCGCAGTTTAAGCTGGTTTTTTCACTGATCGCATGCTTGGTCTCAAGTGTGATGGGTTTAGTGTGGTTTCTTGACAGTGGTGCGTATTTTCATATGACCGGAGACAAATATTTGTTTACTGATATGGATGAGAAAGATCTTGGAGTGCACATCGAGATGGGCGATGATGGTAGATACAGTGTGACCGGTATCGGTACCATTTCCTTTGAGAGGGAGTCTGGTAAATCCTTCATATTGAAGGAAGTGATGCATATTCTAGGATTGAAGAAGAATCTGATCTCGGTGGCCATGTTAGAAGACAAGGGATATGATGTTGTCTTTAGCGAGGGAAAGGCTTTCCTGCGCAGTAAGGAAACTGGTGAAACCTAGAGGATAGGGGTTCGATTCATGAACCTTTATCAATTGTAGGTAGATGGCTGCGCAGTAATGGCAGGCAAGGCAAAAGGAGTGGTGAGCCGGGATGAGGGTGAGATATGGCACAGGAGATTGGGCCATCTTCACCATGGTGCTTTGAAAATTTTGCAGCAGATTTCTGGAGCTGGTACACTTGGGCGGTCAGATTAGTGCAAGGGATGTACTTTAGGAAAATTTGTGAAAGCCACCTTTCACGAGAAGGATAGTCGCACCACGACGATCCTTGAGAGAATTCACACAGACATGTGTGGACCTTTCTCAGTAGCTTCGACAGCAAAGCACAGGTACTATGTGATATTTGTTGATGATTTTTCTCGGAAGTGCTGGATCTTTTTCATGCATAAGAAGAGCAAGACATACTCAAAGTTCTGTGAGTTCAAGGCACTGGTGGAGAAAGAATCGGGGAAGCAGGTGAAGGCTCTTAGGAGCGGCAATGGTGGTGAATTCATCTCTGGTGAATTCAAGGACTTTTGCAGTGCAGAAGGAATTCGAAGAGAGCTCATAGCGCCTCATAACCCACAACATAATGGGGTCGCAGAGCGAAAGAAAAGAACGATCGTGGGTGCTGCACGAGTGATGTTGCATGATCAGGGCCTTCCCATACACTTGTGGGCTGAGGCATACAATACTACGGTTTATGTGCAAAACCGTTGTCCTCACAGGATACTTGGCATGAGTACACCCGAGGAGGCGTTTTCTGGTAAGAAGCCTGATATTTCCCATTTGAGGATTTTTGGTTTCTTTGTTTACATTCATGTGATGAAGGATGCCGGGGAGAAGAGGCTGAGCTTACCGTAGGGTTGGGATATTTGTAGGTACAACGTCACCCCGCTATCGTGTGTACTTGCTAGAGTTGAAATGTTGTGCGACGGGATATCAAATTTCATGAGGAGAAAGACATGAAGTGTTCACTTGAGAGGGAGCCACACTTGCATGCAGATGAGGAGCTATTAGTTCCTAAGGCTGAGTCTCAGGATTTGGATCAGCCAAAGGATGAGATTCATGGAGTGGAAGAAACCACTCATGCAGCGCCAACCATCAGAGGGTGGAAGCGCACTACAGAAGCTGAGCGACTGGCTCAAGATGCAGAGAAGATTGTAGGAGCACCTACATCACAGCGCAGACAGAGACAGTCACATGACCGGTATACTAGATACATGGCTCTTATGAGCAAGTGTATCGTGACAGAGCCATCCTCTTTCGAGGAAGCTGTGGAGGATCTCGCATGGGTAGATGCCATGGTGGAAGAGTAAGATTCGATTGTCAGAAACAATGCATGGGAGATTGTCCCAAGGTTGGAAGGGAAATCAGTGGTAGGTTCGAGATGGATCTACAAAGTGAAGCAAGCTGCTGACGGGAGCGTCGAGAAGTACAAGGCAAGATTTGTTTCTCGGGGCTTGTCACATATCGAGGGGATCGATTATGAGGAGACCTTTACACTTGTCGCAAGGTATTCTTCCATACAGACGATTCTTGCTCTCTCAGCGCAGATGGGGTGGCACATTCATCAGATGGATGTGAATACTGCATTCCTCAATGGAGTCATTGAGGAGGAGGTGTACATAGAGTAGCCTGAAGGTTTCAAGATCTTTAGTAGCGAGTCGCATGTGTGCAGGCTCAAAGGAGTGTTGTATGGGTTGAAATAAGCACCTCGTGCTTGGTACACACGGATAGACAGTTATTTCACCGGTCTTGGATTCACCAAGAGTGAGGCGGATCCGAACCTATACCAGATTGTGGTGGAGGGTAATTTGCTGATCATTGTACTTTATGTAGATGATTTTATTTTGATGGGTGATGAATAGTTGATACTCTCATGCAAGGCTGATCTTGCAAAAGAGTTTGAGATGAACGACTTGGGCCTCCTTCATTATTTCCTGGGATTGGAAATTTGGCAGCGTAGTGATGGACTGTTTGTGTCTCAAGGCAAGTATGCCCGAGAGATACTGGAGAAGTTCAACATGCATGGTTGAAAGCCTATCGACACTCGGTTGGCCTGGCGATTGGAAAAGAGGATGCTACTTCGGCGGAGGTAGTGGATGCCACTATTTATCGATAGTTGGTGGGGTCGCTTATGTATCTGGTCAATACACAACCCGATATATGCTATGCAGTTAACCAGCTTTCACAAGCTATGGTTAAGCTGACCAAGCTCTTCTGGAAGGTGGGCAAGCATGTATTGCGTTATCTCAGAGGCACATGGGGATATGGATTATGGTACAGACAGTCAGATGAGGTGAGGCTATATGGCTTCACGGATGCGGTTGGTACAGGAGCCAACGGACGGAAACGGAGACATGCGGAGGGTGCAGTATCGGGTTGACAACAATTTCTTGGTACGGCAGGAAGCAGAGATCCGTGGCACTCAGTTCAGCAGAGGCCGAGTATATGGCAGTGAGTTTGGCTGCATGCGAGGCTATATGGATGAGGAAGATCCTGGTCGGGTTGTTCGGTTCACACTTGGATCCTACTGTGATATATTGTGATAATCAGAGTTGCATCAAACTCTCATTTAATCCAGTATTTCATGATAGATATAAAAACATTGACATCTAGTATCATCATATCAGAGATTGTGTGCAGCAGAAGATCATGTTACTTTCATACATTGCCACGGAGGATCAGGATGCTGATATCTTGATGAAGGTGCTCACAAGCAGAAATTTTGAATACCACAGGGGCAAGATCGGGGTGGAAAATAATCCCTACCTTGTTGAGAGGGAGTGTTTAGATTGCAACAAGATGATGAGCTTAGTTGAATGAAGTCGCCTTCCACTAAGTGGGCCCTGAGCTATTTTTGGCACAAAGTCTATTTTTAGACTATGTCTATTTTTAGACATGTCGATCATATTCTATGAGTTGCGGGATGCTATTTTTGGATGGTTGGTCAAGTTGGAAAAAATATATGGACTTCTATTTTGACATATTAGTAAAATCTATTTTTAGATTGCCAGTCTAAAAATAGATATGTCGAATATTATTAGCTCTTAATAATATTTGGATTCTAAACATTATCTTATTCTCATGGAGCACTTCAGTTAAGTGCACAAATGTGGCACAACAACTGACAGAAGGAATTACGCTATTCTTGAGGGTTTACTGGAGCTCTTGCATGGAGACTTCAGTTAGAACTCATGTGATAGATTTTGGTGGAGTTATTGAAGTAGTTGGTGGAGTTGTATTCAGTTTAACTCAGTTAGACACAGTTGAGCTAGTTGTATCTATTCTAACTGATTGATACAATAGTGAGAGTGGTGTGAATTAATTAGTTAATTAATTCACTAAATAATAACTCATTAATCAACTTAAGAATACATCAGTTAACTACAGTGCATGGCAGTTTCAGTGGAGACCAGTGAAGGAGTAGGTGAAAAGAACGAGTGTGACTATGAGTTTATTGACTATCTTTGCATGATTTGCAACAACCAGTGATTGGAGATGCCAATGAGGATTTCGTGAGAAAGGCTGGACCAATTCGAGTTTATTCAGAGCCATTCTTCAGCAGTGATTGTGCAGTAGAGGCAAGCTATCAGGTGGTAGAGATTGGAGAATTTGATTTGCTAGATCGGGCTTGATTAGTGTGTAGAAATTGGAGATTGTACCGAGAGCTTGTGAGGGGCTTTGTATAATGATTGTTACATGATCTCTATGACATATAATATACAGATAGTTGGGGGTTTTTATCTTTAAGCTTTCCCATAAAACACTGTGTTCATATGTGTGATTGTTTATGGTTTTAATGTGCGCATGCGATTGTTTTTTTATTTCCAAAATTAATGATCAATGGTAGAAGAGATTCTATATTATGCATGAAGTTAAAATAGTGTGTGATAAGGAGAATCTCGGTGTATAACATATCAGTTATCAAATTTCTACATACCGGGTTGCCCTTGTGGAAGAGGTTGGCTCGATGGTTGGGATGGGCCAAGTTTCCCCTAAAAACTAGGTTGACCTGGTGTAGGACCATAGGGTTGTCCTTGTTGTACAAAATTTTGGCCTTGCTAAACATAAGGTTGATGTTGTTGCACAAAATGTTGTCCCTGTGGTGGATATATTTGCGCCCCTGAAACATAAGATGCTCCTTGTTGGAATTGAGGTTGACAAGAAGGAACGTAGGGTTTTCCTTGTTGGACCAAAGGTTGTCCCTATAAGGGTTGTCCTTGTGGACTGTAAGGTTGTCCCTATGGACCAAAGGGTTGTCCCTATTGGACCGAAGGTTGTCCCTATAAGGGTTATCCTTTTGGGCCCAAGGGTTGTCCCAGCTAGTAAACGGGTTGATTGGGATCAATCAGAGGCAAATAAACAGGATTACCATAGGCATCATAATGATGTGGAGGATTACCAGGAGCTTGTGGCTGCTAAGAACCCTGAGGTGTGGAATTTTGCTGCTGAGAACCCTAAGGTGTAGCATTTTGCTGTTGAGGATCCAGAGAGGGAGCATACCGTTGCTGAATATCCAAAAGATACTCATCGAATGTATAACCGCTAGGAATGGAAGTAGAAACCATAGGTGCAGTGCACATAGGATGGATTTCCACAATGCGAGGATGTGATCCACTCACGGTCGGCCTAACCGGTATCGTGGGATTGATAAAAATAGACCTGTGAACAACATAGGACGTAAATGATGACAAAGTCATACTAACAACTGGTGTAGATGAAGCCACACAAATGGTGGGTCGGACTGAGATAGATGTAACAATGGCCGATGAGATGGGCGTCGAAGGCGACATTCCTGATATAGGAAAATACGGGGTTCCTGTGGGAGTTGATGTACCAGACTGTGCCATGGATATAACACCAGAAATGATCTGACCAAAAGTACGATAACTGGGTGGAAGAGATACTCATTGTGGGGAAGGTTGACTAGAGACATACGGGAAATCTTCTGGGAAGAGCTGATACTCCCCAGCAGAAACATGAAGCTTTTCACTGCTGACAGGACTTGAAGAATCCATGTCTGACGAGGGTGTAAGCTCATTGAAAAGAAAATGAGGACTAACATGCAAAGCCTTGGCTAAAAACAGTGATCCCGAAGTAAGAGGAGGGAATTCTTCCTCACTCCCAAAATGAGACCAAGCACCTTGAGGTTGCCAATTGATATCAACTCAACCTTCAAGAGGAGACCGAGTAGCAAGAGGCAAGATACTCGAAAGGATAGACTTCCAAACTCAACAGACCTAGTGGACTAATGTGTTTCGAAAGAAACGTCAGGGGAAGGATCACCATTAGGAGGTAATGAAGAGGATGACGAAACGGGTGGTTCCACCACCTTGACTTGTTTCAATACAGGAAGGAAACGAGATAACTGACTCGAGGCTTCAAGATCAAATACCAAGGAACTAATTCATAACAAGCCAAGAAAATATCTTTAATGGGCATGTGATCTTAGACAGTAAATTTTATGACATTGAAACGAAACTTTGTTGTTTTATGTTTTAAGAGTCGAGAAACAAGCAAAAGATGACTCTAGTCACTTTCAGATTTAACAAGCATGAAAGGAAAAGTGCTTGATGATCTTTTCACTTTTAGAGAGTCAGGAAAAGACCAAAATTACTACTCAAGTAATCTAAGCAAAAGGGTTTTCAAGTTTTCGTGAACTTCCATATACACCTTGGTGATCAAATGAAAGAGCAATGACCAAGGACTTCACGTACATGTAGGTAGCCTCCTCGAATGATGTGTTCGTTGTATCATGGTTACAGGGCGGTAGACTCAACTTCCTATGGATAAAGGATTTCAACCTATGAGGGTCTCCCTTTATATACGTGATGGTACAGGGAGCGCAAGTCCGTACTAGTGCTGTCTAATGCCAGATGGTGAATGACAGCTACTAGGTTTAACAATGCAAGAACACATCACTAGCCTAGACCTCTAAAATATGTGCGTTAGGTTTCAATGCTTCCTTAGGTTGATTGAATTCCTTTTAAGGTTGATCTTGAATTAATGTTGTGATTTCAAGGCCTTACCAAATGTGATCTCTAATTCCTAAATGCACACTACATGCAAAATAACATCATTTTGATTCAATGAATGCTAACTAAGAGAAGTATAGGAATCTATGAAAAAGCATCAATCAATTGAAACATAAAAATAATTTCTCTACTGCATCTAATCAAACCAAATGAGAAAACAAAAACTCTTTCCTAGTTCACTAAGAGCTAGTAATGCAAAAGAACATTTTCATTTTCAATTTAAGCTAAAGAATGCAATTTTTGTCTTTTTAGATGAATGAAACACACAATGCACTGTTACACTAAAAACAAAAATAAACACTAGTTCTGAGCACTACGAAAGTAATGATATAAAGCAAATATCAAATGTAATATAAACATAAAACGCACTCAAAACAGGATGCATTCTTCCAATAAAACAAAGGACTTTCGAAACAATCCAATGAGCAATGTAATCTATGCTCAAAAGTGACAAATGGAGAGCTAAACAAAAATGAAGGTGATCATTCAAAAAACCAAAGACATGAAGAACTGAAGGAAAGACTAACACAATCAATCGACAAATTGAAATGACAAAGATCAAAGTGACTCAAACTCAACTCAGAAGGCTCAATGAGGAGAGGGCTGGACAAACAACACAAGGCACCTAGAAACCTTAGGGCGACAAACTCCACTGATATGATGATGGACAAACAGCTGAGAAGACTGAGATTACAGGGTCAAAACAATCCCAGTAGACCAATTGCAAGGTAAAAAACCAATCCAGAGCTAAGAAACACTAACAAAAACTCAGAAAAGAGGTCAAATCAAATCTTACAGGATTCAACACGACTGTTTAGCTGTAATCCGCCCTAAACAATGGTTGGAGCACCTGTTACAAAAGCAACATGCTCTAATCGGTGCAACTATTCAAAGAAAATCAGTGCCGAGCTAGAACACCATGGGAAAAAATAAAACCACTGAGTAGAGGTCAGACTTGACACTCTGGAACTGAACAAGATGGTTTAAAATAGTTATACAAGTTAAGCAAAGTAGAAAAATAATGAAACGACCAAATTTGACTCGACAAGCCAAACGCTTAACAAACAACAAGACGAAAAACACACACTAATCCCCAGTGGAGTCGGAAAATTGTTGTGTAGGTAAATACCCTCTGTGGACAGAGGTGATCCCTATAGCCCTAGGGTGGGGCTAGTAGTAATACGACATGCTAATGCATCGAGTTAATGAATGAGACTGAGTCGGGATATATGTCCTACCTTGGATCCAATGGAGTTGTTGTAGCTGTGGCAGCAGTCCCCTGATATTTTTCCCGACATGTCGCGGTCATTTAGCAGTGGTACTCAGGTGCCTGCACATGGATCAAAGAATGAAAGAAGCATACAAAATAATATTTTCATTCATAACTATAAAAAAAAAGACAGGAACCAAAACATCAGTCATGTATTAATTAAGAGAAAGAAAGAGATTACAACTAAATGAGCCTTGGCGTTGCAGCCTCCTTCAGCGGGTTCACTCCAATGCATCTCAAGCATTCATCGGGGAATTGGACTTGGTGAGGCAATCATCCTAGACTCTCTCTCGACAAGGGGTCTCACTCTGCTCTATCTCACACCATCTTATTCAGACCATTTTAGCTATTATACAAAATGTTCAGCTAGATGCATCTATGTGAGAGAGATGTATTTATAGAAGAGGAGGAGGAGGTTGGGATCCTCATATGGTGGAAGGGAGGCCTTATCCTTTGGGAGGTTTCTCAAAAGTAGGTAACTTGAAGCCAAAGGAAGATGTTCGACGTTATTCAGTTGGACAACCCATGCTGACTCGCTCACGAAGTGGTTGGCAATGGAAACTTTGCTTCTATATTTAAAAAAATTTCCAAAAACAACTCAGCGCGGGTAGTCCACTGAGACAGAGTGCCAATGGGCATGGGGCCCAGTGCTAATTTCTCTTATTGGCGTGAGGCCATAATTGCTTTCCAGCGCCAACCCAAAATCATGTGTTTTTGATGGTTTGTTCCAGGAATAGTCAACAGAGGAAATGTTCTTCTCATGGAAAGGGATGCAATGACACTTTTTGCAAAGCATGACACTATACAGAAGTCACAAAAATAGTCCTCCAATGTGAGGGATGGGGATTGCAAAGACGGTGACAAAATGCTGTGTAACACAAATGCTTAAATTTTTTGTACTTTCTATCTTTTCTTCACCCAAAGCCTCCTCTAAACGCTCAAATATTTCTTTGAATGCTCTGGTGGGTGGAATTAGTTGCACCAAGTACAAATACTCCAAAGCCATCCCTCTTGATGCTACATCTCTCCATATTTTTTTTTTGGTTATAGTATTCCTACATGCAATTATAACATTCTATCACAATATCCATCTTCCTCTTGTGATTTTTTTCAAATATTTGCCTCTCAAGCTTGTAATTCATGTCCCACTCTTCCTGCGCTTGTTTTTGTTTCTCTTTGAACATCACTAGCAAAAGAAATAGCTTTAATATGGTTGATTTCGTGAGAGTCCTCGTCTTCTTTGTTGTTGGATCCATCTCAGAAGGATTGAGATTGATCCTCCAATTTATTTAGAACTATGGTATGTAATATTCCCTTTCTTGATTTGGTCAAAATGGAATGAATTTTTCCATGATATTTACCATGGTATTTTCCCATGGTATCATCCCACAGTATTTGCCTTAGTTATACAAAGGAAAACAATAAAATAAAGTTCTAGTGAGTACATCAAGCTTATAAAAGGGGATAGAACCTGATGGTGAATTTGTTTGGTGGATCCATGTTACACATCATTTTTTCACCATGAAATTTGACTATTCATATGGGTCTATCACCACCTATATCATGTTCCCTTAGAAGTCAAAAACCTTAAAGTTCCTGAATCAAGTGTTGGAATTGGAGAAAATCTCTTTAAAACACTTAAAAGTCTACTTGTGTGGTTTTTCTAGCCTTTCCCTGTGCATGCACTACTGTTTGTTCAATACACTACGACAACCCCCGCACTTTTTGCTACTATTACCTCCGCACCCCCACGAAAGGAAAATTAAAAGAAAAAGTAAGTTCTAGAAGCCTAGCTGGTCGAATATTCTCCCAACTGGGAGCTTCTAGAGTCGTGATCAATTCGAGCTTTATCCCTCCACTTATGGAGCTTATCCCTTTGTCCATGGAGCTCAAATCCCTTCATGTGAGGAACCCATCCCTCTCTTCATGGAACTAAAACTACCTCCATTTCCCTATAAATTGAGCTTATGTTTTGGGTTGAAGGGTAGACATACATGTTAATTGCTGAAGAAATTCCCAAGAGTGCATACTTTCTACACTAGTTGTTGTTGTTGGCATAATAATGATCACACCCTTGTGTCCATAACTCTATGCTGGTATTCAGAGAGGAAGGCTTGTCAAACTAAAGGAGGAACAATTGTTCAGGACCCCGGGAGAAATATGTACGACATCAAGGCATCAGGTTGTAAGATTACTATTTTTATTCAAGGTAATACATATGGATCTCTTTTTATCATTGAGTTGTTCTTGTGATTATTGAAATGACATCAATACTTAGACTCCTTGATCACTAAGTTGGGTTAGCTTTTCTTGATTAATATATGTTGCAGATTCTTTGATTATTTTGTCTTGTCTTTGATTGCAGGTTCTACTTATTGAAGAAGCCACTTTGGAGTGATAAGATAAAAGACTACATCGAACATTTGGATTTCAAGGTAGGGGCATGTCCTCTTTACTTTCTTATAATAATTTTGAAATGCAATTAATCTAGAGAAAAAGGTTTTCAAAAGGACGTTTGTTTCTAGCTACTCGTTGAATACTAGGGAGATCACTCTTGTCAGAAAGAGGGATTAATCCGCATAACAAAATGGCGACTCCACTGGGGAACTAGAACTTAGTTTTATTTATTTTATTTCCAGTTTGACTTTTAGATTTTTCTGATTTTGACTTCTTTGAAAACGGGTTGGGTAGATAAATTTTAGGAATCCCTAAAAAAGAAAGCTAATTATTTATTTTTTCCATGTTTTTCCTTGTCTCCGTGGTTTTCAGCAGAAAATAGTGCGACAAACTGTGCAGGTTCTAGTTCAAAATAATGCACCCACACTCTGTCTTCCACTATAAACTACGCACCCCTGGAAATTTTTTGAAAAAATAAAAATTCTCTTTTTTAGAGCCAGATCACCTGATTCTTTGTGTTTGCCCCAATCAATCCTAGCTGTCAAATCTAGTGTGTGAATTTTTTTTCGGCAACTTTTGCATTTGTGTGATTCATCATCCTATTTGCATCTTATAAGTGCGAGTTTGCCCTAATTTATTTCTACTCCATACAAGATACCTTCATTTACCTTAGATTATTGGTATGATGATATTGTCTTTTTGATCCATTAATATCATGGCAAACCTTACTTTTATGAAAATTGATTCCTTTTTCATTTGCGAATTTGGAAGAGATTTTAGCTTACTGAAGCCTGATATCACCAAAGAATTTTTGGATGTTTTCATTTCTGCTGAGATAAGTAGAAGTTTTTCTTAGTCTGATCACAAACTAGGAGAAAACATCCTCAAACATTCTAGATAGACTTCAAAATTAGTTTTTTATTTATTTTGAAATTTATGTTTTTATATTTTTTAGATATTGTTTTCTTTTGGAAATGGTTTGTTTATTGAATTGTAGTTTCTGATCTGATTTCTCAATGAATTTCATTTCAAAGAGTAATTGATCATTTTTTCAAATTGAGTTCTTTACGAAAACTTCTTCTTTTCAAGGATTTTGTTTATGAATGAAAGAATTGGTGCTTTGAAAATTGTTAAATCTCTTAATCTTTCCCTTAAATAAGATTCATTGAAAAGAAAATAGTTGCACTTCTCATTTAGATGCATTTAGCATATTTTTGAGTCGGCCCACAAACATCATTGAAGTTTCAACTCCACACCTTTTGTCTTAAGCAACAGCCAAATTAAAAACAATGTATTAATAAAATCAATCTTGATATTTTGCATTTTCTAGGGCTCATTCCACCAACATAACTTAGGCTATTTTTTTGGAAAAGGTTGTAATTAAAATTCCAAGATAGTTTAAACAAACAAGTAGCATCTTGCGGTAGGAAAATCCAATTGTAGCATTTGTGCTTTGGGAAGATCTTCTTATCTCATTGGGAAAGATAGAAGATGTGCACATAATACAAATGGTAAACATCGTATAGACCATTTTCCAGGAGCTTGGGATCACTTGTTGGAAAACCTCAAATTTACCATATCGAGGAGCTTTTAAGGGTATTGATCTTGTTACTCTGCGCTTGCGTGTATATCGGATCATAGATTTTTCTCCTAGGTAATTTTGTTTCCGTTGGTGACCTTAGTGACCATAATCTTCAATATTTTTCCCAAGGTGACGGTGGAGGGAAGGTCCCACTGTACCTGGAACAGACGTCAGCTAGACTCACTTGGACTTTCCGGAGGGTACTCGTCACTTCGAGACAGCATAAGTGGAGGGACTTGTAACAGACTGTTTCATTAAGCAAGTTGTCGGGGTAACTGTTCCAACCGCCAAGTTTTCCACATTAGAATTCTTCGACGTTGGATTTCATCACCAACTAGTGTTTTTAGTGTGGAAATATATTGTTTGTGTGTGGATTGTCTCTTATATTTTGTAGGCATGTGTTCAATTGTATTGTTTCCTTAGCGACTTTAGGTTTATTTTGTTGACATTTTTATTGATTTTTGTGTGTTAAACATTTAAGCATGGCTGAATTATAGAGACACTCTCGTAGAATGCAAGGAAAACCCCCTGAGTACACACCAAGTCAATTAGAAAAAAATAAATCGGAAAGAGGCCAACCATCAGGAACCAGATCAACTGAACAAGAGGAAACATCTATAATAATACATCCTGATTATGAAGTAGATCAACCTCACACAACAGAAAGTTACCAAAGATGATCCAAAATGGATTCATTTTTGCCTCTAGATCAGATTATTCAAATGCATATGAAAATAGGATCAAGTTGAAGTGCTCGTCGATAGGATTCCAATGGTACAAATGGTGTGTAAAACTGATTTCATATGACAAAGATATTGCAAGTCAAAGTTTATGGAAATCTAGGGAAAAATGGCAAAAACTCAAAGTCAAAGTCAACAGTCAAGTCAAAGGTTAATTATGACGTCAGCAAGACACACGTCATCCCTGGAACACACCACCTATCCAAGGTGATGTCAGAAGATTAGTGACGTGTCATATTGTGATTGGTTGGAATGGGCCAATCCAGGGCTGACACATGGCAGCCTGGATTTTTCCCAATTTGGCCTTGTTTGCAAAATTTTGAGGGTGAGGGAGGATCGAACCCTTGACCTCACGGAATGCCAAAGTTTTTGTTGGAATTCGTTTCACCGTCCGAGCTACCGTGTCTTCTTTTATTGAATGCAATGGATATTATATTTATTATATATAGGTTTGTTTCCGCTGGAAAAGGCCAGACGGTCGAGGTCAACCCCACGACCGCCAGTCCTTATTACATTATTGTTGCCACCACATATATCTTGTAACAGAAATTTATCTTGTAGTTTTAAATATTGCACCAAATATATATTATAACTATAGAGAGCCTTATCCAAAGGTTTTATGCCGCATTGATATGTGCTAACCATCACACATATATATTACAATATATATGTATTGCAATACATATATTATCGCCGCATATTTGTTGAGATATGTATTATTGCAAACCGCTGGAGCATAATTAATTCATTTCTATGTATAATATCATAACCATCGGAGAGTTGACGGATGGTTGGGCGGGGGTTTCGACTTGCCGACCTCCCAAAATATATATCGCAAATGCATTCACACTTAGAGCGAGAGCCGATTGCACCATGCGGTGATGCTTGTGTATCAAACCATCGCACTTTTATTTAAACATTTGTGGAAGCTGAACCAACGGAGACCACCAATGCACATTCCAAGGTGGTTTTACTACAGAAGGGTGGTTTTTATGCAGGTAGAAGTGGTTTTGTGCAGGGCAGAGGTGGTTTTGGATTCTCCAGGGGGTCTGGAGGTCACAGTGGCGAAATATAGGCAAGTTTATACTCATTTTGACCAAAATTTCGAGCCGGTCGCAATGGCGAGGTCCATTTTCTCATTTGAGTCTATGTTTTTGAGCTCATACATGTAAAATCATTTTGAAGACTAAATAAAGCGGTTAGCACTGGAAGCTAAGGACCCGAAGACATAGCCAGGAAGTCTAGTGAACTCTGTTATTAAATTCTTATTGTGTTAATGTGTTTGACTATGTTTTCATTTGCTTATGTTGTTTATGTTATTTGTAATATTTTCGATCTATTGCACTAAGTAACATAAGCTACTCACATAGACGTCAATAATACCTTTTTCATAAATACAGATCAAGTGATATCAGAGCTTAAGGTTAAATTTTTAAAGGTTTGACAGTGTCATGTGAAGATTGAATGCTTACTAGGTCAAATTCCAAATGAGGAGAAGGAGAACTTGTTGAAGCAAATCCAGATATTGGAAGGGTATTTTCACAAAAGAAGACGAGAGAAGAAAACGTATTGGGAACGGAAGCTCAATTATTGGACAAATTCATGACAATACGTGCAATGGTAGAATATATGTATAAAGAGTTTAAAAAGGGCAAAGGTGAAGGCACTTAATCACCTAAACCAGACGAATAATCAGGTGAAAAGCCTTATTTATTATTTCCGCCATCTCCTCCATCATCACCATCATCATCTTCTTCTCATAAATCTAGTTCTTCTAAAAATAAGAAGAGTAAGAAATCCTCTTTGATCAAATTAGATGTAAATTTTGATTTGTGAATTTATGATCGTGAACTTATAGCTAAAAATATTGATAATTGGATAAGACAAATTGAAGTTTATAGCAGGGTACAAAAATTTGTTTAAGAAATAAAGAAGATCCAGCTTGCTAGCCTTTGTCTTGGAGGAACCGCACTTGTATGGTGGGAAGGTAAGACACAAGTAGATCTTCAAAAACATGGTAAAATCATTTTTACATGGAATGAATTTGTTTCTGCTATTAAAAAACAATTTTATCCTTTGGCTTATATGCAACAAGCTATGATGAGTTGGCAAACATTGCATCAGTTAAAGGGTCAAAGTGTGCGAAGTTATACTCAGGAATTTCGTAAAAGAGCTTTGAAACTAGGCATATCAATGGACTCACCAGAAAAATTATTGAAATACATAGGTGGTCTACATAGTTATTTGAGGCATACCATACTAATGTTTAATCCGACTAGCTTAGATGATGTATCAGTTCAAGCAACTCATCTAGAAGCTACGGGTAAAAATGTATCTCATGATGTTGGAAAGTCATATAAATCTATTGAAATAAAGAATAAGGAAAAGAAGAAACACAAATGGAAGGAAAGGAAGAGAACACTGTAAAGAAAGAAAAGCCTATGTAATATTCCCAAATGGGAAATGCAACAATAGAAAGCAAATTGGAAGGAAAATAACGCAGATCATCTAAGATACAGTAGGAGGCCAATAAAGAGACCTTTTAAATGTATTTACAGCAACATAATAGATGTATAATGAGGCCCATAAGATGCATAACTAGAAATACAAGTCACCAATAGAAGAAAAATCCTCAAAAGAGGTGCTGCAACCATATGTATAGATTGGAAATTGCCTTATAGCGTTATTTTATTGGGCTGTAAATAGCTGTTGATTACACTTTAGATCTAGAGCATATAATTGCATGAAAATTAAGATATATAACAGATCCATACACTATAGAGGCTCATCTTTCAATCCCCCTTGGGGTTTCTAGAAAAACACCATGTACATGAAGTAGATCTGAGATCTAAGTTTACAGATCTGCAGAAATATTCAGATATTCAGAAGTATTCAGAAGTGTGCAGATAAGATCTAAGTTTACAGATCTGCAGAAATATTCAGATATTCAGAAGTATTCAGAAGTGTGCAGATAAGATCTAATATGAACAAGAAATAGATCTCCTCCATTGGATCTCCAAGGTGAAGGGCAGATCCACAAAACTTGAAAACCAACTCTATAGATGGTATGCTAAAACACCATGCAACATCACCTATAGGAATAACGCAGATCTAGAAGTAAAACTACGCTGTAGGGTTTAGAACATGGTTGGCCTCATGCCAATATCAGAAAATGTAGCCCAAACACTCCAATACACTCCTCCCAATGGAGTTGAAGTCTCCTCCACTCAAAAATGGAACTGAAATGATCTAGATCTGAGTAGATCCAGAATGTGGAAGTGTGTGAGTCCGGTAGGTAATCATAGGTATGGTTTCTATTCCTGCCAAGAGGAGATGTTGGTCCTGTGCAAGTACAGTGGGGTGAGAGTAGCCATACTACTTATTCTGACTCTTCAGATTGATTGAGTGTATTTATCTGTTTCCAACCCCACATTACCCCATCCCAACAGAGTGAGTGAGTTAGGTGCACGAATGTTATTGGAAATTTTCCCATTGCCTATCAATGAGAAAGAAGGGATAATAAGTGGAGCAGAGACATCAAAAGGAATCGATACATAGTTTTTTCAGCCTCCACTTGCTACAACTTTCAAAGACAACCAAACCCTCAACAAGATATGTGTTGTAGTTGGAAGAAGAAGCTTGGCCTCAAGCTAGATAATGGACTATGCATTACAAGACTCTCCCAAAAGCTACTCAATATGAAGAGGTGGGATTCCTGATCAGGAAGTGCTAAACAACACTATTCTCAACTAAACAACAAGAGAATGATATATGTCTAAAGAGACAATATATTTAGAAATCTGATAAACATCAACAACGTTCTCATGTTTCCATCCTCTTACTTTTACAAGTTAAGAGCTTGCAAACCCTAAACCACCTTCAATGAAAACACTCCTTTCACACAAAGAAGCTCCATATACAACTACGATGTGCCTCATTGATGGTCACTCCTCCAAGATAGCGTCTTAGATTTGGTCAAGGTTGACCCAGTCAAAATATCCAGCCCCTTTCACACCTAAGGGTGCTTGTTTAAACAACCAAGATTTAGCCTTTTTACATTTGGCATTGATTTATTAAATGTTTAGGAGTATTATGTTACTCCTTTACACTTTTATTCTTCAAACAAAGAAATAAAACAAAAATGAATATTCCAATTAGCTTAGGACTAATTAGGAACACTACAGTCCTCCCCTCCAAAATGTTGTTTTTCCTCAAGCAACTGATAAGGTGGGTGTTGCAGCTCTTCTCCTCCTCCATTGGTGACACCAACATGTGATAAGCTTCCTCCATAAGCTAAGTGTTCACCAATCCATCCCTCCATGAATTGTTCCTCCAAAGTTCTCATGAGATGTAAATAGTCCATCCCATAAGGAGATAATAGCTCAAATTAAACAAACAAGGCTTTCCCAATGCTCTCCCTAAAACATGTAGCATAAGACACGTAGAGATTCCCCATCCCATAGGGCACATGCATACCTCCCATCCTCCCTCCATACATTCCCATAAAAAGTACAAGTACATCATCAATGTATGGGAGTAAACTATGAACAAAAAAACATAAATTTGTGCATATGGAGGTGGGTCATAGTCCCACATGTGGAACCACTGCAGTGCATATCCTGCCTACATCAAATAAATATGTGGTAAGTGGTTTTCCCACCACTTACTTGCTGCCCATATCATCTCACTATGGCTGAAAGTGTGAGATATATTTGGTGCCTTAGGAATGCACCCATCTTGATAAAAAATATCCCTTTGTCCACCAAGGGAGTGGCCAAGTTCAGAAATTTTTATGGCCCATGGTTGGCCATGAAGTTTACAAGATACAATACTCATCCTTGGAGTCTTGGACTGCATAAACATGGTGAAAGAATACATACAATCAGAAAATAAAACATGATTTACATGAGCATGTTCTTCACCAACAATCCTCCTCATACAAATGGAGTGGTGCATAGATCTATCTTCTCTCAAAAGAAGGAAGAGATGGCTGAAATAACCCTTTCATAGAGTCATGTAGCTACTCCATCTCCACATGGTACATGCATCTTTGACAATGCTGATATAGTTCTCCTTCAAAGCCGTCCCAATGGTAGCTCCTCATGATGATGTTGTTGAGCTTCATGGAATATGTGTGGCTGAAACAGAACTCTTCATAGGCCCTTTGTAGCAACTTCTCCTTGAGCTTGGAGGCTCTAGACAAGAAGATCCTACCATGATGATATATGACTCCATCTTGGACTGAATAGCCCCCCTTCATGTAGCTAGTCATCAAGTATCATGCATGTGTGAAGATCCTTGGAATAATCCACCAACAGTTGGGATTTCCAATATGGATCTAGACTCCTCAACAATGACAACACGGATGATCTATCAACTGAAATGTATATCATGTGGCTGCTCCTTTCTTTGACATCTCCCATGCCAAAGGTATGTGTTGGAAGGTTTCTATTCCCTCCTTGTTGCCCTTCTTGCATATGCACATGCTCAAATGAAGATGGAAGTCTTTGGAAGTTATTCTCCCATGGAAGGCTATTTTCTATCCAAAACCTCATTGGTCTTGCCAAAGTATGCATGTGAGGCCACCACCTTCTATCATGTATGGAAGATTTCTCTCCAAGTGAGATTATCTTCTAAGTCTTCATAGCTAAGGACTACCCTCCTTGCCCCATGATGGTGTCTTCCTCCATTCTTACAACATCTTCTCTCAGTGCAGTATGAGATGAGAGAGTGGAAAATGGAGATGAGGGGAAAATATTTACCTGCTCCTTGATCTCCCCCAACACTCTCAGCAATGTATTATGGTCTTCTAATGCTCCCTTCCTCCTTGGATTTATGAATGGAGCATCAAGGTGTGAGCCATCTTTCACTAGATCTGAATCAAGTGGTTTCCCAGGTGGTTTACCACAAGATAATGATGTCTCATGGATCATCCTAATGTGTATAATAGATGCGATCATCATATCCCTGCTTCCACTGCATAAATTCATCCCTTTTTTCTATGTGGAAGTTTCATGATAACGGGGTATCACTCTTAAGGATGCAAGAGTGCTTCTGAATGGAGCAATTGCTCCATCCTATCATCCATGTAATAGTGTATCATCTCCTACCATGTCAGCGTTGTGATCCCTCCTTTGTTCTATCTACTTGTCTATCATCATAGACACTTGCTGCTCATGCTCTTCATATGTAGGATCCCTTGGAGCTTCTTGCAAAGATACAAGAACCCATTTAGTGGAAACAATTGCTTCATCTCCATCTCCAAATAGAAGTAGATATCCTCTTGTTGTTGCAGCGCTGGAGGATCTTCTTAGCTCTTCCTTGTCGTTCTCCTCATCAATGGAGAATACCTCATCATTAAGAGACCCTTTTTCTTGATCTCATTTTGAAAAAGGAATCCTCATGTCTTCTTCTTGAGAAGAAAGTCCTTGCTAAAGTGGGGCCTTTTCCCTTGGCAAGGCATGTAGCAAAGCTTTAACCCCCTCAACAATGTTTTGAAATGGAGTTGGCTTCATGGATCCATCCAACTCATGCAAAGGTTCTAATTTCTTGGGCTTGGTTTTCTCTCTCAAGGAAGTTTCAAATTGTTTCAAATCAAATCTTTTCACTAACCTCCTAGTGAAATTTGTATAAGTAGATATATTAGCTTTATTCAATGAAGAAGCTTCAAATAACCACCAGGCATAAGCCTTACCTTCAAGATGCAGCGCTGCTACTCTAGTGAATTCTTCTTCTGAAATTTGATGCAGCTGGAAATATGTGTCTAGCTTCCTTACCCAAGTCTTGGCTGAGCTCTTGGGTGACCCATCAAAAGTAGGTAGAAAGAATCTACCCAAAGTGTGTTGCATGCACCTTCTTCTTCTATTGTAGTTGTTAGGTATCCTCTCTTCTTTAAGTTGACAGAACCCTTGGAAGCTTAGATGCTCCTTGAATCTCTAGACTGAGATTCATCTTCTTGGAGATAGTCACCAAGAGTCTCCTCCTTTGGTGTTCCTCCTTCTGCTTCTTCTCTTGCCAAGAATGTAAGCATGCTACAACGTTGTAGATCTGATTGTGTGGCTGAATTCTCACACACATAATATGAAGAACTAGGGCTTTCTTAATGTGAAATTATTCTTGAGGGATCTTCATGTATTTCCCTCCTCATTCCCTTGATTTCTCTTTTAAGCTCATACAAATTTTGGAAAAGAGTATTTGAGAACTCCTTCCCTACCATTCTTCTAGATAAAGGGGTTTTTCCCTTGTTTTATTTGTCATCTGTGTAATCAAACTTCTTATGTATTTTCTTTACATACCTCTTCTCTCTGTCAGTAAGAGTTTCTTCTTCTTCAGGAGACATATTGGCTTCTTAGAAAGCACAGGCTATGCCAAGACGATGCTCTGATACCACTGTAATATTCCCAAATGGGGAATGCAACAATAGAAAGTAGATTTGAAGGAAAATAATGCAGATCATCTAAGATACAACAGGAGGCCAATAAAGATACCTTTTAAACGTATTTATAGCAACATAATAGATGTATAATGAGGCCCATAAGATGCATAACTGGAAATACAAGTCACCAATAGAAGAAAAATCCTCAAAAGATGTGCTGCAACCATATGTATAGATTGGAAATTGCCTTACAGCGTTATTTTATTGGGCTGTAAAAAATTGTTGATTACACTTTAGATATAGAGCATATAAGTGCATGAAAATTCAGATCTATAATAGATCCATACACTATAGAGGTTCCTCTTTCAATCCCCGTTGGGGTTTCTAGCAAAACACCATGTACATGAAGTAGATCTGACATCTATGTTTGCAGATTTGCAGAAATATTCAGATATTCAGAAGTATTTAGAAGTGTGCAGATCAAATATGATATGAACAAGAAATAGATCTCCTCTAATGGATCTCCAAGGTAAAGGGCAGATCCCCAACACTTGAAAACGAACTCTACAAATGGTATGCCAAAACACCCTGCAACAGCGCCTACAGGAATAATGCAGATCTGGAAATAAAACTACACTGTAGGGTTTATAAAATGGTTGGCCTCATGCCAAGATTAGAAAATGTAGCCCAAACACTCCAACACACTCCTCCCAATGGAGTACAAGCCTCCTCCATTGAAAAAGGGCATTGAAATGATCTAGATCTGAGTAGATCTAGCCTCCACTTGCTACAGCTTTCAAAGACAACAAAACCCTCAATAGGATCTGCATTTTAGTTGGAAGAAGAAGCATAGCCTCAAGCCAGATAGTGGACTATGCATTACAAGACTCTCCCAAGAGATACTCGATGGGAAGAGGTGGGATTCCCGATCAGGAACACCCAATTCTAAACAACACTATTCTCAGCTAAACAACAAGAGAATGATATATGTCTAAACAGAAAATATATTCAGAAAACTGATAAACGTCAACAACCTTCTTATGCTAACATCCTCTTCTTTTTATAAGTTGAGAGCTTGCAAACCCTAAACCACCTTCAATGAAAAAACTCCTTTCACTCAAAGCAACTCCATCTAAAACTACGTTGTGCCTCATTGATGGCCACTCCTCCAAGACAACGTTGTAGATTTGGTCAAGGATGACCCAGTCAAAATATACAACCCCTTTCACACCTAAGGGTGCTTGTTTAAACAACCAATATTTAGCCTTTTTACATTTGGCATTGATTTATTCAATGTTTAGGAGTATTATGGTCCTCCTTTACACTTTTATTCTTCAAACAAAGAAATACAACAAAAATAAATATTCCAATTATCGTAGGACTAATTAGGAATATTACAACCTACATGCACTCATTGTAAGAAAGAAGGACATGATGAGGCACACTGTTGAGCACTGCATCCAGAATTGAAGCCTAAGAAGTTTGGGAATAAAGAGCGAAAGAATGTTGTTGCTATGCAAAAGACTTGGGATCAGATTCAGGAGACAAAACAACAATTATAGCTACAGGTATGAAAGGTAAAAACTCTCAAGCATCTACAAGTACTTTTTCGCATTCTATTGATAATGAAAATGATGAGAGGAAAAGAAGTGAGCTATTTCATATTAGAGTTGTTTCCAAGCATACTAAAATTGATACTTTGTTTTATAGTGGCTCTCAAGTTAATTTGATTTTTGATTCAATTGTAAAGAAATTGGGTATTGAAACTAAGCCTCATAAAAAGACATACCCATTGGGTTGGGTCCGTGATAAAACTAAACTACAAGTTAAAAAAAAATCAAACTTCATTTTGCAATTGGATTGGAGTTTGTAGATGTGGTTTAATTAGATATATTCCTATTGGATATATGTGGAATTGTACTAGGGAGTGCATATTTGTATGATAGAGATTTTGTCTTCTATCGAAGGGCAGATAAGTATCAACTAACTAAATATGGAATCAAATATGTATCAAGATCTCATAAACTTAAAGATAACTACACTCTCATTTCAGGACAGATGAAAAGAATTATAAATTAAAGTAAACAATTTTTACTTATGATTGTAAAAGTAAAGGATCTGGATAAAGCTAATGCTTTTCAAGGCTGTAATCCTAAACAAAAAGAAAATTTAGTTAAATTTGTTTCTGATTATGATATTCTGTTTCAAGAGCCTAAAGGGCTTCCTCCCATGTGACAGATAGAACATGAGATTTATTTGAAGCCAGATGTTCCTCTTCCTAACATTGGAATGTACAGGTTATCAGCTCTAGATAATGTAGAGATAAAGAAGCAGGTACAATAATTTCTCTATCAAGGGTTTATTCGACCAAGCACTTCACCATGCGGATTGCCTATTATGTTGGTACGAAAGAAAGATGGTTCATGGAGAATGTGCATTGATTTTTGAGAATTAAATAAAATAACAATAAAGAATCATTATCCTTTTCCTCGCATCGATGATTTATTAGATCAGTTGAAAGATGCAGTTTACTTCACTAAGTTAGACTTGCGAAGTAGCTACCATCAAATCAGGGTTTCAAAACAGGATGTATGGAAGACTACTTTCAAAATGAAGCAAGGGCTCTATGAATGGATGGTTATGCCTTTCGGCTTGAACAATACTCCAGCGACATTCATGCGTGTCTTGAATGATGTTTTTAGACCATTTATAGATGATTTTTTAATATTCTACTTAGATGATATTCTTGTTTTTAGTAAGACATGGGATGAACATATAAAGCATGTAAAGCAGGTTTTAGATGTGTTAAAAATAGAAAATATCTATGTAAAACTGTCAAAATGTGAATTTGGTAGGACATCTTTAAATTATTTGGGTTATATTGTAGGGGGTGGTGAATTGAAGATAGATCCCTCTAAGGTCAAAGTCATTGTAAATTGGCCTAAGCCCAATACTGCTATAGAAGTTAGAAGTTTCTTAGGGGTAGCACAACACTGGAGAAAGTTTATTTCTAACTTTTATTTGATTGCAGCTCCTCTACATGCTTTGACAAGTGTGAAACAGGTATTTTAGTGGGGAGGAAAACAAAAGAAAGCCTTCGACACATTGAAAGAAAGGATTAGTACAACGCCAGTACTAGCACTGCCAGATCTTCAACATCCATTTGAGATCGAGACAAATGCAAGTGAATATGCCATGGGGGTAGTGTTGATGCATCACAGAAAGCCTATATGCTTTCATTCTGAGACATTCACATCAACATTAGTTAACTATCCTACATACGATAAGGAATTATATGCATTAGTACAGAGTGTTAAAAAGTGGAAACATTATATAATGGGGAAAGAAACAATCATACATACAGATCATCAACCACTACAATATTTACACTCGCAAACTAAATTACAACAATCAAGACACTATCGTTGGATGGGATTCTTATAGAAATTTCATCTTGTAATTAGATATAAGAAAGGCATACATAATAAGGTTGCAGACATGTTATCGAGACCAATCATAAATGCATCCATAATTCTTAAGCATAATTCAGTAATGCACGAAAGTTATATTGAACAATATGCTCAAGACAGATTTTATGTATATGCAACTTTAAGTCATGGCAAGCAAGTAGAAGAATTGGATTATTTCATAAAGGAAAAACTCTTATATAATTTGGGAAAATTATGCATTCCACAAACTGAAAGAGTTAATGTGATTTGAGAAGCACATACTTCTCTAATTTCAGGTCACTTTCGTGTAAGTAAAACAATTGCACAATTACAAAGATTTTGCTATTGGTCATGAATGAATGAAACAATTTCAATATATATTAGAGGATGTACTATGTGTGCTACAAGCAAGCCAAGTAATAGAAAATTAGGCTTGTAAAATCCACTTCCAATTCCTTCTCGACCTTGGGAAAGTTTATCCATGCATTTTTTTGGGGGATTTCCAATGTCTAGAAAAGGTCATAATTATTTGTATGTAGTTGTGGATAGGTTCAGTAAGATGTGTATTTTGACACCATGTACCAAACATTTCATAGCTGAACAAACTACAAAGTTGTTCCTTCAAAATGTATGGGTTCACTTTGAGTTACCCACTTCTATTGTATCTTATTGAGATTCTCGATTTGTTGGGAAATTTTGGTCAAGTTTATGGGAGCTCATGGACACGAAGTTAAAGAAGAGAACGAAATTTCATCTGCAAACAGATGGCTAGACTAAAGTGGTAAACATGACAGTGGTAGAGTTGCTTTGAGGTTATTGCAGCAATCATCCCAAGATTTGGGATGAGCATTTGTGTTATGTACAGCATGCTTACAACCATGCGAAACATTCTTCTACTCAAAGATCTCCATTTGAGACTTGTTTTGGTTTTGTACCAAAGTCTCCCTTGGATTTTGTCTTTGGTAAAGACATAACAGTTGATGGGCATAGCTATGTGGACAAAGCAACCAAGTTCATTGAACAGATCCAGGAAATTCACCAGGAAGTACAAGAATAACTGGAAAAGAGCCAAGCAAAGTATAAAGCGAGGCATGACAAGCATCGAGTTGAGCATAATTTTCAAGTTGGTGATCAATTCTAATTGTACATCAGCAAAGAAATACTTCAAGGGGAAGGTAAAAATTTGAAACCAATTAGATATGGTCCTTTCAAAATTCTTGACAAAATTGGTGAAAATTCTTTCCGCCTTGATCCACAGGATTATATGAAAATATATTTCATTGTAAGTGTGGAAAACTTGTGATTTTATGAACCTTCATTTATTGAAGATCCAAAAGAGCAAAGTAAAGTACCTTCAATCGAATATTTTTCACCAGAGTATCTCAATGAGTTGCAGGAGGACACAATTCTCGATGAGGAGAAGTTGTGTATCTTCGAGTTGGGCTTAAAGGTACAAATCCAAGTAAAGCATGATGGATAGAAATTGGAAAAGTGAAGGAAACATATCCTCACTTACTCGACAGCTAAAACCAACTTTTGGTGGTCCAAAAGCTTCCAGTGGGGAGGAGTGATCCAAAATGGATTCAGTTTTTCCTCCAGATCAAAGTATTCAAATGTAGATGAGAATAGGATCACTTTTAAGTGCTTGTCGACAGGATTCCAACGATATGAGCAACACATAAAACTGATTTCGTATGACAAAGATATTGCAAGTCAAAGTTTATGGCAAACTAGGGCAAAATGGAAAAAGTCAAAGTCAAAGTCAATGGTCAAAGTCAACGGTCAATGATCAATTCAAAGGTCAAAGATGACATTAGCAGGACACTTGTCATCCTGAGAACATGCCTCCTATCCAGGGTGATGTCAGCAGATCAATGACGTGTCAGATTGTGATTAGTTGGAATGGGCCAATCTAGGGCTGACACGTGGCAGCCCAAATTTTGGGGGTTAGGGAGGATCGAACCCCTGACCTCCCGAAATGCCAAATTTTTCGTTGGAATTCGTTTCTCCGACCGAGCTACCGTGTATTTTTGTATTGAATGCAATGGATATTATATTTATTATATACAGGTTTGTTTCCGCTGGAAAAGGCAGGACGGTCGGGGTCAACCCCATGATCGTCGGTCCTTATCACATTATTGTCGCCACGTCATATATCATGTAACAAAACTTTATGTTATACTTTTAAATATCACACCAAAAATATATTGTAACCATGGAGAGCCTTATCCAAAGGTTTTATGTCGCATTGATATGTGCTAACCATCACACATATATATTACAATATATATGTATTGCAATACATATATTACCGCCACATATTTGTTGAGATATCTATTATCACAAACCATCGGAGCATGATTAATTCATTGCTATGTATAAAATAAAATAACTGCTGAAGGGTTGACGGATGGTCAGGCGAGGGTTTTGATCCGCTAACCTCCTAAAATATATATAACAAACACCTTCACACTTAGAGCAAGAGTCGATTGCGCCATGTGGTGATGCTTGTGTATCAAACCATCACACTTTTATTTAAACCTTTGCAGAAGACGAACTAGCGGAGATCGCCAGCACACATTCAAAGGTGGTTTTGCTGCAAAAGGGTGGTTTTTATGCAGGCATAAGTGGTTTTGTGAAGGGTAGAGGTGGTTTTGGATTCTCCAGGGGTTCTAGAGGTCACAGTGGCAAAATATAGGCAAGTTTATACTCATTTTGATTGAATTTCGAGCCGGTCACAATGGTGAGGTCCATTTTCTCATTTGATTCTCTATTTTTTAGCTCATACCTATAAAATCATTTTGAAGACTAAATAAATCGATTAGCATTGGAAGCTAAGGACCCAGAGATGTAGCCAGGAAGTCTGGTGAACTCCGTTATTAAATTCTTGTTGTGTTAATGTGTTTGACTATGTTTTAATTTTCTTTTGTTGTTTATGTTATTCACAATATTTCCAACTATTGCACTAACTAACATAATTTTCTCACATAGACGTCAATAATACCTTTTTCATAAATACAGATCAAAAGACAACCAGAAATTTCTGAACTAGTTGAAGTCGCGTCTAGAACTACTGAATTATCAGCTCCTGAACCTAAATTTTCTGAACCTAAAACTGAATTTGCTACATCTAAGCCTGCTTCGGAGTTCATAACCTGAACCCATGGTCATCCTCATTCACCTCGAGTGAAGCTTTGCATCACTGAGAACCTTCCTCCTGGCCTCATTAGTATCGAAGCGATTACTGAAGCAGAAGAAGAGGTTATTCTTCCTTCACGTCAAGAATCTTTAGATATAAGGAAAAGTGAATCGATTTATTATAGCCCTTTCAAGCAAGATCCTTGGTATTCTTAGTTAACTGAATTTCTACATAATTTTGGTCTTAGTTACTCGCCACCCCGTATTCCTTTTTACACCTTACCCAGAGGTAGGTACAGACCTTCATCAGACATGTTTGGTGAGTCATCCATGTTTTCTTCATCGCCAAATTTTTTTTTGTATGGTGGTCCATATATTCCTTCAGGATACCAGTCGCTTTCTGGTACTTTCTCAGGAGCATCTCCCTCTCCTGAAAAACTTGTACAATCGCCTAGTCTCAATGAATCTCATACCAAAACTTTAAAAACATAACAATTCTACGTGATGTCTGGAAACATTTCTAACCCTGACCCTCAAGGTAGCAATTTATTGCCTAGGGGGCAACCTCAAGGTAGTAATTTACCACCTGGGGGGCAACCTCAAAGATAGTACATACCTCAAGGACAATATCAACCTCAAGGGCAATACTCTATTCAGGGGCCACAATCTCTTCAAGGGAAGTACCCTATGCTAGGGCAACAACTTTTCTGAGGACAACAACCTCCTTTGGGGCCGCAATTTTATCAAGAACAACAATTGTTTCAAGGAGGTCAATCTTTTAGTGGAAATTATGTAGCAAATTATCAAACTTACATTCTGAATTATCAACCTGGTTATGGTCCATCTTACGAATCACAACCTTCAATAGGAGCCACTTATCCTGGAGTAAACACCGTGTGGGATTTGTCATTGAATCAATAGAATTTACAACCTACTGTGAAAATGCCTTATAATCAGCCTGGTCAACCAACTGGTTATCCTCAAATCCAGCAACCTGTCCAACCTACGCTTCAAGTTATACCTCAAGTATCTGCACCTAGTAGTGCTCAGCAACCTGGTCCAAGTACACCTAGAACACATGTCCAAACTGTTGCATCAACTTCTATTCAACATCCTAGTACACCTATTCCTGGAGTTTCTACAGTCCCTATTTCTACAGCCCCTCAAGCAATGACAACACCTGTATCATAGCCAATCCCTCAAATGACTGTACATCAACATGGACCTACGATTCAGACTATTTTTCAGACATCTGCAGGACAACCTGGTACAAGTACAATTATAACGAGCCATTCTTATACATGTCAGTTTGTTTATCAACCGTATCAACGGTAGTATCAATATGGACCTGTAGGATGTCAAAATCCAATATACCAGTATCAACCATACCCTGGTTACACATATTAGATACCAGCTCAACCTCAGTATGGTATGGCTATTCCTAGTTATCCTGAAGGCATACCAATTCCAACTGCACAGGCTATTCCAGGCTATCCTGGATATCCTCCTCTCGGTAATGGAATCATTCCTCAAGGTTATCAGTTTTGTCAATATGATCCTAGCCATTGGTTACCATTCATTGCAACTTTAGATTTACCATATTTGTCACAGCTCACAAACAATTTGATTTATTATCTTCCATTTCGACCACCAATGCCTAATAAGTTGCCCAGTGATATTCCCAAGTTTGAAGGTGTTAGGACTCAGTAGTTTGCAATATTGGCAAATACAAATGCTATAGAGCCTACATAAAAACCACTTTGGAATCTAAGGATCTAGCCATCCTGGATTCAGAGAGGGATCTCTCTATATGTGTTTAAAAGATGTTTCTTTATGCTTTATGATATGGTATTAGGCTAGATATGAAGTATGAGGTTTTGTTTGTTTTGGTTGGGTAGGATATCATCAAAATGAAGGAAGTCTATTTGAAGGTTGAAGGTGTGAATAAGTGAAATAATGGTTCAGCTGATAGGATAAGTAAGGAACAACATCAATCCATTGGGCTATGGAGTCACAAAAGGATTTAATTGCACAACAAGTTTCAAAAGTGGTCCATGGGGCAAGTCATCTATGTCAAAGGATTCTTTAGATTGATTTTGTGGTATGGAAACATAAAAGTGTTGTGAAAGAAACAAACACACAAGAAAAACAAAGGACAGCCTAATATTGGGTAAGTACTTTTAAACTAGCCTGCTTTTGGCATGCACTTGATGGAAAGATACAAAAGTAACCTAAGATCAGGTAAGTACCTTTAAACTAGCCTGCTTTTGATATACTTTCAAGGGAAAACATTAAAAACAAAGAATAGCTTAAGATCAAGTAAAGACTTTTAAATTAGCCTACTTTTAGCATATTCTTAAAGGAAAACATTCAAGATGAACATAAAAAAGTAGCCTAAGATCAGGTAAGTACTTTTAACTAGCCTTCTTTTGACATACTCTTCAAGGGATCTTTCAAAGCAACTGTTGGAGATAAACTAGAGGATAGGGCTATAGACTTCCCTAGCTCAACTTTAATTAGCAGACTTTTAAGAATTTTCAAAGACAATATTTAAGGTTATACTCAGGAAACATGGGCTCACCAACACTTCATTGGTTATACTCTATTTATTTATCCTTGAAACACAATTAGCAGAAAACATAAAGATAAAGATTTATCAGTGAGATTTAGGGTACTTGACAGTAAATCCTAATCTATATTTGTTGTTCTTTATCAAAGAACGCGGAAAATATGGAAAACATGAGAAAAATGACAATTACAGTAAGAAAAACATCACCATTGACATAAACTAGGATCCCATAAATCAGCTTGTGTATTTGATATTCAAACCAGTTATAATCTTCAAGTCCATTGGGTCTTTTACAGCTTCAAACTTCTCATCTCAGCCTATCTTTCTTCAATTACAAAACAGAGCTTTAGTAGCCTCAATAGCTATTTACATTTAATGAGTATTCAACCAACAACAATATTGAACTCCTCATATGATATTTATAGGTAAATTTGAGGAGGTGGAGTGAAAGGAGGTCTATTTGTTTAATTAATATAGAGTAAATGCTTCTCGGCCTTTGGGAGGCTAAATGGAGAAGTTTTCAAATGTTTTAACTCTGCTAATTGATTATTACATTAAATTTCATCAACTTCAGTCACTTTTGCTGACTTTGGAGGCTTTTGGTAGGCTGGCAATTAATTATGAGCTGTCTTTGACAAATATCTCTAATTGTGCATTCAATTTGTATTCTTTTGAGGAAAATGAACTTGTAGGTGGCATTTTTAGGATTAATTGCCTCACTGATGTGGCATTCGGAGGCTTCCTTTGTTGATCTGTCTATTTTTGACATTTTAAACTCTAATTAAGCTTTTGATTTTGCTTTTGGGCATTTATAATCATCTTTAAGCTTTTTAAACCTTTTATGCTGACTGTACTCACTTTTAATCATCATTTTCCTTTGGTTCTCAGCCTTTCTGTCTTTAATTCACTGTATAAACCTTTAATTCATGTGCTTTATCCAATATTTGCTCATTTTAAGCCTTGGAACCTTTATCTTTATGCTTAAACCATCTTTGGCCTCTTTCTATTGTAAATAGGTATCTTTGGCATGCTGAGGGTTTCATGATATAATCAGTGCTAATAAAGCACCATTCAAACCATGGAATTAACCCCTCGTAACTCCTTTTTATGACTTCGCCGTTGCTTGGGCTATGAACGTAGTCACCTCCGACCCTGTTTCATTATGTACTTTGAGAAAGCTTTTGGGCCTTTAGAACTGCCATCAAACCCTGTAAAAAACCAATAAACATGTTAATAAACCCTGCGGTATTGGCAAAACTTCTTTGGAGGTCGAGCAGAGGCGGAGGAACAGTTAGGTAGCAGGATATGCAAGCGGAGCAGGAAAAAGCATTCAGAGGAGGTTTTTATGGAGGAAACCTGTGAAAATCGGGTTTAAAAGTGAATTTGGCGCGAAAAATGGCTTCGTGGTTCTGTGAAAACCGCGAATGGTTTTTGCGTTCATAAACGGTGGTAAGAAGTTTATTTTAAAATGAATGTGATTCAAGTATATCACGACACCTGCCCTTACAATACCAGTGGTGTCACATGGATTTGGGTGGTTAAGCCCCATTTGGCAAGATCGCACGAAATGTGATCCTGACCGTTGGATGAGGGGGGGCGGATCTGATGGTGCGAAGAGGAGCGTGATGGAAAGGTGCGCGGGAGGGAGTTTTAGTGGGAGACATGTGGCAGCCGGAGATTGGTGGAGGCGGCTGAATAATGAGAGGTAGGCCCCGTCAGGGTTGGGTGTCGGGATTAAATGAGAGTCGTTGGATTTAAATGAATCAACGTTGAGATTTGATGCAGAGGGTGGATGGATAGATATGGTTCGGGTGATCAAAGGATGGAAGGGAATGAGACGACCGTTGATCTTTATAGATCTATGGTGGAGGTTGCTCGATGGAGTGTTAACGTGGGGAGAAAAAGGAGCGAAAGAATGTGGTTTAAGGGAAAAAAGGAGAATGGGGAAATGAATATGTGCCGTTGGATCGTATAGATCAACGGCCAAGATTCATGCGGAATTCGCCAAGTAGGGAGGGGAAAACACGAAGAAAAATGTGTTTTACCATAGGTGAGGGGGATAAAATAGAAGGTAAGGGAAGGGGCTAGGGATAATAGGCGCTTGGTCATAGCGCAAGGTTTTATGGTGGTAACAAGGAAGGGAGCTTTAAGCCAAGAGGGCCTAAGGCCTAAAAAGGGGTGGAAAAAGGTTTTTAAAGGTTTTCTAGGGGTTTTTATGATTTTTTAGTGTTCCGATAGGTATAATAGGGTAATTTCAAACCAGAAAAAGGGGTTTTCTTGGTATAAAAGGGATTTTTTGATGAAAATGAGGGTTAATTCAAAGGGAAAAAGGAAATATAGTAGAGGAGGCATGTTACTTGGAATAAATGATAATGAATGAAATGAAAGGGTTTTTGGAGGAATGAAATGGTGGAAATTTAGGCCTTTGTGAACAGTTTATTTTTTACATCAATAGGGTTTCTTGGTGTATTTATGAATGAAACAGTAGTGAAAATCACTTTTTGAGTTTAGGCAGCATCAGAAGGCTTCAAGGATGAGCAGTTTTGTATGAAAACAATCTCTTGAAGGCTCAAGACCTGTTTTAGCCATCACTTGCTCTAAAAAAAATTTATTGATGGCTAACAGAAGGTAGATCAGGAGACGACCCCTCCAACCATGTCATGAATTACCACCTTTGGTGTGCATCCAACTCTTTAATCGATGATTCCATTTGATTGAGATTGTTTCAAAGAACATTGATAGGTTTAGCTGCAAAGTGGTATATTGAACTACCATGTGGCTCATTCAACAATTTCAACGTGTTAGCAACAACTTTCTTAACACACTTTCAGTTGCCTATCTGTTACAAAAATGGCACATAACTCTTAACTTCATTAAAAAAATATACGTCCACATACATTTCAGACCACATATATGAATGGAGACGTAGATTATGTTTAGTGAAAGTTTTCATTCCGGATCAAATCTTAGCAGAATGGTTTATTAAATCATTACTTCCAAAGATCACTGAAGATGTGGCTAAGGGAGGTGTTATTATGAAAGAACATGTCATAGCTCAAGAAAAGTACTTAGACCTTGTATATACACAATCAGGTACTTTATATGAAAAAATTCCCAACTTACCCCATCTAGGTCAAATAATTGCAACTCCTTCTGGTTCTCATGCTGCAAATGGTGTAATTGGTTCAGTTAACGCTAGTAAGAGTAAGAACAAGTTGTCCAAAACTACTTCTCCTATTATAACTTTACCAGATTCACCGAAAGGAGATTCTTCCTTTGAAACGTCTGTCGATATTCATGTTGTCTACTCATCCATAGCTAAATCTAAAACTGGTAATAATAAGAAAGGAAAGAATAAAAACAAACAAACTACATCTCCCAAAGAGAAAACCAAAAAGAATGAAGCAGCTGATGAAAAGTAGAAACCTCGTTATCCTTGTCTTATTTGTGATGAGGATCACTATACCAAAGAGTGTCCACATCGGTCCGATTTCTCCAAGTTTGTCAAAGGTTCACCCACACCCATTATCTTGGAGGATTTTTTCCCACTCAAGATAGTAAAATGATAGGATCTTATTCACATTCATCGACAGATATTCTAATGATGTCTCAAGTTATGGTTCCAACACGATCTCAAGACTATGGAACTAAAAATATTGTAACTCGTAAAGACACAGAAAATTCTAGTCAAACACTAGCTATATCTCCTACAGTTTCTGAACCACTTCAAATCGAGAAACCTAATCTTGGTCTAGTGATTAAACCACCTGCTAAAGGTGTACTTCTAAAGTCAGCTTTCAATCCACATGCAAGAGCTTCTTAGAATTACAACATTGTTGAAGATTTGGCAATATCCCCTTCAGTAATGTCGGCCTTAGAAGTGCTAAAATCATGTCCAGCACAAAAGAAATTACTATTATCAGCTATCGATCCTCAGGATTCCAACCTCATGGTCTTTGATCTAGAAAATTTTGCACCGAGACTCCCTCATCAGATGGCTTTTCATATTCCAATATTATTCAAATCTAGATGAGTTTTTCGTACTGTAATTGATGAAGGGGAATCCACATGCATAATGTCATCAAACTGTTGGAAAAATATTGGTTCTCCAACAATCAACCAATCACCAACAATTATTAAAGCCTTTGATGGAAGAGGATTTCATCCATACAGAATACTCTAGGATCTACCTATAGAAGTAGAAGGAAAAACTGTTAGTCTAGATGTTGAAGTTGTTTATGCCCCTCTTGATTACAACATTCTTTTGAGTCGTAGTTGGTCTTATGCCACAACTGTTGTCATTTCATCTATCTTTCGGCTAATCATGTTTCCTCATAAAGGAAATATTGTGAAAATCGATCATTTGTCATATTATTTGTCATACCTTGCTTCTACAGACAGTATCCAACATGTTGGAAAAACAACTATCCCATACGAAGATGTTGGTGTACGATTAGTAAAGGATTCTGCTCTGATGGGAAATTTCTCTATGCCTCCACCCAACGTACCTCGCACAATTTCCAACATAAATATGATCTCATCAAGCACTATACCATTGGATGACTCTTGGGAAGTGCCTTCAGAATCAGAATTGGACTCTTTCAACGGCGAGATGCCCTTGAGTCCTTTTGAAATGGCATATGTAGCAATACAGTCATATTCTGAGACACTTTCAACTACTCCTGATCAAATGAATGTGATCACTGAAGAGTCATCTTCTCTATCAAGCTCAACATTGACATCATTTTCTGACCCCTTCCAATGTGTATTTCATAGTGATGAAAATATTCAAGAAATTTTTTCATCGGATGAATTACCCTGGGATGATCTACATCATAGATCTTCATTTTTACCCGATATTGATAATTTTGAAAATGATTTTGTGTCTATTTTTACGATTGATTACGTCAAGGAACCACAGAATCCTATATCGATTACACATTCGGATTCTGAGACTAATTTGGGAAATATTTCTACAACAGTTCCTATTGACATATCAATAAAACCTGGAATTATTGAAAGCATTCATATAGGCGCTTCTTGTATAATTGAAGAGATTAACACTTACAAATCCCTACTGTTAGGGTCCCGTGATTTGGATGATTGGCAAGCCAAATGACAGTGTAACATCAAACCAAGCTTTGGAGCCCAAGGACCTAGGCTTCCTGGACTCAGAGAGGGCTCTCTCTATATGCGTAAGGGATATCTGTGTGTTTGTTTATTGTGTTCTGATTTTAGGCTAGTTATGAAGTAAGTTTTTTATTTTTGTTTTTTAAGTTGTGAGGGATGAAACTGATCAAAGATATAAAATAGATAACAAGATGTTAGTTTAACTGGGCTATGGGGTCAAAAGGTCAAGAAAGCTATTAGATGACGATACAAGGCTGTTGAAGGGCCAATTTGATTCAAGGTAGAAAGGATCTTTGGGGAAAATGGAGTAAATGGACATCAATTTTGTGAACAACAAAGAGTTTCAAGCATCACTGGTTCAATAGATAACATAAACATGGTAGGGAAAACCCTTAATCATGCAAAATGTAACTATAAACTAATCAACACATAGAAACAAACATTCAAGCCATGCATAGAAGTATAAGACCCTCTAACTTTGGGAAATGGCTATCATACTTTGGGGAAAACACATAAGACGGACTAACAACTCAAAACACTATGCCGGAACGCCTAAACACAGTACTTCAAGTTATTGGGCACTTTGAACAACAAGATTTGCATAGTTTTAGGCAAAGGGCTAGATCGAGACTAGGCCTCCTTGGTTCAAACAAAATGATAATCTTAATCAGTCAAAGAGATAGTTTCATGGATGGGACTATGGACAGTCATAGGTAAGCAGGGCACACCATACATCCTACTTAACATGCATAGAACTATGAATGAAACTAGCAACAATATCCTCAAGTTGTTAAAGAGCAATTAAGAATTCTTTAATGCAACTAAGGAAGAAGAAAACATGAAGGCTATGAAGATTCAGGAAATTTGAGGTGCCTCCATGGGCATATCTCAAATTTGTTCTCTACTAATCTATAGCAAGCAAGAAAAATGTATTCATGAATGAAAACTAGAAGACAACAACAAAGCAAGAGACACTATACCATTCTACCAAGTCATGGAATCCATCAACAATCCTTCATCATTCATCCAAGAACATCCAAGAGGAAATCCAAAAGCATAACACAAGTATTTTCTTCCAAAGCTCATATGACCATATATTAATTCTCTTCTCAAGTTCAGCCTTGTTTACAATGAGAGCCTTTGGAATATATAGGCTTAAGTGAGGAAAACCTCATGGTTCAACTTGCATCCTCATTGGCCTAATCAAAATATCTAAACTTGTCCTTAAGGCTTTGCAAAGCCCAAGGCACAAAATATCTCATAAAATATCTAAGAAAATGCTAAAAATGGGAATTATATTGACTTTATATCATTTTTCATGTGCAAAAATAGCTAAACGCACATTTGGAAAAAGCAGATTTTAGAGGTTCAAAAATTACAAAAATACTTCAAATTTTCATCAGCAAAAGGTCCCCTGACTTGCCGGAAACATTTGGCAGCCTTCCTGATGTCGAAATGAGGCTCATGATAGCTCGTGGGAAAGCTCTGAGTGTCTACTTTCCGGAACAACTGAAAATTTCCAGATCTGATGTCTAGAAGTCCTCCAAATCTACACCTATGTGTAAAAAACTAGAAATTTGCAGTCTGCTGATAGACCGGGCAGAGTGTGCAAAAAGTGAGCATTTTTCACCGTTTTGAGGGGGAAAATGATCTCCAAATGGTCTGAAAATCGCTGAGGGTGTGATCATGAAATTATGGCATCCAATGATACCATTCTCCTCCCCTAATGAATCTCCAAAATGAAATGGCGCATTTCACGAGTTTTGACCAAAAACTCAAAAATGCCAAAAAACCAAAATATGTCAAAATGCGCCCAAAATTGGTGAGTATGACCCTCAAGGGTCCCTATCAACATGCTCTAAAACATAAGCCAAAATTTCAAGTCCTTATGTTTCTTTCTTCACTTTCTGTGTCGGGCGCTCCCTTTAGCCTCCTTTAGCTTTCCTTGGGCAGTCTTTAACTTGTGACGGGCAAACTGATTTAGCTTTTGGTAATGCCTCGTCATTCTCCTTTGAAGCTCTAAATCTCTGTTGGGAGGAATCTTGACTTGGATGCACTTCTGCAACATCAAACTGCCTCAAGAGTTCTTTGGAATGTCTTCTTCAAACAAAACTTTGCCCTTCTTGTCTACTGACTGTTCGACCAAGCAACAATGATTTCACATGCTGTGTGAAATGCACTTCTTTGATATAAGACCCCTATTCCTTCTGAATGCTGCCTTTCCCAGCCTTTGTACATCAATTAGCCAATACTCACAATGAATTACACAATCCACAAGGATAAACACAGTCAAAGTGACTTTCCTGTGTAAGGGCACCCAGCTTTGGTGTTTTGAGGCAATAGGACAGCCTTGTCTTTTTTAGAGGAAAGCAAAACAACAAGCCTTTCTAATTCAAAAACACTGATCTCTTTTAGGTCACTCAACCAATGCATTCAACAACATAAACACAGTCAAACAAAGTGCACACATGGTCCAAGGTCACTGTGTAATAGGATAAGGGGACAAAAATTATTTGTTTTTGATGTAGTCACAAAAAAATCCTGTAGCATTCAACAATAATAAACTCCTCTTTAAACAAAATACTGCCTTCTTTATACTATACTACTTCTCCTACCTCAGATTGACAACATCTCCGAATGCAAATGATAGCTTTACTGACTGGCTATGTTTTATGAATGGAAAGTCAAGACACTGTTTTGTCTTTTCAACACCCAGAAGAAACCTTTGAAAGGTCAAAGAAACTGATATAATGACCACTGCTGTTTGAAGACTGATCTACTGCTTCACCCTTTAAACCCTGTGCTCTTCTTTCTTTGGTAGAGTGAACAACAAAGGAGTTGTTTGTGCTTTGGAAATTTGCAAAAAGATATGGCCACGATCCTTACTTCCATTTTAAACATGGAAAAGTCAAAGTCCCTTTCATACTCGTTTGGTGAGGCTTTTTGAAAGATGTTTCGAAACAGTCTCTGCTTTTAAACAAAATTGAACCTTTATCCTTTAAACATAACCTGATACTCTTTTGTCTAGATAAATTTCATAGTGGAAAAGAGCATTTCCTTCATAAGCCTGACACCTTCTTGAAATGAAACAAACCTTTTGAGAAAGTAAAACTTTGATTGTTTCTTATTAGAGAGAAAAAAATTTTCCCTTTTGATATCTGCACTGTGGAAGGAAAATCTTCTCTGAGCCCTGTGAAGGATTGCGGATCTACCTTTGAGCATGACTGTCTTTTACTGGGAAAAAAGGCTTAACTATAAATTCAATATCCCTCTTTCCTCCTCTTGTCCTTTTGTTGCTCACTTGTTGTTACTTGTGCTATTTGAGCTTCTCTCTGACTGTGGGTAAAAAACTTGTTGGACACTGTAAATTCAAATCCTATTTATAAAAGGCCCTCAATCCCAAAACATTAACTTATCTTCAGGTTGCCAAAATGATCAAGTTTTCAGTTTTAAGGAGACAAAACAGGGATGATGTTCTAGGTTTGAAATTTTAGCTAGGGATAGCTGCCTTTTAGTTCTTCTGTGAAGGGGTCTGCTAGAAGCCTAGGTTTTCATCTATTTCATCTCTTTTTAGAAAGCAGCTTCTTCAGAGTTTTTTTCCATATGCCATGATTTCTTTTATCTTCAAACCCTGATGAGCTCCTTTACTTTGCTTATGGAGAAGGCCTCTTTTGACAGATGTCTGTTTCCTTTTGAACATGATGGCAGAGGCTAATTTGAGACCAAGACCCCCTTTGACTCTTTTGACTATCTTCTTTCACAGTCTTTCTTCAATGATGATGAGCCTGTCAGCTTTATAGACCAAAGGAGGCAACAATAGTTATTTTCCCTTTTTACCCCCCAAAGGTGTCTTTTGAATCAAAAACACTTATATAGTGATCTCCTCTCATGAAAATAAACCCACTGTTTTGTTTTTCCAAATCCTGTGTTCCCTCTTTTCAAACAATGCCTTCACCCTTAAACTTGTCTTGAGGGTTTCTTATATGGTTTTTATAACAACAAAAACTCACAATCTTTACTTTTTCACCTCTCAAACACTGAGTTTCTGTTTTAAAACAGTGCCTTCATCTTTTACCTTTGTTTTGAGGGCAGTCTAATGGGATTTTTATATCAATAAAAACTCACCTTTCTCACTTTTTCCTTGCACAAATTTTGACAATACTTTCAAATGCAATGGTAGCTCCACATACTAAAGTCCTTTAAACAGAGAAACCAACCCTCCTTGCCACTTTAAAAATGGATGGAAAACCTTGTAGAAAAGTTTGAGCAGCTGTGGAAATATTTTTTTAAGGTTTTTAGGTAATTTTGTGACTGATGCTACAGGCACGCCGTGCGCTGCTACAGGCGCGCCGCGCATCAGTTCATTCCTTTGGAAATTTTCGGCCTAAACGCACCGCGCAGATTTCTGAACGCGTCGCGCAACTTTGCAGCCCATTTTGAAGGCCTTCCCGGTGTCGGAATTGGGCGCGAGATGGCTCGTTGGAAATATGTGGAAGTCTAATTTCCAAAAAAACTTGAATTTTTCCATTTGGAGTCCATTTGGTTGTTCAAAAATTCATTCTCCCAACACTGGTCAAAACTGGTGAATGCTGGTGCAGAAAAACATAGCGTTGATTGCAGGCTACTTTTGGATGCCTTCATGGTGTCGGAATTGGGCCCGAGATGGCTCGTTGGAAAGCTAGAGAAGTATAATTTCCAAATATTCTTGATTTTTTTCATTTTGTGTCCATTTGGGTGTTCAAAAACTGACTGTCCCATCACTGGTCAAAATGATGAATCGTGGTGCAGAAATTCTCCCGTGACATCTGAACTTTTCACATTTCTCACAAACCGTGATACCTGTGTAGAAACTGAATGAGGTTTTTCTTCTTGAACCTATGAGGGACAAAAACCTCTCTTACTTTTTTAAATTTCATCTCTTTTTGGTCAGAAAATAATTTTGAAACATACTGCCCGGGCGCTCCTTAACCCTAATTTTACTGTGGCAGAGGTATTATGATTCAACATCCATGCAAATTTTACTATCCCTTTGTATTTGATGAGATGGGATATTTGAGCCTATTTTTGACTATGGGCACATTTCTTCAGTGGCATTCACTTAAACTCTTTCATCCTCGGTCTATCAAGAAGGGTGCTTCTTCCAACACACTTCCTCTGCTCAAAGTGTACCAATATGGTGTTTCTGTCCCTCAAATAATGAACACCTATATTTGTCTTAAGATATTCTCCAGCACTTGAAAATATGTCAAAACCTTCTTTTTGCATATTATGAACAATTTTTTTCAGTGGTGATGCCTCTTGAGGAGATCAAACCAGATTTTCTGTGTCAGCTATGATAAGCACATTTGAAAAGCACCTGTTTATGAATGGAGCAGACTAGTACTTTGAAGCATAATCAATATTATATCCTCTGCTTGTGTAGTGACACAGATCCTTAACCATTTCTTCAATATTTTGCTTTGTTGTAGCTGCAGACTACTTTTCTTTTGGAAAAACCAGTTAAGAGATAACTTGACCTCCTTGGATTGCAGTGGTACCCTTGCTTTCCATTGGTCTCTTACCTTGTTTTTCTGATCAAACATACCTTAAAATCAATTAATGCTCTGGCCATCTGCTTATGAATGAAGGAGGCCTTTTTCTCTTGGAAAAATATCTGTGCTTTGTCAATCTTCTGTCCCAGCCACATGTAGGCTGCCTGATGAACATATTGACAAGGGTTTTCTTACATATGATGGCAAGCAACCAACAGTGAAAACATTGATGTTGTTACCTCTACCTGCAATAATTACTTTGCTTCATAAAAACCCTAGTCAATGTGTTACTGTCTCACTATTCATTAAAACACATCTATCTCACAGTCAGTTGCAATTCTTTAAGTCAAACATTGGCCATCGCCCTCTACTTGTAGATGAAGGAGGCACCTTAAAACCCTCTGCTTATAGATGAAGGAGGTTCTTGGCCATGACAAATTATAAGTCTGTTTGACAGTGTTGTTTTTCTTCTACTGTCTTTTCAGGCTGAATGAAGTTGCAAGAGCTTGATGAGAAACTCTTTGCCCTGTAGATGCATCTCAGGCTTATGATCACATTTAGAAGCAGCTGTCTTCTCATGTGGAGCTGAAAATAGCTTTCTGAGATGCTGACATGTCTCTTGTCCTTGTAAAATCCATCAATCACTGTAAAACACCTAAAATCATCTTGAGATTAAGGTCTATGTATTGCTGAGACTTAAGGGTGTATAAGTGGTGCGACATAGGGCTGTGATCAACTTGATTAGCAGAGTAGGAGGTCTGTTATGACTGGTCTATAGCAGATGAAGGATTTTTGGCTCTTGGACAGTTTTCCAAAGGATAAATGTCTTAAAACGCCACTTCCTAACTTAGGGGAGGCTGTTTGAAATAGATTTTGGATTGTCCTTTTAGAGCTGATGGGCAGACTAGTATGGCTGAGGCTAGATAGGATAGTGATAATGAGGTTTCACCTTAACATGGGCACACTGAAAAGTAGGAGGGCAAAAAAGTTTTATGAGGGTTTTCTAGATGAAAAATTTACATATGGAGATCAGCTTCTAGAAAACTCAGCTATGGATTTAGTCATCACCAACAAGTGAAAAATACTGATGACTAACACCTACTTCAAGAATTCCGAGACATTTTTTCCTGGTCTTATGAAGAGATGTCAGGAATCGATCCTAATATTTTCATTCATGGAATTAAGACATACCTGGATGCTAAGCCTGTTAGACAAATATTACGTCCAATACATTCGCGAAAAGTTGCAGCTATCAAAGTTGAAGTTGAGAAGCCATTACGAGTAGGATTCATCTATCTAATTCCATTGACAGATTGGGTATCTAATATAGTTCCCATCACCAAAAAACAAGGGACTATAAGAGTATGCGTGGATTATAGGGATATTAATAAAGCACGTCTGAGAACAGTTTGAATGTTGTTGCACGCGGGTCCTCTCCAGGTCACACTGCTGCTGCAGCCGTGCCTGGCCTGCCAAGCGCCTTCGGCTCTGCTCCCTCTCTTCTTCAAGCATGGCCCCTCTGGGTTCCTCCCTGGAGGCTGATGCTGCTCAACTTTCCTTCTCCGACCTTGTTAAATATCTGCACCTCAAAGGCCTTGACTGGAAATCTCCAAATTTGTAAAGAAACTTGAGGGCCTGCAGGAATTCATTCTTCCACCTTCTCTTCGTCGCATGGACGCTCTTTCTTTGGCTGAAAAAGGACTTATAGGATAGTTCACTGGGCTTTGGCCCTCTCTGAGAATGGTGCAGCGATGGGTAGAATGAAACTGGACCAATAAAATAAATGGAAAAATCTCCATACGCTTTTGTGGGAAAGGGTATTTCACCTTTCATTTCGAATCCAAGGAGGAAAAGGATTTTATTCAGGAACAAACCTTATTTCATGGATTCTAGAGGTCTATATCTTAACAAATGGACCCTGGACTTCAATCCTGAGCTAGATGTGCTCAGTGTGGTTCCGGTTTGGGTCTGTCTTCCTCACCTCCCTCTCCACTACTGGGGAGACGAATCGGTCCGTGCCATTGAGAATGTCATCGGAAAATTCATCGATCGCAGCGAGCTAAAGGACAACATGTAAGCGTGTGCCAGGATCTGTGTTTAGGTTGACTTAGGTAAAGGGCTCCCGGAGGCCATCAAGCTCAAGGTGGATGACTGGACTCACATCCAGCAACTTAATTACGAGCAGATCCCCTTAAAATGTGAGGTATGCCACAAATACGACCACTTTGCAAATATTTGTTCTAGAGTTATTTATGTTGAAAACTCTAACCAAGAAGCATAATGGGAAATGGTTAAAAAAAAAAAATTGCCTTTAACCCTAAAGCTAACCCATCCTCTGCTCCTTCTCAAATCAACCCCTTAGCCTCCACCTCCTCTCCCTCTTCCTAGGATCCCCCCATTCATCCTTCTGCATCCTCGGCCTAGTGCCCCCTCCTCCAAATTCCAACTTGGAATCTTCCAACCCCTTCTCCTCATTAACCCCTCCCAAGGATGATCCTCCTCTTTTCATCCCCCTCTCCCAACCTAATGCTCCAAGCTCCTCCCCTTCTCACCGGGACCTCCCCTCTGCCCCTGATCCCCCCACCATCCGTGCTACTAAAAACTCTTCGAAAGAGCATGGTGCAAACCTTGAACCTCAGAAAAATCAAGGGCCTGGTAGGAGATCCATTAAGCAACAAAGAGAATAAAATGCACAAAAAGACATTGCAATGGGCACCCAAAACCCTATTGAAACCTACATCTTTGGCCAAAGTAGCAAGGATATGGGGGCTAAGGAACAAGGAGGGCGATCAACCCTTCATACCACTGGTACTCAATGATGAAAGTCCTTTCTTGGAATAGAAGGGGATTGGGGCACCCCTCCAAAACCATTTCCCTTAAAGATCTGATAACCCATGAGAAGCCTGATATCCTTCTCTTGCAAGAAACTAAACAAGGGAAACCAGAAATGAGAGACATTATTGACAAGCTCAAGTAGTATGATGGCCTTCTCTCTGAATCAAGAGGGGCTTATGGGGGTCTTGTGATCCTTTGGAACAACAGTGAATGGATACTTATCAACAGCATTATTAATCAGAATTGGATCAAAGTCATATTGGAGAACATCGGAGACAATAAAAAAATAGTCACCTACAATGTTTATGGACCAAATCACTATAGAGATAAAGAACAGTTCTGGAATTCTATCAAGGCTGACATAGACGAAGAGGAGAATAGTAATATAATAATAGGAGGAGACTTTAATCTCATCCTCCACTCCAATGAAAAAAGAGGAGGAACCTTCACTCAAGATCCTTTTAGAACTCAGTTAGAAGGCATCATGCAGGATCATGAGCTGGTTGACATAGTTCCTAAAAATCATAAATTTACTTGGAGCAACCACAGAAATGGGAAAGACAATATTATGGAGCGGCTAGACAGAATTCTTGTGGAAATCAACCTCCTAGCCTCCTTCTCCACAACTTCAGCCCACGTCCTCCCTTTCTCTGCTTCTGATCACTACCCAATTATGCTCACCCTTGAAGAGCAATTCCCTTTAGGGCCTATTCCTTTTAAATACAGTCCTCTATGGAACAATATTCCTGAAGCCAATAATATTTTCTGGTCTACTTGGAGCCATCATATTGAAGGATCTCCTATATTCATATGGGAAAGCAAGCTGAAGGACACTAAAATTGCTCTCAAGGAATGGGCAAAATTCCACTACAAAGAGCCAGAGAGGATACAAACAGATATAAAGTGTAGACTGGAAAGCGTCCATGATAAAATTGAAACAAATGGACTCATCCCAGAACATCGTGTGCTTGAAAATGATCTTTATTTCCATCTTTATCGTGCCAACAGAGAAGAGCAGAAATGGTGCATTAAATTGAGAAAACTATGGCTTCAAGGAGGTGACAAGAACTCTGATTTTTTCCATAAACAGGCCACTATTAGGAAAACTCATAACAACATAAGTTCCATCACTGATGCTGAAGGAAATCTTCATATCGATCAAGAAGCAATCAAAATGGCTTCTTCTGCACACTTTCAAGAACTTCTCACTGAGACGAGAAGCGACGAGGATTGTTCTGATCTCCTCCAGTACCTTCCCACTACTGTCAATGAGGAAGAAATTGATGAAACAGAGATCCAAAGAGAAATATGGACCATGCATCCAGATGAACCTTCGGGCCTAGACGACTTTTCCATTAGTTTTTACAGAACTTATTGGGGAATTATAAAAAAATATTTGGTCAAACTGATACAATGGACCCAATGCAAGTGAAAAATAGGAGGCTATACTAATGCTACTCATCTTGCCCTCATTCCTAAAGAAAATCGACCCCCCTCCTTCTCCAAATTTCGACCCATTTCCCTTTGTAACTCCTCTTATAAAATCCTGACCAAAATCTTAGCTCTTCACCTGAAACCCCATCTTCAATCACTCATCTCCAAGAACCAAGGAGGATTCTTGTCCAATAGACAAATCTATGATTCCATCCTTCTTGTCCAAGGAGCAATCCATTCTAGCCTCTCTCACAATGAAAAAGGCTTTATCCTTAAGCTTGATTTATCCAATGCCTTTGACTGAGTCCAACACTCTTTCCTCATTGCAGTCCTTAAAAAAATGGGATTTGATTCCTCCTTCCTTGATCTTATTAAAGCCCGCATTACCAGCCCTTGGATCTCCCCCCTCATTAATGGCAGGCCAGCTCCCTCTTTTCAGTCATCTCGTGGACTAAGACAAGGCTGCCCCTTGTCCCCTTATCTCTTCATTTTAATGGTTGAATCCTTCAGCAAGGCCCTAGACCACAAGCGTCGGGTCGAACTCATCACCGACATTAAGTTTCGCAATGGATTCAAAAACATGAACCATTCTCAATTTGCTGACGATACACTGCTAATGGGAGGAACCTCCAACATCATAGCTCATCGGTTTAAGTCTCTCTTGGATAAATTTATGAGCTATTCTAGAGGCATGATAAATCATCTCAAAAGTTGCATTTATGGATGGAATACTTCAGCTTAGACTTTGCACAACATTGCCAACATTTTTGAGGTCCCTTACAAGTTGGATTGGGGACACTTCTCTTATATGGCATGCCTGTGAGCACAGGTGCCCTGAAGGCTGATGTTTGAGACATCATCATCGAAAAAATGAGAAGGAAAGTGTAGCATTAGGGAGCTTCTTGGCTTAATCCTACTATCCACCTTATTCTCCTCAAATCGGGCCTCTCCTCCCTGCCTTTATACCAGTTCTCCCTCCTTCAAGCCCCTACCACCTTCCATCACAAAATGGAGGCCATTATTCACCAATTCCTTTGGCAAGGTGGGAAATGTGAGAAAAGAAAATACAATCTCATTAACAGGAAGCAATTCATTCAAGACGAAGAACATGGAGGTTTGGGTATCTGCTCCCCAAAGCTTATGAATCTGGCTTTTGGTGGGAAGATAATTTGGAGGCTAATCAATGGAAAGCCTTCCTGGTGGAATCGAGTTCTAGAAATTAAATACCTAAATACTTCAAGTTAGCATCTGCTTGATCAAGCTATCCCGAAAAAATCTTGCACAAGGATCTAGGGGCTCTATAAAAAAGCTATTTCCTCTCTGGCCCATAAAATATCCAAAGTGCCTAAGGGTGGCAGCAACGCCATCATTGGAGCGGATATAATTATGGGGCAAGCCCCCATTAACAGTAATTAGGGAACTCAGCATATTCTAGCCTATCTCAGCAACATGGGACTGCATAGCTTAAACCACATATCCACTTGGGATGCTCAATCTCTAATTTGGACCGGGTGGCAATTCCCCGAGGTCCCAGCTCATTTAGAAGCAAGTCTTGCAACCCTCCAAACTCATCTTCATGGCATTACTCCTTTAAAGCAGGACAGTGAGGATGATTTTATTTGGGATCCATCACGATTGACCTATTCTATTAAAGTTGGATATCAAACTCTTTGCAATATGGAATACCCTGCGCCCACATGGTCTCTCTGGAAATTAGTTTGGAGATCTGAGGCCCTCCCCAAGATCAAATTCTTCATTTGGAACTTACTCAAAGGGAAAATCTTAACCTCTGATAATTCAAAAAAAACGAGGTGTGATTGGCCCCTCCCGCTATCCAAACTGTCAAGCTGCTAAAGAAACCATCCAACATCTCTTCGTTGAATGCCCCTTTGCCACCAGCTGTTGGAAGGAGCTCACCTCAAATTCCAACCTACCATGGGGCTCACACAACACCATTGTTGAAGCCTTGGGCCTATGGAAGAAAAGCTACCCCTGGAAATGCAAAAATAATAGTATAGCAAAAAGAGTTTGGGATACTCTCCCCCTCACAACTCTTTGGAATATTTGGCTGGCTCGAATACCAACTTTAGGAAGCTATGTAGTAAAGCAAGAAGCCTTACTCTGGAAACTATCTCAACTAAGAATCGTGCAAATCATATTGATTACAAGGATCTATGTGTGGAAGAGTGCAACTTCATAAGCTACCTACTGGATAAAACCAACATCATCAATCGCAGCAACAACCTCAAAAATCAGTGGAACATCACCAACAATAGTTGGAAAATTCGACTAAGCGAGGAGGATTTCAGCATTTGGTTAAAAAATTGCAAAATACCCTCTTTATTCTTTGATGGTGCATCTAAGTCCAACCCGGGCGTGGCAGGGGTTGGTGGAATTATCTGCAACGAGGAGGGTAAAATCATTTCTTCCTTTGAATGGGGATTGGGAGCTCTCTCCAATAATAGGTCCGAAGCTCTAGCTTTGCTCCAAGGCATTTTACAACTGCAAAAGCTTAGCATAAACAATGCCATGATCTTCGGAGATTCGACCATTATCATCAGCATTATGGTTCTTAAACGCTCGACAACAAACGTGGCCCTTCAAAAAACCACAAGCAGATGCCAAATTCTTATCGAAAATATGCAGGGTGTCAGCTTCTATCACATTCTCCGCACCCTCAACAAGGAGGTAGACCTTCGTGCCAACAGGGCTTGTCACAGATCCATAGGAGTCCTCTCCTATAATGAAGTCGATCTCCAAATCCACCTGCCATGATTCTGCTCAATCAGCTATGGATCCTCAGCAAATGGCTCATTACTCTACGGACTTGAAGTGCCTTTGCCATCATAGTTCTAATTCAGAGGCATTTTCATGTGCCTCCGGATCATACACATGGTTTTTTTACCATTACTGTAATGATTTAAAATCTTTTTTCTTCTCATTTTTATCTCCTTCTCTAATTTTACCCCTTTCGAGGTTGTTGTCCTCTCCACTCCTGCGCTCGATTCCTCCCTCTGCACTCTCATGACTTCCCGTGGCCTATCTCTCGCCCCTCCCTTCTTATACGCCCTCCTCTCCTCTCTGGCTACCACTTCTCTCCCTGCGCTATTTTTTTGTGGAAGCCTCTACCTTTCTACTTCTGCGTTTGCTCTTCTGTGAGTGTGCCCATCGCCCCTCGTGCTCTCCTCATGCCTTCAGCTCCTGACCCTTTACTCCCGTTATCATACGCTTCATCCTTGTTGCTTGAAGCCTCGTCCCTCTCCGTTTTCTCTTCCTTGTTTTTGTCACAGACTTCTAGAAATTGGTTATTACTGCTCAGAATGGCAAGGAGTGAAGACTGTCTACACTGTGATGACCTCCAAGTGAAACTAGAGCAAATCCGAGCCCATTAGAAGATCATGGATGACAAGCTACATTTTCAGGCTAAGTTGGCTGAAGAGAGACACAAAGCTAATCTCAGCTTCTTCCACCAGAGGGTCACCTCCCTCCAGGAGCAGTTCAAAGGACTCTCCAACAAGTGCGCCCACACACAAGAATCAATTGAAATTTTGAAGTACATGTTGGAAAATAATACAGCACCGAGCTCCAGCTCTACAAATGCAAGAAACCATGGTGCAAATGCCAATCTTGAAGACTCCACCACACGCCAGATCTGCCATATAAAAATAGACTAATCATGTCTTGCAAGTTTATCTTCCTACTGTTTCAGTTCATTTCAATCTATGCTCTTTCTGTATTTCAGATTTTTTTGAAAGTTAGAAGCAAAAGGGTGATAGCAGACATCACTTCCACTCCTCCCTCTACTACTTTTATATCACCTCTTGTAACCATTGGAGCTTCGTCTCCCTTTTTTGAATACTAATAGCAAATGACTTTGTAAAAAAAAAAAAAAAGCACGTCCAAAGGACAATTATCCTACACCCTATATAGACCAAATTATCGATGATTGTGCTGGAAATGAAATATTCGCATTTATGGATGGATTTTCTGGCTATAATCAAATCAACATACTCCCTACTGATCAACCAAAAGCAACGTTTATATGTCCTTTGGGGAAATTTTCTTATTTCAAATTACCTTTTGGATTAAAAAATGTTGGTGCAACTTTTCAAAGGGATGTGTCTTATGCTTTTCATGATATCAAACATATTGTAGAGCCTTATTTGGATGATTTACCTGCTCACTCTTTACACAAAAATGATCATCCTACACACTTACAAGCTATATTCATGAGATTTAGGCACTACAATATTCGTTTGAACCCACACAAATGTGTCTTTTGTGTACAATCAGGATGATTACTTAGATTCATCGTTTCGAAAGATGGCATTCGTGTAGACCCCTCGAAGGTTGAGGCTATCATCAATTTACCTCCTCCTTCCATGCTTCGCAACTCCAAAGTTTGCAAGGGAAAGAAATTTTTTTACGTAGGTTTATCCTAAACAATGTTGAGTTAACAAAAGGTTTTACTTGGTTTTTGAAACAAAATGTTCCTTTTATTTGGGATGAGATTGCTGATAAATATTTTGATACACTAAAACACACTTTGACCCATGCACTATTATTGTATCCACCCAATTACCACCAAGACTAATTTTTATACTTAGCTACCTCTGATTCCACCATTGGAATGGTTTTGGTTAAGGAGGATGAATCTCACAATGAACATGTGATCTATTATTTAAGTCTAAATCTCAATCCGATGGAAATCAAATATTCACATGTGTAGAAATTGGCTTTGGCAGCAGTGCAAGTTGTCCAATGATTTCGTCACTACATATTGTTATGTAAAACAACTGTGATATCTAATTGCAACCCGATGATGTATATTTTGACAAAACAATTACTCGGGGGAAAATACTCTAAATGAATTGTCATCCTACAAGAGTTTGATTTTGAATTCGAGAAATATAAATCAAAGAACTCACTAGTGTTTGTAGAGCTTATGTGTGACTTTCCCAATACTAAGACAAAAACCATGGTATAGATTCCCATCGCAGATGAATCTTTGTTTCTTATCAGTAAATTAGATCCATGGTATGGAGATATCACTATATATCTTCAAACTCAAACCTTTCAACCAGAGATTTCACATTCATATCAATGGAGGATCTGATATCAATCCCAGCAATACAATATTGCTAGAGACACTCTTTATCATCGTGGTGTAGATTGTGTTTTTCGACGTTGTATAACTCATGAAGAGGCTGAAAGAGTTTTGAATGATTTCCACTCTGGAGCGTGTGCTGATCATATCTCTGGGTTTGCCACAACCCAAAAGATATTGTGTGCTTTTTATTTTTGGCCATCGTTATTCAAAGATTGTATCCTTGCAGTCTGAAAATGCCACAACTGCCAAATTTTTGATCGAAATATGCGTGCTCCTCCATCTCCTCTTGACCCTATCATTGTTGTCAGTCCTTTTGCCAAATGGGACATTGATTTCATTACATGTAACCCTCACTCGACCGGGGGGCATGGGTATGTTATTCTCACTGTAGACTACTTTACCAAATGGGCCAAGGAAATGCCTACATTTGCGGCAGATGGAAAAACTGCAGCTACTTTCGTATTCAATCATGTGATTGCTCGTTTCGGCGTGCCTCAAGCTGTTATCATAGACCATGGGAGTCATTTTCGAAATATTATGATGACCTAACTTTTCGATCAACTTGGCCTACACCATGATAATTCTAACCCGTATTACCCACAGGCTAATGGTCAAGTTGAAGCTGTCAACAAGGTTTTAACCACCATGATTAAACGGATTGTCGGATCTCAAAAATCGAATTGACATACCATGCTTTTTTCGGCATTGTGGGCATACCGAACCTCTGCAGAAACTGCTACAGTGTTTGCTCATTTTCAACTTATCTATGCTTTAGAAGAAATGGCACCCATTGAATGCGAAATACCGTCACTTAAATTATCCATTGAGTTGTTACCAGCTACCTCTGAAGAGGAAAAATACTTTCTGTACTTATCAAAATTAGATGAGACTCGGCGCACCACTGCATTAGCTACCAAAGCTCATAATAAACGTATGAAAGCTCATTATGATCAAAGTGTTAACCATCGTGTTTTTATTAGAAGGTGACCTAGTTTTAGTATACGATCAAGCAAACGATAAGCTGGGTGCTGGAAAATTCGAACCGATGTGGCATGGTCCCTATATTGTCAAGCGTGTGCTTATAAAAGGAGCCTATGAATTAACTGATTATGATGGGGTCTCTTTAGATAAGCCCAGAAATGGTCTTTATCTTAAGAGATATTATGCTTGAATTTCATGTGAAGATCTCTCTTATACAATAGTTACTTTTTAGAATAGTGTTCCTTATATTAGATAAGTGTGCCTAGATTAGTTTTGTTGTTACTACTATCATTGCTTATCTTGATTACTCTTGACATCCCTTCAAACATACATTTGTTTTTCTGATGGTGCCTGTCGTAGTACACAGAATATCTCTTCTGCGGCTTGGGTTATCTATTCACCCACCAATGAGTTAGTTTCTATTCATGGGGTATGCCTTGGTCAAACAACGAACAATATTGCAGAAGATAGCACAGTCATTGAGTTATTATCTGATGCCATTTCATTTTGTATTATATTGAGTTTATATTTAATATCAACATATTTCAAGAAATTTAAACACATTGGTTGATGCATTAGTTAATAGTGTTCTAAATAGACATTTTCAACATTAACAGAGTAAACCAAAACAACATTCAATCCATGTTGAATAAGATACTCAAATAACAAAAGTAGTAATTTCATTAGGATAGATTAGTTTTTTTTCAAAAAATATTACATCATCTATGATCATAGGTTCAAACACCTTATGATCTAAGATATATTGATACAAAAAAATATGTCAATCCACAATGATCATCCACTATCTATGATGATGATCGTGGTAATAGAATATAGTACGTGCCACCTTGCGTAGAAATATCCTAAATGGACTTGGAACACCTGTCACATGTCTATAAAGCCTTGGAGGAATATCATTTGTTCCTATCTCAGGAATTTTTATGGTCAACCTCTAAAGGTTGTGCTCCATGTCTGCTAGGATCTCTGTTGCCTGGTCCTGCGGAGGTGCTACAGGTTGTGTTGCCCACATATCAAATTAGCGAAGTGTAGCTGGTCGTTATGGACCGACATATGCGTTTAAATTTTTTGTCAGTATTGGACGATAAAAATCAAATAAAAATTAGATTGAAAACATCAAAATGATTCGTTTACCCGTCTCATCCCATTGTGCCCCTGGAGGCAAAGATGTTTCAAGATCACCCCTATAATCCATTCTTGCATAAGGGAAGTCTTCGATGGTGAAGACTTGGTTCCTAAGCCACATAAAGTATGCTAGAGTAAATTGAACAACTGAGCCACCCTTGCCTCCATGGCGAGCCATTAGTGCCACCCATTGCAACCTTCGAGATTCCTAAGGATCCCCAATATCTATTGGGATCAACTACGGAGCAAGAAGCAGAATTCGCTCTAAAGCAAATGAAATGAGAATGGCGCCATATCCAAATTTTTTCAAGTTCACATTCTTTGCTCTAGTTAATTGGCCTTTCATATTGGCCAATACTCCTTCGCACCAGTTAAAAATGTTTCCCCCAAGACACTCAACTGCTATTTGCATCTGTGACTTAGTAGCCACATGCGGAGCTGCACTTCTGCACAATCTAGTGACTGTAAATGCTATCACTTTGAGATCCAATCGCAAGATAGTTTTAATATCTATGCGACCATCCTTTAGATTTTCCTCATTGCTACAATATTGCTCTTTGTAACTGCCAGCGGGTATACCTCCCTGTCTACCCCAAACAAGGATATGCTTCTTCCTCTTTGGGACAATCTGGTAATGAAATAAATTTCCTCGAGCTCAATTTCGAGCCGGTGGTCACCAATTATGAAGCATTGGTCTTGAACATCTCATGTGTTTACAAGCCAAACCATTAGCTCCACTTGTGCTTTCATCCCTTGGATAGCCTAGAATTTGTATAAGCCACAATTCTTCAATGCACGCATAGTTGTATCATCATCCATAACTTCATTGTCTATGAGCTCATGTGGAACAATCTAAAAATAAACACATTTAACAATTAGAACCATTTAGCAGAGAAATTGAACCATTTTTTATAGAAAATTGGATTTTTTTAAACATTCATGGAGCCTCCGTAGGTTTTGTGTGTAGATAGTGCAGACGTCCGCACTGTCTCCACACAGAACCCGCAACAGCCCGATAATTTTTTCTTTTAAAAATTATCGAGGTCCGCAGTTATCGCTTACATTATCCGCGGACCCCCAAGGGCACAATTTAAAACATAAAATCCTCTTAAAAAATGAAATTGAGACTCAAAATGAAAAATTAAATAGAGAGAAATGAAGACAAAGATGATGTGGATTATCAAAATCTGACGATTCAAGAAATGGACAGTCAGTTTTCTCGATATTTGCTCTGGAATGTTTTAGCCAAAAGCTCTCTCTACATTGCTCTGAATACAAAAGGTGAAAATGATTTTTTTTAATCCCTTTTTAAATTTTTTTATAAAATATTATTATTTTATTTATTTTTCACTTTAAAAGGTCATTTTGAAATATTTTTACTTTTTACGGGTATGTGTAATATTTTTAGTTTTTGTGTAGGATACAGGATTTTTTGGTGAAAAGAATTATTTTTACATTGAGTATATTTTTATCACTTTTTCGGGCTCTGCAAAATTACAAAAAAGCGAAGCCCTAGAGTCCTATTTTAAGCCCTTTTCAGACTCTCAAAATATGAAAAGATTGCCGAGTACTTGACTATTCGAACTCATTAAATTAAATGAACAGTCATCCCTTTAGTATAAGTTAACCCTTTTCTGGACTGAAATGGACTACTTATGAAAACCGTATACGTTGACTAATCATGGTCAATAGAGTTCTCTCCTACATTATTTTATCTTTTTTCGGGCCTAAGAGACTAAATTTACAAAAAATAACAACCATGGAGTTTACTTATTTTTTTCTTCTGACTCCCTAAAACTGAAGAACACCGAGTTTCTCCTATACTGGACTCGTTGAAATTTAACAGTAAAGGACCTCTTTATTACAAACAGGACTGAACCACTCCTTCTTAGGGTTCAATTTTAATACTAATATTGACTCATTCAAAGGATGAGCTTACACAAACAAGAAAATGATATCCTCCTCAAGCTTGTCAAAAATAAAGAGGTACTTACCAGTAATGGTGGGGGGAAAAGAGAGAAAAAGAATCCAATTGTCACCCTTGTTTAAAAAGTAGCATGACACTCTTGAACATGACACTTTTTCACACTTGTACCTGGGTTGGGAAATCCTTTGTCTAACAGTTAATCAAACCACATTGAAAGTCTTCAACCGGTTTATGGGTATTAGTTTTAGCTCAAATGGTGCCAAGCTATTTGTAGTGTCGTTATGTGTTCAAGAGAAAGTTCAAATAAACCATTCATTGCAAACATTTCTCCCTTCACATTGACAATCCCTAAGTCAGTCCTTGCAAATATTTCTTCAAAACTTGATCTAATGGTTTCATGTCATGGGCTTTCCTACGACGGGTCACTTTCTATCGACGTCACCTCATCATCTAGAAAGTTTGTCTAGAATCCTATCAGTACTTTGGGATCTGCATGCCCTAATGGCAGGTTTCTCACCTTCAACGATAAGTTTCATCTGATCTAATGATTCTATGAATTTTTCGACTGCAAATCATTCATTCACACTTCATGGATTGTACTAGAGTACTTTGAGATCCATTTCCATTATTGGTGGTTTCTCTCACACTTGTTAACAGTTCACATCACTGACTAGTAATCAAGTGGTTTCTACCATGTTCGACTTCGACACAATCAATTGCATGGATAGATTCGTAAGAGTTCGAAAAGCAGAAATCAAGACTTTGGATCTAGTTTCCACCATCCATGCTACGAGGAGGTTTATTATTCATGATACAGTAGACTACTCATGAAAAATTGCTCCGCCCATACTATGTCTACTTTTGATGTAATATTGAAATCATATATGTACCATAACATTTAGTAGTTTTGATCTGAGTATGGGAATGCCTACCTCAATGATGATATATATATATATATATATATATATATATATATATATATATATATATATATATATATATATATATATATATATATATATATATATATATATATATGTTTGAATGTTTTTATAGTTTTTTGACTGGTGTCTCCAATCTAATCCTCAGAATGATAAAGCACTTCACTCTTCAGAATAACCTCAGACTTCACACTTTAAGGGGCAATTTGTTACACGTCATTTTCTCACCATGACATTTAACTGTTCATATGGGTCTATCACCACCTATATCATGTTCCCTTAGAATTAAAAAACCTTAAAGTTGCTAAATCAAGTCTTGGAATTGGAGAAAATCTCTTTAAAACCCTTAAAATTCTACCTGCGTGGTTTTTCTAGCCTTTCCCTATGCATGTGTTGTTGTTTGGTCAATAAACTGCGGCAACCTCCACACTTTTTGCTACTATTACCTACGCACCCCCACGAAAGGAAATTAAAATAAAAATTAAGTTCTATAAGCCTAGCTGGTTGAATATTATCCCAACTAGAACTGAAACTACCTCCATTTCCCTATCAATTGAGCTTAAGTTTCAAGTTGAAGGGTAGACATACATATTAATTGCTAAAGAAATTCCCAAGAGTGCATACTTTCTACTCTAGATATTGTTGTTGGCATAAGAATTATCACACCCTTGTGCCCATAACTCTATGCTAGTATTCAGAGAGGAAGGCTTATCAAACTGAAGGAGGAACGATTGTTCAGGACCCCAGGAGAAATCTGTACGACATCAAGGCATCAAGTTGTAATATTACTCTTTTTATTCAAGATAATACATATGGATCTCTTTTTCTCATTGAGTTTTTCTTATGATTATTGAAATGAAATCAATACTTAGACTCCTTGATCACTAAGTTGGGTTAGCTTTCCTTGATTATTATATGTTGTAGATGCTTTGATTCTTTTGTCTTGTCTTTGATTGCAGGTTCTACTTATTGAAGAAGCCACTTTGGAGTGATAAGATAAATGACTACATCGAACGTTTGGATTTCAAGGTAGGGGCATGTACTCTTTAATTTCTTATAATAATTCTAAAATTCAATTAATCTAGAGAAAAAGGTTTTCAAATGGATGTTTGTTTCTAGCTACTCGCTGAGTACTAAGGAGATCGCTCTTGCCAGCAAGAGGGATTATTCCGCATAACAATCCATCCAGGGTCCACGATTGAGCTTCAGCGTCTTAGATAAGTGTTTTAACGAGCATTTGTGCATGCTATTTGTAGGAGCTCCAGTTTTATTGTATGGGAATGAATTTTATTTTCAGTTAATAATATAAATAAAGTGTTGCAGTTCTAGATCCTGTTTGTGTTCATGTTTCTTACTGAAAGATTTTTATTTACAAAACTGTGCTAGATCTATTAAATTTTTTATCGATTGATATCTTACAGTGGTATCAGAGCTATGCATCCTGCTAGCTAAGGTTTTTATGCAGAGATCTTTGGTGGGAGTTCTCACCTTAACCGACATTCTCCATCTTCGGTGGTATTCGATATCACCCTAGTTAGTTTCATATTTTCCAGATTTCCTATAATTAGGAACAGATCTACTGATATATATCTGTGGAAGATTTATCGAATATATATATATATATATATATATATGTATATAATTTGGACATGAGGTTCTTGAGGGTTTCTAGAGCATATTAATTAGAGTCTATGGAGCAACATTTTGTTCGTAAGGAGACCGACCGTCTGGGGCAGCGTTTTGGATTTAGAAATTTATTAATACTGATGTATTACCGGATCCTCCTGATCTCACAATATTTATCTTCTTGCAAAATATAGAATCCTTCCACTGTTAAACTTGCAGAAATTTAAAACTCAATTGTAAACACATGTGAATAAATTCAATCGCACATAACACAGTTGTTTAACGGGAAAGCTTAAAGATAAAACCCCAACTATCAAAGCTTAATACATCAAGCTCTCAGTACAATGTAGATTTATTACATACTTTCATGTAGAAATTTTCATCTCCATGCACCAATTTCTTGCCTCATAATAGCCTGCCTCCACTGCACAATCCCTACTGAAGAAAACCCCTGAATGAATTCGAATTGGCCTTGCCTTGACTGCGCAATCCTCATTGGAAACTCCAATGTGTGTCAGATGCATTGAATGCATCACTATAGTCACAACGGATAGTCCATATCACCCTTTCACCTATATCTCCACTGGGTCTCCACTGGAACTGACATGCACTATAGTTAACTGTTGTTTCTGTTTATTTGTTAGTGAGTTATTAGTTGTGAATTAATTAACTAATTAATTCACTAGACTCTCACCATTGTATCTTTCAGTTAAACTAGATACAACTGGCTCAACTGAGTTTAACTCATTTAACTAAGTTAAACTAAATAACAACTCTTGTAACTACTATTCCAACTCTGTCATAACTTTGCCACTTCAGTTCTAACTGAGTCCTCCATGCATGAGCCACCAATAACCCTAGGAATTGTGTAATTCCTTAAGCCCACTGATTTTCCAAATCTATTCAATAAAATAAAGTTCTCCAAGAGAATAAGTTTATGTTTATTGTCGGATTATTATTAAGAGATAATAATAATCGACATGCACCTATTTTTAGATCGACAATCTATAAATAGACTTTGCCCAATATTCTAAAAATAGAATTTCATATATTTTACACATTTGACCAACCATCTACAAATAGCATGCTGCAACTTATAGAATATGTTCACCATGTCTAAAATTAGACATACACCTAAAAATAGCCTGCGGGCCCCACTTAGTAAAGGTGCTTACTTTTCTCTAAGCTCATCATCTTGTTGAATCTCAACACTTCCTCTCAACAAGACAAGGATTATCCTTCACCCCGATCCTGCCTCTCTGGTATTCGAATTTTCTCCTGCCGAGCACCTTTGTCAGAATTTCTGCATCCTAATCTTCTATAGGAATGTACTGAAGCAACATGATCTTCTGTTGCACAAAATCTCTGATATGATGATACCGAATATCAATATGTTTAGATCTATCATGAAACACATGATTAATAGAGAGTTTAATGTAACTCTGATTATCACAATGTATCACTGTAGGATCTAAATTTGAACCGAGCAAACTGACCAAGATCTTCCTCATCCAGATAGCCTCACTGACAGGGAAAATTTTAAGGATGAAAAATTATCTTGAAGTTTAAAACATTGGAAAATCTCACTAGTCCCTAATATGCAAATTATAAAATATTTATTGATATATTTGTAAAATTATTCAAATTTATAATGTTTTTATATATAGTATCTATATAATGTTGGCGATTTTTAAGATAAAATAATTTTATATTTTAAAATTTGGCGAATCATTTTTAGTAAAAAGGGAAATTAGCGAATATTTTTTTTGGAAATATCATGGAAAATTAGCCCACCTATGAATATTAGCCCCTAAAATTTTCCATGGGGCCCTCACATGCAGCTTGAATTGCTGCCATGTATTCTGCTTCTGCTGAACTGAGTGCCACAGATCTTTGTTTCCTGTTGTAATAAGAAACTGTTGTAGATCCAATACTAAAATCCCCTCCTGATGTGCTCTTTTTGTCCGTTGGGCTGCTTGCCCAATCTGCATCGTTGAAGCCATGCAACTTCACCTCATCCACCTATCTATACCATAAGACATACTCAGATGTTCCACTTGGATACCTCACGACATGCTTTCCTGCCTTCCAAAAGAGCTTGGTAGGCTTAACAATCGCTTGTGAAAGCTAGTTCACCGCATAGCATATGTCCGGTCTTGTATTAACTAAATACATGAGCGAACCCACCAACTATCGATAAACAGTGGCATCCACTATCTCCGTCGATGTAACATCCTCTTTCCTACAATTTCCTGGAAGAGGAGTATCCATGGGCTTGCAGTACTCCATGTGAAACTTACCAAGTATCTCCTGAGCATACTTGCCTTGAGACATAAACAGTTCACCTTCTAACTGCCATATTTCCAATCCAAGGAAATAATGAAGGAGGCCCAAATCCTTCATCTCAAACTCCTTTGCAAGATCTTCCTTGCATGAGTGTATCAGCTACTCATCACCCGTTAGTATTAAATCATCAACATAAAGAACAATGATTAAAAGCTTACCCTCCACCACAATTTGATACAGGTTTCCATCCACCTCACTCTTGGTGAATCGAAGTCCAGTGAAATAGCTATCGATCTGTGTATACGAAGCATGTGGTACTTGCTTCAACCCATATAATGCTCTTTTGAGTTTTCACACATGCGACTCACTGCTAAGGATCTCAAATCCTTGAGGCTGCCCAATGTACACCTCTTCATCAATGATCCCATTAAGGAACATAGTCTTCACATCCATCTGATGAATGTGCCTACCCATATGTGCTGAGAGAGCAAGGATGGTCCTTATGGAAGAATACCGTGCGACAGGTGCAAAGTTTTCTTCATAATCAATCCCCTCGATCTTTGAGAAGCCCTGGGCAACAAATCTTGCCTTATACTTCTCGATGCTCCCATCAGCAACTTGCTTTACCTTGTAGATCCATTTCGAATCTACTACTGATTTACCCACCAGCCTTGGAACAATCTCCCAAACATTTTTTCTGACAATGGATTCATACTCCTCCACGATGTCATCTACCCATGTGGGCTCCTATGGAGCTTCTTCAAAAGAAGATGGCTCTGTCACGATACACTTGCTCATAAGAGCCATGTATCTAGTAAATTGGTCAGGTGACTGTCTCTGTCTGTGATGTGATGTAGGGACTCCTACATTCTGTGCCGCATCAAGCTTCAGTCTCTCAGCTTCTGTAGTACGCTTTCTACCAGTTATGATGTTTGGTTATGCATGAGTAGACTCCTCCACTCCATGAATCTACTCCTGTGGCTGATTCACATCTAGAGGCTCATATTTTGGAACAAGAAGTTCCTCCTCTGCATGCAAGTGTATCTCCCTCTTGAGCGACAACTTCATGTCTTTAACCTCATTGAATTTTATATCCTATCGCATCACAGTCATTCAACTATTTGGAAAATACACACGATAATTATGGGGTGTTTCTATTTACCCCACAAATAACACAACTTTTGCAGTCGGCTCCAGATTCTTCCTGGAGTCCTTTTTCACATGAATGTAAACAGATGTGCCAAAAATATTCAAGTGATAAATATCAGGCTTCTTACCAGTAAAAGCTTCTTCAGGTGTACTCATGCCAAGTACTCTATGAGGACAACGATTTTTCACATAAACCGCAGTGTTGCATGCTTCCGTCCACAAGTGCATCGGTAGGCCCTGGTCATGCAACACCCATGATCATTCTATTCTTCCTCTCCATGACCCCATTCTACTGTGGGTTATGAGGCACTATGAGTTCTCTTTGAATTCCTTCTCTGTTGCAGAAGTCTTTGAATTCATTCGAGATATATTCACCACCATTATCGCTCTACAGAGCCTTCATTTTCTTCCCTGACTCCTTCTCCACCAATGCTTGAAACTCACAAAACTTTGAGAATGTTTTTCTCTTCTTCTGCATGAAGAAGATGCAACATCTATGAGAATAGTCATCAACAAATATAACATAATACCTATGTTTTTCTGTTGAAGCAACCGAGAAAGGTCCACACACGTCTGTGTGAATTCTCTCCAAGATCACCGAAGCACGGTTCTCCTTCTCATGAAAGGTGGTCTTCACAAAACTACCCATAGTACATCCCTTACACTGATCTGACTGCGCAAGAGTACCCTTGGGAAGTCCAGTAGAAATATTCTGCAAAATATTCAAGGTGCCATGGTGAATATGGCCCAATATCCTATGCCATAATTCACCCTCATTTCGGCTCACCACTTCTTCTACTTTTCCCATCATTGCAGCGCAACCATCTACCTCCATATTGTAGATATTCTTAACTCAAATCCCTATCCTCTTGGTTTGACTTGTTGTTTTATGTTGTAGGAAATCTTTTCCCTCACTGAAAACAATGCCATAACCTCTATCTTCCAACATTGTGACCGAGACCAAGTTATTCTTCAGACTTGGAACATGCATAACATCTTTCAACAGAAGTGTTTTACCTGACTCCCTCTCAAAAGTAACGGTTCCAATGCCAGTCACATTGTATCTTCCTTCGTCACCCATCTCTATATGCATTTGGAGATCCTTCTCCTCCAAGTCACTAAACAACTCCTTGTCTCTTGTCATATGGAAAGACACACCACTATCAAGATACCACACCGATCCCATTGAGCTTGAAACCAAGCATGCGATCAAAGAGAAATCAATTTAAAATTGCAAGGCTAAGGCCTCTCCAGCTACAACTCTAGCAGCCTTCTTGTTCTTCTTTTTCTATGGGAAGTTAGTGGTGAGATGCCCATGTTTGTGACAGCGAAAACACTTCACTTTGGACAAATCCAGCTTCTTTCCTTTAGCCTCAATTTTTGGATGGGATTTATTACCCTTCCCTTTCCTTGCTTTGGCAGCCAAATCGCAATTCTCTTCATCATCATTCTTCAATGAAGAGCCATACGTGGTACTTTTCCTTATCTCCTCCTGCACAAGATCCGACCAAAGTTGCTCCCAACTTGGCAGTTTCTCTTGTCCATTGACAGAGTCTTCGTAGCTATGCCAACTCCTTGGAAGCCCAAGGAGAGAAAAGCTCACCAATTCGTCATCATCAACAGTAATCCTCACACTTCCCAGTTCATCCCTACAATGGAAAAACTTCATGAGATATTTTGGAATACTGTCACCCTTCTCCATTTTTATTTTTCTGAGCTTATCTTTTAGTGCCAACTTCCTCTGGTCACTGCTGCTTTGGAAAAGATCTATCAAAGCCTTCCACATTGCAAATGGAGTGGCTTTCCCATGAAGGCTTGACACAATATGGTCCTTCACACCTTCCAACAGAATTCTTCTTGTCTTTGCTACCTTCTTTTTCCATGCGTCAAGTCCTGCAGCATCGCTAGAAGCAAGCTTAGGAACATTGCTATCGATGAACTCCTTTAACCCATTATCTTCAAGCACCGCCTCCATCCTATCCTTCCAGGCTATGTAATTCGAGCTACCATCAAGGGCATACTCCAATCACAACCCATTGAAAGACATTTCAATGAATACTCAACTGTCTCACCAAGAAATTTCTGCAGCAAATTAGAATTGTCCACTAGCACAAAGCTCAGCACTTATTCACAATTGCAATCTCCAGTGATCAATACTGCTCTGATACCATGTAGAAATTTATTAATACTGATGTATTACTAGATCCTCCTAATCTCACAATATTTATCTTCTTGCAAAATACAAATTCCTTCCATTGTTAAACTTACGGAAATTTAAAACTCAATTGCAAACACATGTGAATAAATTCAATTGCACATAACACAGTTGTTTAACGGGAAAGCTTAAAGCTAAAAACCCGAACTATCATATATTATGTATATCAATGGAATCATGTAATAATATCATACAAAGCTTAGTACATCAAGCTCTCTGTACAATGTAGATTCATTACACTTTCATGCAGAAATTTGCATCTCCATGCACCAATTTCTTGCCTCCTAACAGCCTGCCTCCATTGCACAATCCCTGCTGAAGAAGACCCCTGAATGAATTCGAATTGGCCTTGCCTTGACTGCGCAATCCTCATTGGCAAATCCAATGTGTTTCATATTCATTGAATGCATCACTATAGTCACAACAGATAGTCCATCTCACCCTTTCACCTATCTCTCCATTGGGTCTCCACTGGAACTGACATGCACTATAGTTAACTGTTGTTTATGTTTAGTTGTTAGTGAGTTATTAGTTTTGAATTAATTAACTAATTAATTCACTAAACTCTCACTAGTGTATCTTTCAGTTAAACTAGATACAACTAGCTCAACTGAGTTTAACTCACTTAAGTGAGTTAAACTAAATAACAAATCCTGTAACTACTCTTCCAACTCTGTCATAACTGTGCCACTTTAGTTCTAACTGAATCCTCCATGCATGAGCCACCAATAATCCTAGGAATTATGTAATTTCTTCAGCCCACTGATTTGCCAAATTTTTTCATTGAAATAAAGTGCTCCAAGAGAATAAGTTGATGTTTATTTTCAGAATATTATTAAGAGCTAATAATAATCGACATGCACTGATTTTTAGATCGACGATCTATAAATAGACTTCACCCAATATTCTAAAAATATAATTTCATCTATTTTTCACATTTGACCAACCATCTACAAATAGCATCCTGCAACTTATAGAATATGCTTACCATGTCTAAAAATAGACATACACCTAAAAATAGCCTGTGGGCCTCACTTAGTGAAGGTGTTTACTTTTGACTAAGCTCATCATCTTGTTGAATCTCAACATTGGATGGTAAAAGGGTTGAGCAAGGAAGACTCATCGAGAGCTTCTGCACACCCACGAGCCGCGACCTCATTTTCCAACCAAGGCCGCACTCTGTATCAGTGGATCCACGGGGTTGAAGCAAGACCAAACACCTTCGTCATATGGTTAGGTAACCACTGTAGCCGCATGATCCACCACCTTCCTTTTGGCCGCAATAGAGGACTAGATATCAAGGGCCAATCCTTGTGCAACGCAGTCGACCAAGGCACCGAAGTAGATTTTGTGCAGCGCAGTCTACCAAGGCCAGAAGTAGATCTTGTGCAGCACAGTCAACCAATGCCTAAAGCAGATCCCTGTCCAATGCAGTGAGGGAAAGATCGGCCAAGGGATCAAACGGAAACCCGAGCAAGGCACATGTCCTATAGCATGCTAGCATCGAGTCACTGCAATATTGTCACCATGGTCTCCTTGTGTGATATTTAGTTGACCCACCATGGTCTAACTGAGGTAATGCTTTGGCTCACGCATTAATAAAATTATGTTGGATGGGTTGATTGAAAATTTTCCTTCGTAATAAATTTTAAATGCATGGTGGTTCAAATCATTGGGTATCATAAGCTCGTCGTAGTAGATCTGTGGATCAGGAGAAGGGCTAAAATGGGTTTTCTGGTACAAATTTTCTCAGATCATTTGTACCATTCCCTAATTTCTTTTCCAAGAAAAAAGGACGATTTCCCTTAGTATTATGATAATTCCTATGGTCGATATTTTCTAGTAAAAACGGGAAGAGTTTATTTGTTAGTGTTTTATTTGTTAAAGTGGGCCAAGTTCCTCCATTTGTAGTTGGTTGAGTTATTTTTCTACCATTTTATTGTGGGTGTTGTGACAGACGATCTACATGGACTCTGAATGTTGTGCTTCATTCATTATTGTGCTCTTTTATGTGTAAATTGAAAATCTGCACCAATTGGTCTAGTCCTGGAAGCGAAAGAGGCAACTTGGTTGCTGTCCAAACTTGGTCTCTTTCCTTCATCATTTCAATTCAAGTTTCGCTGTTGTGACTACGTCAAAACTATTTTCCATTTCCTATTTCAATTCAACCATATTGTGGTGATATGAAACTTGATGATGATTGGCAGGGTTGTGACTTTAAATTATTGATGGATTAATCCCGAGAAAGAACATGTTTCATAAAGATGAATTTTTGTCGAAATTGGTGGAAGGTGACTTGAAGGATAGGCTGGTAGCTCTCAGCGTTCACTTGTATCCATAACATTTCAAGGAGCATGACTTTCCCAACTATGGCTACAACCATAAGCTTCTACCTTAAATCCATATTCTGTCTCCAGGGGAAGAGCAATGCGTGTAATAGCATCCATATCAATAGAAGTGCGGAACGCGTGCACTTAGAAGGAAAACAAATATTACAAAGAAAGGTCAAAGTCAAGGGTGAAGAATTCTTCTCAAAGCATCAGTTTTAAGCAGAGTAAGGCTAATTTGTGGAAAGACCAGTTTTCAGATTTTGGCTCAAACCGTCAGTTTCAATAAGAGTGAAACTAATTGGTGGAAATTTTTTGTTGCCTTTCTGGACCTTCTTAGCTTCCATATTATTCATGTGATGTTGAACTGTGTTCATTGGCAAGACAAGATTATTATGGTTATATCGGACTTGTTTTTTTTAAATCTACTATCCAAAGTAGCACACAAATTTTCACCAAGAACAGTACAAAACATCAGTATGATTAGCAGCATATTCTTGGAAAAATAAGAGTTGGGTTTGAAGTCATAAGTCAATGAATTTAATATTATTATTAGTGGGGGGTCATTGTAGGTGTTCTATTCACTTGATATATTTTCATAAATTTATTGCATCATATATAGAGGGCCAAATTTCCTTTGGAAGGTTGATTCATTGGCTTCAAGGGACAAATTTTTGGGGGATTTATTGGAAGGTATATTTCCATCTCATTGGAATATTTTCTTCATTTTTTGTGTTGAATAATGTTGTAGACCTCCTTCATTTCTAGAGTCGAATATTGTAGCAGAAATTTGTCAACTAAGAAGCAGTCCTAGATGGGTCTTCTTGAAGAGGTTTTTGAAAACACACAAAAACTTCTTGATGAATTAGTAAGGATATATATTCCTTTACGCGACAATACCTCCTTAGATCAAAATGATGGTAAAAAAAACAAACCATTCTCAAAAAGGGTCCATGTCATTCTACAGCAGAAGCAACAATGGGAGGTGAAGGAAGGACAAGGAAGAGGAGCTAAGATCTTCGCACTTGGCTCTAAATTACAACAAAAAAGTTCAGTCATGGACCTTCATAAGTTGGAGGAATTAGACACATGTTTATCCAAGGTGGGTCAGCCAGAATGGAAGAAAATAAGCAGGGCTCTCAAGCCATCCATACTTGCATTAATATAACCCATACTCTGGGAGCATCATTTTTAAAAGGTCAGGCTCACAGTTACTTGTTGTATCAATAGGGTCATAGCCTTAATGTCACCACTACTATCTTAAAATAATGATATCATGAGAGATATATTGCAGTTGATAGTAGAATCCCTTCAAGGGTTAAATAATATCATGCTTCCTACCTTTCAGAAGTGGTGCAGAATTTTAAAACTCATGGCAGAGTTCAGCTTTGGCACCTTTATGCTAAATTTGGAATGCAACGACTTAATATTTCAGTTACTACAAATATTTTACACCAACATTACATTAGCTCATCCAGATTGTGTCAAAACAAGCATGCAGAATATTATGTTTCTATTCTTGGAGGGATATGCTGACATATGCAATATACTAAGATCCAAATCATTGACCATTTGGAGGAAGGAACCACAAGGATTACCAACTACCTATGATCTAGTCGAGAATTTGGTCAAGAAAAACATAAAATTACTCAGAAGGGTGCTTACTAGGAAGGAGTTTAGAAGGATTGATGGAGGAAGCAAGAACAAAATATTCAACAAGGATGAATTAAGGAGGAGAGGACTATACTTTATCTACAAGGGATCTCGAGCCCTTAACCATTCATGTGCAGGTAATAAAGAGGAAACAAGGGCATAACAATTAGAGACTTCTTCAGATCATGGGGATTCATCCATAGTTGGGTTCACCGGTTTTCAGAAGAGAGTCTATGAAGGAGCAAAGAAACAAAGTACAGATGGTGAGAAACAACACCATGTGTTTTAGAGAGACTTACAGGACAAGCTGATGATAATCAATCAACTTGACAAAGTATATGGGGAAAGGAAGGAGGTAATCCCTCCTGATGATATGGTAATTGATTCCATCCATAAATATTATGGGAAATCAGGTATAGATAACAGTCCAATAGTACATCCATGTTTGAAAACCAAAGAGGGTGGACAACCTATCCTCACATGTGGAGAGGGCCAGGAAGAATACATTCAAGGAGAATCAAATGAGGAGGTAGTGGTAATAAAGCGACATGATGAGCATGATCATGCTAGGAATCATGAAAAAACACTATGCATGATGAGCCATTTCCAGAGGGTCAGTCAAAGGTTCAAGTTGAAGTTGTGGTCATGAGGCGTCCGGTGTAGATAGATACAGAGATAGTCAACATGGCACTAAAATTTCTAAAAGATAAATTTTGGGAAAATATCATGCATTTCGAGATAGACCTTATGATGTTAAAGTAAAGAGTATGGATTGTCTGAGACACTGTCTTACAGGAGCATAGAAAAATTGAGGAGCTCATGACCAAGTTGTCTAGTGTTGATGAACGACTCAAATCCCTCACAAGGTAGCAAGAGGAGTACAATTGGGAATTCCAGGGTAACTCTCTACAGGAGTACATAGATAAGACTTCAAACACTACCAACCCACCTTTATACATTGGAAAGAGCAGGGTAGAGTTCTCCAAATACATCATGTTGGGTGACCGAGTGGAGCAGCATAATCGAGCAACATCAACATAGTAGATTTGCAGATATTCATCCTTCCCAAGGCATGGATTGGTGAGAGAGTATGAGTTGGTACTCTATTAATGGATTGATTATGAGGAGGATACTCACAACCAAGCGAATATTGCAATTGGGGCACTTATGCACAGGTAGCGATGAAAGATTGAGATGGTATCATAACCCACAGGTCTGTAATTTTCCAATTTTTTGGATGTAGTCAAAGGGGTAGAAACTACCCATGTTATCTTCCCACAGAATTCTTCTTCATTTTCAAGTGAAAATAATAAAATAAGGCTTCTATAAAATCCATCAAGTGTATAAATGGGGGTAGGAGATAAACATTAAGCGCATTCAGTTTTATCTATCTTATTTTTTTTTGGTTGAGAACTTGGCGTGGCCAGTTCTAGCATTGATCCCAGGATGAAAACCCCATGGTGAATTTGTCTGGTGGATCCATCCAGGGTCCATGATTTAGCTTTAGTTTCTTAAATCAGTCTTTTAATGAGTAGTCGTGCATGCGATTTGCAGGATCTCTAGTCTTATTGTATGGGCATGTATTTTGTTTCCAGTTAATAATATAAATAAAGTGTTGCAGTTTTAGATCTTCTTGTGTTCAGTGTTTTTATTGCAATTATTTTTAGTTAGAACACCTAGATGTGTTATATCGGTTGATTATTTCATTGTTTAGGATATTACAGTGGTATCAGAGCTATGCATCCTGCTAGCTTAATGGTTTTATTTACAAATTCTAAATTATTTGCAGGATTATTTAAGAATTTCATGCATGGAACTTCGGTGGAGATTTATTGTCACCCTAGCCTACATTTCCATCTTCGGTGGTATTCGGTATCATCCTAGCTGGTTTATTTTTTTTTTTAATTGAAAGGATAATTTTATACATTGGTTCAAGGGTTATTATTGCAGAAAAAAAAGGTGGAGTTCTATGATGGGCGAAATGATTGTTTGCCATGGTTGGATTGGCATAAAAAGAATTTTTCCATTTTATTATCATTTCATGGTTATTTTTCTTATGAATTTGAGCGGAGTATTAAATTATTGTCCTAATTTTAGGATTGGATGTTAAAAGAGTTGGGGGGATTTTTCTCTATTTTATCTCAAAAATTTTACAGATTTACCATGGTATTTATTTGTATTTCATAAAAAAAAAATTGAGATTTTGTATTTGGGAGATATAAGGGGTTTGATTTTGTATTTGGGAGATATAAGGTTTTGTATATAATAATAATAATAATAATAATAATAATAATAATAATAAAATGAGAGAGAAGAAGAAGAAAAGAGGAAGGATGCTTTAATGAGAATCTTGAGAAGATGGATCATCTTGAAGAAATTTTGGAAAACAACCAAAAATTCCTTGATGAAATAGTGAGGATATATGGTCCTTTACGTAGCCATACCTGCATAGACCAAAATGATAGTTAAAGCAGGAGAGCATTCTCAAAAAGGGCCCATGTCATTCTGCAGCAAAAGAAACCATGGGAGGTGAAGGAAGGACCAAGAAGAGGAGCTAAGATATTTTCAATTGGCTCTGAATTTCAACAAACAAAATCAGCCATAGACCTTCATAAGTTAGAGTAATTAGACATATGTCTTATTAGGCCTCTATAGTTTGCAAGATTGGCAAATACAAAGCTGCAGAGCCTACATATGAACCACTTTGGGATTCTAGGACCTAGCCCTCCTGAATCCAGAGAGGGACCTCTCTATAAGTGCAAAGATTGATTTATATTTTAAGGTTTTGGTATGATATTAGGCTAGTTATGAAGAACAAGGTTTTTTGTTTTTTTGGTTGGAAATGATTTTTGATTGAGTGGAAATTCCTGAAAATGAAAGAGTTTCAGAGGGGTGAAGGTGTGAATAATCAAAACAAGGTTCAGCTGATAGGATAGGTATGAAACAACACTTAATCCATTGGGCTATGGAGTCACAAAAGGTTTTAATTGCACAACAACTTTCAAGAGTCGTCCATGGGGAAAGTCATCTATAACAAATGATCTTGTAGATTAAATGATGGAATGGAACATTAAGAGTGTTGTGAAAGTGGAAACAGCCAAAAATTTCAACAAGGATTTATCAACTTTCCAAACAAGAAAAGCCTTTTTTAAGTAACTGTTTGAAACCAGCCAAAGGACAGGGCTAACCATAGACTTCTTTGGATGATCTTGTATTAAAGCTAACTTATTAGACAAACAATCCAGTGATCCACATGACTACTTTCAGAAAGGATGAAAACATATAAGAAAACAAAGTGTAGCTTAAGATCAAGCAAGATATCATTAAAATCTAAGCCTGCTTTCAGCATACTCTTAGGGAAACTTTCAAACAACCTTTGGAGAAAGAACTAGAAGACAGGGAAAACCATAAACTTTCCTAGTTTAACTCTACTTAGCATGTAATGAAAATATCATTCAAGAACAATGTTTAGAGTTTAGAGAGTAAGGCATGGGCTCACCAACATTCCTTGATTGTTTGGACTGTATTAAATCATTCTTAAATACACACAGGATGAAAACATAAAGATAAAGCTTATCAGTGAGAGTAGGGTACTTTTAAGAATAAATCATAGCTCTATATTTGTTGTTCTTTATCAAAATGGACAATCTAATGGAAAACATAAGAAGTAAAACAAGTACAATGAGAGGTACATCACCAATGGTATAGACCAGGATCCCATGAATCAGCTTGTGTATTGATGTCAATCCAGTTACATAATTCAAGTCCAATGTTTCCGTACAACAACAACTTCTCTTCTCAGCCTAACCTCTTTGATTACAAACAGAGCTTCAACAGCCTCTGAGAACTATTTACACACAGAAAGTTTCGAGCAGCAAGTATTACATAAAAGTCCAACAACCAACCCTTTACAATGTGCTCCTCAAGGAGATTTTATAAAAAAATGACGCGGTGTAAGAGTTTCTAGGGTTGAGTATCATTAATTCTATACTAAATGCAATTCCTAGCCTTGAAAACCATGCAAGGCATAAGGCAGGAATGCATTGAATTACAACTCTGTTTCAGATTTTTAGGCTTAGTGGGCAAAAAGATTGAATTTAAGTCTCTTTTTATCTTTTACAATAAATTTACTGACAGTTTAAAATATATTCTTTGGTTTGAAATAATTGTTCAACTATCTTTAGGCAAATATCTTCTGACTGGGTAATAACTATGCCTTCTTTTGATTTATTGAAGCTGCAAGTGGCACTTTGGTAGCTGGGGATTCAATTAGCCCCTTTGACGTGGCTTTTGAGGTGTCCTTCATTATTTCTGTCTTTTTTCACTTAAACACTGATTTTCCTTAAAACACTGTATTTATGCCTGATTTCAAGATTTGAGACTTTATCTTTAATCATCCTCGAACTGCTGACTGTGCCTATCTGCTTTATTTGTGGATTAGGCTTTTGATTTTGTGTTTCAACGTTGATATTCTTCAATTAATTTGATGTCCACTATGTTTGTTGTTTTGCAGGTGCGCAGCGGTTTTGTTGGAGAATTTGTTTAGAAGGCCGGTGAACATGACTTATCGGCCCAAAACTATGAAATTAAATTCCTCAAATTCCCTTTAACTTGTATTTAGGGTCACGAAGATCGTCATCCTCAGCCCAAAACACTATAATAGCTTGCAGGAGGATTTGTTTCTTAAACTTCATTAAACCTACATAAAACAAACAAAATTTAATTTAAATCCTGCGACGATCCAGTTTAAAACTACTTTGGAGGCTTCGTGGGTGGTGGAGGAGCAGTGAAGAATAATGTGGACGCAATGGAAAATGTGAAAAAAACCCTGGTAAAGCAGCTAACTAGGTGCAAAAATAGAAGTTTGGGCACGACAGAGAACAAGAGCCGTTGGATTAGGGCAATCAATGGTCGAGATTGCTTGGTGAAATGTTTCAGGGGTAAGTTAGGTGGGGTACGAAATGGGGGTGAGATTGAATCAGGACCATCCGATCTCAGAGATCGATGGCGAAGATCTTTCGATGGAGCATTTGGGAGAATAGGTGAAGGGTGAATGAATGGGGTTGCGATATAACACAAGCCGTTCGATCTCAGAGATCAACAGCTAAGATTAAAAGTGAAAATGAGGTTAAGGAGGGAAGCAGTATGGGGGAAAACCGGTAGCGGTTTTCGCAAAATATTTTGGGGGGTAGGCATTATTGCCCGAAAAAACGCGATTCTATACATTGCTTGACACCTGTCCCTCCCAATACTGCCCTTTTCGCAAAATATTTTTGTGTTAAATCTCTGGTGCAAAGATTTTGCGATATGCATTGTCAACTGTCAGATCATCAAAAGTAGATCAGACGGTGCGGAAAGCGTAGGGGAAAAGGAAAAGTGGCGATGCGATGTGCCGATGCGATTGAGCGTGGACCATTTGATCAAACAGAATGAATGGTCAGGATTAAATCGGCGGAAGGCATCAACGGAGGGCGAAGGGAGAAAGGGAAAAGTTGCGATGTGATGGTGTAATGACCGTCGAATCAGAGGGATGATCAACGATCCAGATTAAATCAGGGACTGCATCGACGGAGGGCAACATGATGGATGGGCGCGATGAAATGAGAACTGGAACATCAGATGAAGGTGGCTCAACAGTTGAGGTTTTCTCGGAGGGATCGCATCGGAACTTTGAAAGAGACGGAAAAACGAAGGACCCATGTGGACTTGCGATGCGATGAGCTGAGCGTTGGTCACCATGCCCGGTCTCATGCGGAGAAGGGGTTGGGGCTTAAGACCAAAGGGGCTTAAGGCCTTATAGCTGGAAAATGGGTTTTTAGGCCACAATGAAGGTTTTTCAAGGCTTTTTTGGCTTTCGGTAGAGGGGGAAAAAGGGGTGGTTTAAACCTATAAAAGGGATTTTCAGAGGTTTAAAGGGATTTTGGATGCCTTTGAAGGGAAATGGAGGGTTGAAGGATGAAAATAAAGCTTTATGAAAGTGGATAAAAATTAGTGAAAGGGGGAGTGAAATGATGGAAAGTGGAGTTTTATAAGCAATTTTCTCTTGGCGAATAGCAGGTACTTTAGGACTAATAGTGAAACAGCAGTGAAGATTAACTCAAAGGGTAAAGAACATCATAAGACTTCAAAAGATGATAGGTTTTTAAAGGAAACTATCTCTTGAAGGCTAAAAAATATTTAGCCACCATTTGGTATGACAAATTTTTATAGGTGGCTAACAGTGGCTCCATATGGGGATGGCATCTTCTTGAAGGTGTCAAGAACTTCAACTATTGATCTCTGGCTTTTCAGTAAACCAGTGCCTTATCCACTGAGTAGCAACTTTCTTTCCTTTGGCTGAAATTTTTATGAGTTGATAATCTTTTCCACAATATGAAACAATCGAATTCTATCAAAACAACATCTCTACCTACCCACTTCTATGATTCTAACATTTTTTCTTCTTCAGAGTGCATTTGGATTGGAAAACTCTTTTCCTCAAGCATTTTATTCTTTTATTGAAAACATAAAACTAATCTATTTTTGCTCTTATTCCTCCATGAGTTCAGATTAAGCAATTGAACTCATAAGTTTCTCTACCTAACTACTATCTATTAGGATTAGACTGTCTGACAGATCTTTATTCTCTAAATTCTAAAAAAGAAAATTTAAAAGCAGCCAAGCCAGGATTAAGCAGTCTGACTTGTTGTTGGTTTATGGCATAAAACAAGCTGCACATAGACTGTTATTTGCAGAAAAGTAAAACAAAATTGTGAAGGCTTAAGATCTAAAAATTAAAACATCCTTCATCATTTCTTCAGCTCTAATTTTAGGCTTTGTTTGAGCTGTTTTTCTTTCTCATCTGGTTTAAGTTTTGAGATTTTTAGAACCAGTTCTTCATCAATCTCATAGGTTCAAGATTTTAGCTTGTCTGAACCTTTTCTTTTCTATCCTAACCTACCCTACTGATAAGCCAAGATTAAGTTGTTTGGCTGGTCTAATTCACTAACCTATCAGCAGTAAATTGAAAAGATAATTAGTCATGATTAGGCTGTATGACTAACTAGAAAGGTGTTTTTAGGAGTGGCATTTGAGTTTGCACACTTTCAGACTTTGTCTCTCTTTTTGGTATGGGGTTGTACCTTTCTTGTTTTTATCTGCCCTCTTTTCTTTTCTATTGTTTTTGTATTTTAATTTTTCTAACTTTGAATGCAATGTTCTGACAATGATAATTTACAATGGAAAGTAAAAATCTTTGGAACTCATAACTCTTGACAGAAGTAATGCTTGAGCATCCTGCCATTGACAGGACCTCCAAGAAGTTCAGTTCCATTCACTTCCTGCAAGAAATAAGCATTGTTACCGGCAGTAGAATGAATGAGATAAGGGCCTAGCCATAAGTTATCAAATTTTCCATGTTTTCCCTTATCTTCTCTCCTGGAATCCCACTTTAGAACTTTGTCACCAATGCTGAAATCACTAGCTTTTGTCCCTTTATCAAACATTTTCTTGATGTTTTCTTGCTTGTGTAGTGCTCTGTTGTAGACTTCCTCCCTGGTTTGTTGAATATGTATAGTCTGATTGATTCTTCTTGTCATATCATTATCCTCAAACTATACTTCTTGGATCAGCTTCATGACTGGCACTCCTAGACTGGTTGGAAAAATGCATCTGCTTCATAAACTAGTTGGTAGGGTGACATTCCAATTGAGTTTTTAAGTGTTAATATGTCAGCCCATAGTGCATGTACTAGCTTTGTGTGCCATGATTTCTTATTGTCTTCCAATAAATTTTTGATTATATTCACCAAACTTTTGTTTGAGGATTCTGCCAACGCATTACCTTGAGGGTAATAAGCAGTTGAATGGCCCAATGTAATCTGATATTTATGGTAGAATTTAACCATCTTTTTGGATCCAAATGTAGCAGCATTGTCAGTGATAATCTTCTTAGGACAACCAAATCTAGATAGAATATGATTTTCAAGGAATTTTATGATGACAAAGTCAGTGGCTTGTCTAGAAGGGATGGCTTCTATCCATTTGGTAAAATAATCTGTTGTAATGAGGATCCATCTATGTTGGGTAGATGAGGCTGGATGGATTTCCCCAATGAAGTCTAGACCCCACTGTTGAAAAGGAGCTTCAACAGTGATTGGTTGCAGAGTTAAGGGAAGTAATTTTCTTTTGCCTTCAAAGAGTTGGTATTTGTGACAGGCAATAATCATTTCATGGACATCTTGAAAGAGGGTGGGCCAGTAGTAACCAGCTCTAAGGATTTTATTGGCAGTTGTTTTCCAATAGAGGTAGCCTCCACATTCTCCTTCATGAAATTCATGCTTGATCTTATCTGCATCATTCTCAGGCAAACATTTAAGCAATAATCCACTAGCATTTTTCCAATATAGACATTTATCCAAAATGTAGTAATTAACATCTTTCAACTTTAAAAATCTTTCCTTTTTTTAAGACAAACCAGGAGGTGTATTTAAATTGAGCAAAACATATAAAATATCAGCATACCAAGATGAATTGAGAAAATGATTTTCAATAGTTGGAGTTGACAACTCCTCCTGTTCATCTAAAGCATCTAACTTGTTTATATCAAGAGCTTCAAAATTAGACTCGGCCATTAATCTTTCTAGTCCTTGACCTTTTATGAGTTTAGTGGGCTTGATTTCTAAATCATATTCAAGTATCACAGTAATCCAATTTCCTCTCTTGCCATCTAGATCCTGGGTTAAAATGTCTTTTACAACTGAATTTGGCACAAATGTAATTATGTGGGAATGTAAAATGTAAACTTTGAAGTCCTTTAAGGCTTTGACTAAGGCAAAGGCTTGTTTTTCCATAATATTGTACTTCAAAGGTGAATCTCTTAATGCCCTGCTAAAGAATGCAATTGGCTACTCTTGTCCCTTCAAGTTTTTCTGTAATAGGACAACAGCCACTGTGTGTTCTGATGCAAATGAAAAAATGAAGAAATCCTTACTAAAATCAGGACTAATGCGAACTGGTGTTTTGGTGAGTGCTTGTTTTACCAGTTCAAATGATTTCTTTGCTTCTAAGGTCCATTTAACTCCTTCTTATCTTTTAAGCATATTGGTCATGTTTCTAAGGAGTTCAGCTAGATTGGGTATGAACCTTCTCAAGAAATTAATCTTCCCAATGAAAGATTAAAGTTCCTTGATGTTTCTAGGATGGTTGATTTGCAATATACCATTAATCCTCTTTGGGTCTATCTTTATCCCTTCTTCTGATATGATGTGTCCAAGTAGTTTACCTTCTTGGAGACCAAACATTGTTTTCTTTGGATTTAAAGATAACCCATATTTTCTGCATTTCTCAAAGACTTTTCTCAAGTTTTCTAGGTGTTCTTCATCTATTTTGGAAAAAAAAGTGATGTCATCAAGGTAAATAATGATGAAGAGGCCTAATTCTTCCGAGAATACAATATCCATGGCTCTCTAAAATGTAGCACTAGCATTCATTAAACCAAAGGGAATTTTCACATACATGAAAGTACCCCAAGGTGTAGTAGAGGTTGTTTTGAGTTGATCATTAGGATGTACTAGAATTTGATTGTAACCTGAGAAGCCATATAGCAAAGAAATTCTTCTAGAACCAACTACCTTTTGTAAAATATGATCCATCTTGGGTAAAGGGTAGTTGTCCTTTAATGAGGCTATGTTTAAGTTCCTAAAATCAATACAAAGCCTTATTTCTCCTGTCTTTTTCCTAATTGACACAAGATTAGACACCCAATCTGAATATCTAATAGGGACTATAATTCCAGCATCATACATTTTCTTACTTTATTTCTCAACTAGGGGTAAGTGAACAGGGTTTATTCTGTGCAATTTTTGTCTATAGGGCTTCTATTTTTCCTTGAGGGGTATCTTATGCTAAATTATCTCTGTTTCATATGATTTTAGATCCTCATAGCTCCATGCAAATACATCAGAAAATTCCTTAAAGAGCTTAATATATTTCAGTTTTATGTGAGCTGGTAAGGTTTTAGGCAGTTTGATCATTTTTGGTTTTTGTTCATTGCCTATGTTATATTCTTCTACTTCAGTTTCAACAGGTTCCAATTTTGGCTTTTTGGCAACATCATTGAAATCAAAAAATTCTTCTAATGGGACCAGTCCTTTTGGCAAGCTTGGAGTGTTAGATTGCAGCATTTCTAAGTCTTCTTTTTCTAAATCTGCACTATTTTTTGTTGTATTTTCAAGTTTATTAGATAACAAATTTATATCAGAAATCTCTGGAGACCTAACTTCTTCATCAAGTGGGTTTTCTTCAATAAAACAGTCTTGGTCATACTCTGAATCTGAACTTGGTAGCTCAAATTCATTTCTGGACTGCAGGAAGTCTTCTATTTGTTTATCTCCATCAAAAACTTGGCAGTATTTTTCATTGTCTGGGACAGCTGGTCTAAATTTGACTTGGGTGGTACATTACTTGGTTTCATAAGGTGTTAGACAAGTTCTAGCAGCAAAGGCTAAACCATTGGCAAGGACATTTTGGTTTCTTGGGACAAATATAAGTTGGAATTCATCAAATGTTTTCAATAAGTCCATGACATCATTTCTATAGGCTCTAAGTCTAGGGTTTTTGGCACTATATTCCCCATTCACTTGCCTAATAATCAACTCTGAATCCATATGAACCTTTATCCTTTTGGCCCCTAATTTCTTCAATAAGTGTACGCCTAAAAGGAGGGCTTCGTACTCAGCTATGTTATTTGTACATTGAAAACTTAACCTATAATAATTTCCTTTAGCATGATTGTTTTCAGTGTTGTGTATCCATATGCCTGCTCTTGCATCATTTCTAGTGCAAGATCCATCAAAGTTCATACTCCAAAGAGGACTAGTTTCAGATTTACTAGTTTGACTACTACCCTCTTTATCTTGTGTGCTTTTATATTGCTTGTGTAAATTATCACTATGTTGAATTTGGTTTAGTTCCTCATGTTATTCACTATGTTGAGGAATCTTCTCTTGACTCTCAAGGTTGAAAAATAATGGATGACTATTTTGTAGCTCTAGACCTGTGATTTGTTCACTGTGATTTTCGGATTTGGAAAACTGTCTTGATGCTTTTATCTTGTCTTCCTCCTTTTTTGTGTCTTCCATTATGTTACAATGAGGGGTGGCCATTAATTCAGCTAAGGTTTCTTGCTCATTAAATGTTTCATGGTTGAAGAGAATAAATGAGTCAAGGTTTGTATGCACAGAATAAAGGGGAAAGTTTTCTGGTCTGTCTTGGCTACTGACCATGTATTGCATGTGAGTTTCCCTATAAAGTCTCCTAGTTTGATTAAAAACAGGGATTGTAACATATGTCATATCCATTTGCATTGTTCCTTGTAACTTAGCTCCCCATGATCTTGATAACAGCATACCATATTTGGGGGGTACATCAGCCACCACAATATCCATCACTAAACATTTGGCTGGAATTTGTGCTAAGTTTACACAGAGATCTTTGATCAAACCTAAACATTTCACTCTACTGGAGTCAAAGGAGTATAGATCTTTGTATGGTTTGGTGATTTCAAGGCCTAGACTCTCCATTACTGCTTTGGGCATTAAGTTATGAGAGGCCCCTGAATCATGCATAGCATTGTGTAAAATTTTGTCATGAATTTTCAAACTAACATAAAAAGGAGGAACTGGCCCTTCTTGGTATCTTCCCTCAATCTTAGGACCAAATAAGAGCTTTGGTTGGTCATCATTGAGGTTGACTGTGTAATTTTTTTCTCCTATGTTGAAGGCTTTCAAAATTTGTGATCTATAGACATATTGGGTGACTAATTCAGTGAGGGGAACAAAGATTTTAATCTTGGCAATTTCCTATTCCAAACTAAAAGGAATTTTATTTTTTACAATGTGTGTTTCAGCCTTGTTAATCACCACTCTATCAGCAAAATCAGCTTGTTGATTTCCTCTATTTACATTGGTCAAAATTGTTTTGATAGGAGCATTAGCTGAAGTACTAACACTGCTAAGGTCTGCACTCTGTTTTTCATTAATTTGAGTGCTTAATTTACAGCCACTGTTTTGTCTTTTTGTTTTGTAACTTTGGGTTTGTTCACAGGGCTGTTTTTTGCAGAATTTTCAGAGGTCTTAGTTTTGGGAGTTTCCTGATTCTTTTTACTTCTAAGGTCATATTCTTTTGGAGTCTCTATGATGGCATTTTCCAACTCTTGATAATAATGTTCATCCTCCATTCTTCCATCATCATAGGGTGTGTATAAACCTTGTTTCCTACTGTGAGGAACATCAAAAGTATCATTGTTTACTCCCAACATGTTTATGTCATCTTCCTCTGTTTGTTCAATTGTTTCTTCAACCTCACTTACATAGTTTTGATGAAAAGGAGGGATAATCTCCTGATCATAGTCTCTTGGCCTATTTTGAGGTTGGTTTCTCCTGAAATTCTGATTTTGATTTTGAGATTGATTTTTGTTTTGGGGAGCTGATTGGTTTTCTCTGGCTTGTTCTCTCTCAAGTATGCTCATCTTTTTCATCATCCCCTCCATCATCCTTTCCATTTTTGAGCTGGATGTTGAGGTGCATATTCCTCCCTAAATGATACTTTCTTTTCATTCCTCATTCTTGCTCTTTTCTCAATCAAGTTTACTTCCACAGCTAAGGCTCCTTTCTGCATATCTTCTAAAGTCAAAGGATCTCTCTCTCTCAACTGATAGGCCATTTCAGGATCAAATCATTCAGGAAATTTGTTTAAAGTTGAGCCTTGTGGAGGTTTCAAGTCTGGGGGCAGTGCATTATAAACACTATTGAACCTAGTGCAATAATTTTGAACACTTTCCCCAGTGTTTCTTTTGAGGTTGTTGTAGTCTGAAAGTATTTGGAGAGGGTTTTTCTTAACTTCCCACTTGTTTAGGAATAACTGATGGAAGGCTTGGAGGTCATTAATAATATTAGGGGTTAATATTTTGAACCATTTTCTTGCTTCTCCCCCTAAGCTTTGAGCAAAAAATCTGAGTTTGACAATTTCATCATCAATCTCATTTCTGTCAAAATAGTCATTCATCTTGTCCACATGTTGTGAAGCAGTATTATCACCACTGGCATCATATAATGGTATCTTGGACTGATAGTCCTGTGGTATATTGACTAAAGGTAGAGGAAGAACTAAAGGGGCATACCATGTTTCCATGATAGGAGGTTGTGGGAAAAATGGGGGGTTTACAGGTGGAGGATGTAAGATAGGAGGGGGTTGATAGAATGGGGTGGTTTGAACAGTAGGTGTAGGAAGAATAGATGTGGATGGACCAGCAAAAGGTTGTTGAGCAAATCTTGGATGAGAGGAACCAAAATTATGAAGGTAATTTGAATCAAGTGGGGTAGTTTCTCTGCTAACAATGTTTTCACTACTATCTTGGGATGAAGGTGAAGGCTCAAAGTCTGTCTGATCTATATCATCAAGTGACCTAGTTTTGAATAGGTTTATTAAGTGAACTTGTGAATCTTGTAGAGCTGTAAGGTTTTCAGGAACAGAATTAGGTCTTTGGATTGGTCTGATAATAGTTGAAACTTGAGCCTTAGGATACTTCCTAAGTATGCTTTCAGGATTTTCAAATATCTCAGGAGGGTTTGGGTCAGGATAGGATCTAGTATGAATTCTTCTTGAAGCCACTATGCTACATTTTTAGACCTAATAATAAGAAAATTTTAACCAAATATGACAATATTTAGTAGGCTAACTGATCTTTAGCAAGGAAACTTTAATCCTTGAAGTTTTATTAACTGAGTTTATATGATGTTATGATAGTAATGGGTTTCCCAATGGATTATATAGGTCTGTTTAGGATCGTGGAGTCACCAAGTGGAAATTTTTAGCTTTTTAAGGGTAAAATGTTTTATGGTCCACCACCATTTATTGATTTGAATACCAATTTGAAATAATTTTGGGTTTTCTGAGTTCTTTCAGTCCTATGGGTTATGAGAGTGTCCTAAATCTGTTTCAACACTTAGCTATGGTGATGAGACAAAGAGATTTTACTCTTATGGCCTAGCTAGCTGATTCCTTCAAGGTTTGATAAGGCTCCATGAGAATCCTAAGGGTTACTTAGTTTGTCACTAATTCAAATAAGTCCTATCATGATCACCATTTTCTTTGGTAGTGCTTGAAGAGAGCTACTTATACTACACTGAATGCTGAGTGTCTTGTTTTAAGTATTTTACTCAAAAATCCCCAGCGAAGTCGCCAGAATGTTAGGCCTCTGTAGTTTGCAAGGTTGGAAAATACAAAGCTGCAGAGCCTACGTATGAACCACTTTGGGATTCTAGGATCTAGCCCTCCTGAATCCAGAGAGGGATCTCTCTATAAGTGCAAAGATTGATTTATCTTTTAAGGTTTTGGTATGATATTAGGCTAGTTATGAAGAAAAAGGTTTGTTGTTTGTTTCGTTGGAAATGATTTTTGATTGAGTGGAAAGTCCTAAAAATGAAAGAGTTTCAGAGGGGTGAAGGTGTGAATAATCAAAACAAGGTTCAGCTGATAGGATAGGTATGAAACAACACTTAATCCATTGGGCTATGGAGTCACAAAAGGTTTTAATTACACAATAGTTTTCAAGAGTGGTCCATGGGGAAAGTCATCTATAACAAAGAATCTTTTAGATTAAATGATGGAATGGAACATTAAGAGTGTTGTGAAAGTGGAAACAGCTAATAATTTTAACAAGGATTTATCAACTTTCCAAACAAGAAAAGCCTTTTTTAAGTAAATGTTTGAAACCAGCCAAAGGACAGGGCTAACCATAGACTTCTTTGGACGAGCTTGTATTAAAGCTAACTTATTAGACAAACAATCCAGTAATCAGCATGACTACTTTCAGAAAGGATGAAAACATATAAGAAAACAAAGTGTAGCTTAAGATCAAGCAAGATATCATTAAAATCTAAGCCTGCTTTCAACATACTCTTAGGGAAACTTTCAAACAACCTTTGGAGAAAGAACTAGAAGACAGGGCAAACCATAAACTTTTCTAGTTTAACTCTACTTAGCATGTAATGAAAATATCATTCCAGAACAATGTTTAGAGCTTAGATAGTAAGGCATGGGCTCACCAACATTCCTTGACTGTTTGGATTGTATTAAATCATTCTTAAATACACACAGGAGGAAAACATAAAGATAAAGCCTATCAGTGAGAGTAGGGTACTTTTAAGAGTAAATCCTAGCTCTATATTTGTTGTTCTTTATTAGAGAAAAATGGACAATCTAATGGAAAACATAAGAAGTAAAACAAGTACAATGAGAGGTACATCACCAATGGTATAGACCAGGATCCCATGAATCAACTTGTGTATTGATGTCAATCCAGTTACATACTTCAAGTCCAATGTTTCCATACAGCAACAACTTCTCTTCTCAGCCTAACTTCTTTGATTACAAACAGAGCTTCAACAGCCTCTGAGAACTATTTACATGCAGAAAGTTTCGAGCAGCAAGTATTACATCAAAGTCCAACAACCAACCCTTTACAATGTGCTCCTCAAGGAGATTTTATAAGAAAATGAGGCAATGGAAGAGTTTTTAGGGTTGAGTATCATTAATTCTATACTAAATGCAATTCCTAGCCTTGAAAACCATGCAAGGCATAAGGCAGGAATGCATTGAATTACAACTCTGTTTCATTTACTCTGTTTCTGATTTTTAGGCTTAGTGGGAAAAATGATTGACTTTAAGGCTCCTTTTATCTTTTACAATCACTTTACTGACAGTTTAAAATATATTCTTTTGTTTGAAATAACTGTTCATCTGTCTTTAGGCAAATTTCTTCTGACTGGGTAATAACTATGCCTTCTTTTGATTTATTGAAGTTGCAAGTGGCACTTTGGTAGCTGGGGATTCAATTAGCCCCTTTGACATGGATTTTGAGGTGTCCTTCGTTATTTCTGTCTTCTTTCACTTAAACACTGATTTTCCTTAAAATGTTGTGTTTATGCCTGATTTCAGGCTTTGAGACTTTATCTTTAATCATCCTCGAACTGCTGACTATGCCTATCTGCTTTATTTGTGGATTAGGCCTTTGATTCTATGTTTCAATGCTAATATTCTTCAATTAATTTGATATCCTTTGTGTTTGCTATTTTTCAGGTGCGCAGAGGTTTTTTTGGAGAATTTTTTTAGAAGGCTGGTGAACATGACTTATCGACCCAAAACTGTGAAATTAAATTCCTCAAATTCCCTTTAACTTGTATTTAGGGCCTCGAAGATCGTCATCCTCAACCCAAAACACTATAATAGCCTATAGGAGGATTTGTTTCTTAAACTTCATTAAACCTTCATAAAACAAACAAAAGTTAATTTAAATCCTGCGAAGATCCGGTTTAAAACTGCTTTGGAGGCTTCGTGGGTGGTGGAGGAGCAGTGAAGAATAATGTGGACGTAGTGGAAAATTTGAAGGAAACCCTGGCAAAGCAGCTAACCAGGTGCAAAATATAATTTTGGGCATGACAGAGAACAGGAGCCATTGGATTAGGGCAATCAACGGTCGAGATTTCTTGGTGAAATGTTTTGGGGGTAAGTTAGGTGGGGTACGAAATGGGGGTGAGATTGAATTAGGACCGTCCGATCTCAGAGATCGATGGCGGAGATCTTTCGATGGAGCATTTGGGAGAATAGGTGAAGGGCGAACGAATGGGTTGTGATATAACACAAGTTGTTCGATCCCAAAGATCGACGGCTAAGATTAAAAGTGAAAATGAGGTTGAGGAGGGAAGTGGTATGGGGGAAAACCGGCAGCGGTTGTCGCAAAATATTTTGGGGGGTAGGCGGTATTGCCCAAAAAAACACAATTCCATACATCGCTTGACACCTATCCCTCCCAATACCGCCCTTTTCACAAAATATTTTTGTGTTAAATCTCTGGCGCAAAGATTTTTCAATATGCATTGTCAACCGTCGGATCATCGAAGGTAGATCGGACGGTGTGGAAATCACGGGGGAAAAGGAAAAGTGGTGATGTGATGTGCCGATGCAATTGAGCGTGGAGCATTCAATCAAACAAAATGAACGGTCAGGATTAAATCGGCGGAAGGCACCAGCGGAGGGCGAAGGGAGAAAGGGAAAAGTTGCGATGCAATGGTGTAATGACCATCGGATCAGAGGGATGATGGACGATCTAGATTAAATTGGGGATTGCATCAGCGTAGGGCAACATGATGGATGGGTGCGATGCGATGAGATCCAGAACGTCGGATGAAGGTGGATCAATGGCTAAGGTTTGCTCGGAGGGATCGCATCGGAACTTTGAAAGAGACGAATAAAAGAAGGACCCATGCGGACTTGCGATGCGATGAGCCAAGGGCTGGTCATCGCGCCCAATCTCATGCGGAGAAGGGGTTGGGGCTTAAGACCAAAGGGGCTTAAGGCCTTATAGCTGGAAAATGGGTTTTTAGGCCACAATGAAGGTTTTTCAAGGCTTTTTTGGCTTTCGGTAGAGGGGGAAAAAGGGGTGTTTTAAACCTATAAAAGGGATTTTCAGAGGTTTAAAGGGATTTTGGAGGCCTTTGAAGGGAAATGGAGGGTTAAAGGATGAAAATAAAGCTTTATGAAAGTGGATAAAAATGAGTGAAAGGGGGAGTGAAATGATGGAAAGTGGAGTTTTATAAGCAGTTTTCTCTTGGCGAATAGCAGGTACTTTAGGACTAACAGTGAAACAACAGTGAATATTAACTCAAAGGGTAAAGAACATCATAAAACTTCAAAAGATGATAGGTTTTCAAAGGAAACTATCTCTTGAAGGCTAAAAAAGATTTAGCCACCATTTGGTATGACAAATTTTTATAGGTGGCTCGCATGTCTATTGAAGGTAGGGCAACTGGAATGGAATAAACTCAGTTGGATTCTCAAGCCATCCATGCTTGCGTTAATACAACCCAGATTTTGGGAACATCCTTGTGAATAGTTCAGGCTCACAGTTGTTTCTTGTATCAGAAGGATCATGGCTTTAACATTCCCACTACTGCCTTACGATAATGATATCATGGAGGATATATTGTAGTTGATAGTAAAAACCCTTCAGGGGTTGAACCAACATCATGCTTCCTACCTGTCAGAAGAGGTGCAAAATTTTAAAACTCATGGCAGAGTTCAACTTTGGCACATTTATGTTGAATATGGAATGTGATGAATTTATCTTTCAATTGCTCTAAATATTTTACACCAACATTACATTAACTCATTCAGACTGTGTGAAAACAAGTATACAAAATATTATGTCTCTATTCTGAGAAGGACATAATGACATATGCAAGATACTAAGATCCAAATTTTTGACCATTTGGAGGAAGAAACAAAAGGTATCACCATCTACCTATGATCTAGTTGAGAAATTGGTCCAAAAAAAAAAAAATCAAATCGCTCAGGAGGGTGCTGACTAGGAAGGAGTTGAGAAGGATTGATGGAGGAAGCAAGAACAAAATCTGCAACAAGAATGAACTAAAGAGGAGAGGACTATGATTTATCTACAAGGGACCTTGGGTCCTTAACCATTCATGTCCAGGTGATAAGGAGGAAACAAGGGAAGAACAATTAAAGACTTCTTCAAATCATGGGGATTCATCCATAATTGGGTTCATCGGTTTTCGGGGGAGAACCTATGAAGGATTCGAGCAGTCAAGTAAAAATGGTGAGCAACAACACCATATTTTTCAAAGAAGTTTGCAGGACAAGCTGATTCATCCTGATGATGTGGTAGTTGAGTCCATAGATATCGAGGAGAACATCCATAAAAATTATGGGCAATCAAATGTAGATAACAGTCCACCAGTACATCCATGTTTGACAACCAGAAAGGGTGGAAAAATTTTCCCCACATATGGAGAAGGCCAAGAAGAAGACATGCAAGGAGAATCAAATGAGGAGCCAATATTAATAAATCGACATGATGAGTATGATCATGCGGGCCAACGTCACAAATATAGTATGCAGGATGAGCCATTTCTGGAGGTTCAATCAAAAATTCAAGTTGAAGTTGTAGTCATGGGGCATCTAGTGCAGACATATACAAAGACATTCAGTAGGGCACTAGAAATTCTAGTAGAAGACTTTCAGGAAAGGATCATGCATTTCAAGACAGATCTTATGTTGTTGAAGTAGAGAGTCTAGACACTTTAAGACATTGTCTTACATGAGAATATAAAAATTGAGGAGCTCATAGGGGTATCTGCCGAATCAACAACCAAATTTTCTAATGTTGAGGAATGACTCAAGTCCCTCACAAGGCAACAAAAGGAGTATAGTTGGGATTACCAAGAATCCCTCTATAGGAGTACATAGATAAGGCTTACAACACTACCAACCCACCTTTATACATTAGGAAGAGGAAGGAAGAGTTCTCCAAATGCATCATGTTGGGTGGTTGAGTGGAGCAACACAAATTGAGCATCAAGAAACATTAACATAGTATATTTGTAGATATTCATCCTTCCCTGAGTATGGATTGATGACATATTATAAGTTGGTATTCTATTGATGGGTTGATTCCTAGGAGGATACTCATAGCCAAGGGCATAATGTAGCTTGGGCCCTTTGGTACGAGTAGTGATGGAGGGCTGAGATGGTACCATAACCCACACGTTCGAGGTTCTAGGTGGCATTGGGATCTAGGATAATCCATTGGGGGCATGATTGGTGAAAGGATTGTTTGGGATACAGGTAAATATATTGAGGGAATGATTAGTCAGAGGATTGTTTGGGATCCAATTATCAAAGGATCCATTCATGACCATTCAACATGGATGACTGGAATAACATTGGATTGTATGGTGTCCTAGTATCAATGCACATATGCTTATGTTGTGGATAGCAGTGGATTGCTTGAGGGAAAGCAATCTTTGGGAGAGATGATTTGTAATATTCCGTTTTTTTTGGATGTGGTCAAAGGGCCAGAAACTACCCCTGGTATTCACCCAGGGTATCTGCCCATGGTATTCTCCTTTGTTTTCAAGGGAAAATAATAAAATAATGCTTCTAGAAAATACATCAAGAGTATAAATGGGGGTAGGAGCTAGCCATTGAGGGCATTCAGGTTTATCTATCTTATTGTATTTTGGTTGAAAACTTGGTGTGGCCAGTTCTAGCATTGATCTTGGGATGAAAACCCCATGGTGAATTTGTTTGGTGGATCCATCCAGGGTCCACGATTGAGCTTCAGTGTCTTAGATCAGTCTTTTAATGAGTAGTTGTGCATGTTATTTGCAGGATCTCCAGTATTATTGTATGGGCATGTATTTTGTTTCCAGTTAATAATATAAATAAAGTGTTGCAGTTTTTTATCCCATTGTGTTTAATGTTTTTATTGAAATTATTTTTAGTTAGAACACTTATATGTGCTAGATCAGTTCATTATTTCACTGTTTGGGATATTACAAGGTCCCAGGACTCAGGTGGCATTGGGATCCAGGAGGATCTATTAAGGGCATGATCTATCAGAGAATTTTTTGGGATCCAGATATCAAAGTGTCCATTCAATATCATTTAGCATGGAGGCATGGGATAGCTCACTGGTTTGTAAGAGATCCTGGTATCAATGTATAAATTTTTATGTTGTGGATAGAAGTGGATTGCTCGAGGGCATGCAACCTTTGGGTGGGAGGATTTGTAATATTCCCTTTCTTGATTTGGTCAAAATGGAAAAAATCTGTCCATGGTATTTACCATGGTATTTTCCCATGGTATCAAACCACGGTATTTTCGTTAGGCTTACGAGGGAAAATAATAAAACAAGGTTAGAGAGAGTCCACCAAGCCTATAAAAGGGGATATAAGCTAGGAATTTGGGACATCAGGATTTTTTCTATCTTATTATGTGTTGGTTGAGAACTTGGCGTGGCCAGTTATAACATTGATCCCAGAATGAAAACCCGTGGTGAATTTGTCTGGTGGATCCATCTAGGGTCCACGATTGATCTTCAGTGTATTAGATTAGTGTTTTAACGAGCAGTCGTGCATGCCATTTGCAGGAGCTCGAATGCTATTGTATGTGTATGTAATTTTTTTTCATTTAATAATATAAATAAAGTGTTGCAGTTCTAGATCTCATTTGTGTTCATGTTTCTTATTGAAAGATTTTTATTTAGATCACTGAAATGTGCTAGATATATTAAATTTTTTATTGATTGGGATCTTACATGCTACTTGGAAATAAATACATCAATTTAATGATAGATTTGGTTTCCTAAGAGTCTTCCTCTTATTTTTTGTTGGATCCATCTCAAAAGGATTCTCCAATTTCTTTAGAGCCAAACTATTTGGAGATAACTACAACAATTTAATGAAAGATTTGAATTGATGAGATCCATAGCTCCCAAACCATCTAGATTTTGCTTCTCAGTTATTCTCTAAAACACAGGGAAAAAAAGTAATGTGAAAATCTAAAAGTCTATTTTACTCACACTGCCTACAATTATTGCAATCAATCTACTCATATTTTAACTTTTATCAAATCATTCAAATGTTCCAGTTTCAATGAAAACAAATGAATGAATCTTGCAAAGAAGTAATTTCCATATGAATCATGATCAATCACATGGAATCGATGTGGGGTCTACGGTGGATATTTTGTTGTCAATAAACCACAGTGTATGAAAATATATTGAAATTAATCGATTATTTCTCTAAAGTTATTTTTTTCAAACAACCACTCCATGCCCATTAACTTTCCATATGAAGCTTTGAAAATCTATGGACATTACTCATCGTTTTGTTAAAAAGTCACTCGATCTCATCTTAGTCCACAGTGGGTACATATCTGTGATTAAAGACGTTAGAAGATGCCATGAAAACTAGCCATCACTCTGCCCAATCTGAGCATCAACACCACTATAAATAGTCTCCCATGTGCTTTAGATACCAATTAAAAAATCTTCGGAATTAGTGCTCCAGTTTCTGGTTGGTTACTTACAGGCTTCAGGGATTTTGTATAGTGAGTATTGTTTCTGGTTACATGTGGGCTTTAATTCTTCCTATTGTGAGACTTGTTTCTAGCTACTTGTAGGCATTAAGGCTTTCCTTTTGTGAGTATTGCTTGAGGAGTCCATTGATTTGAGGGGAAAATTTATTTTTGTTCTTGCGAAATTTTTAAATATATACATTCAATCGCCTCTATGAGTGCTTCCCTTGTGTTTTCTTATAAGAGAAATTGTATATTCTACCACATCAGTAGAATTCAACCAAGTGGCGAGGCCCGATTGGCCCAAAAATAAATTAAATTTCAACCAATCAAAAGAGGCCACGTGATATCCTGCCACTGGCCCAAAATTTTTCCCAGTCAGTTGTCATTTTTGAAAAAATTGCTTATTTGGGAAAACAAAGAGAAAGCATTTCCGAGAGCATATAGTGTTAGTTTTCCACGAAACAAGTTGTGCTAGATTCAGAACAAGGAGATCTATGTGGTCGTTCAGGTTCCACACCATTCATACAACTTTCATTTTTTAGCATATTTTTTAGCACCTGATCAGTGACAAACCACTTTGTAGTGTAGGTTTGTGGTCAGTTAGAAACCACTTATGAGAGGAAAGTGGACATGGATTCCTGTAGCGTGGTTGATTTTTAATCAAAAAAACCCTGAGTATGGTTGAGGTTCAACCAACAAAACCCTAAGCATGGTTTAGTTTAAGCCGAAACCAAGAACATGGTTATGGGTAATCCAAGAAAACCCAAGTTGATAATGATGGAGGTGTTGGGAAAAATACTGAGAGGGGGGGAGGGGGGGGGGGGTGAATCAGTATTTAGTGCAGACAATCAAACTTTTACTTTTCCCTTTCTAAAAACCCATACGCTACTTTACTAAAGGCAACTAGCGTATATACGCGAATATCCTTTACAGAACTCGCATATGTCCAGAGATCTAATTATGTGTTTGAATCTTAACTCAGATCATTGCATTATTCATTCATCAGATATTTCAGAAACAGTAAACAGGTGCAGACAGAACAGAATAATCATCACACATATGTAACACACATGAACACTAGCATTTTTAGGTGAAACCCAATTCGGGAGAAAACCACCGCTGTCGTCGCTTGACCTTCGTTAATTATTAGAAAACCCTTTATTATTATGCGGAGTGCCGGACTCAAGCCGGCACGCGGGCACCCACACAACGAGAAGGCTACAACCTCCTCTCATTTACCAGCCTATCCTAGAAGGGAGATACAACCCCCTGCTCTCGTTTACCAGCCTCTCCTGAAAGGGAGCTACGACCCCCTGACTGAAGGCTTCGACCCTCTGCACCATTGCAGACCACGTTTCATCAATTTTCAAACTGGATCAAATAGCTTCAACACAACCCTTCACTTATCAATAATCATACCTTGCTTAATGCTTCAAACAAAATAGTGAAACCACTGTAACTAGAATATTAGATATAACCCAGACTTCAGAATAGATATACAGAAACACATTCAACCTTCAGCAACCATTAGATGAGAAATCATACGTGCTTTTATTTGATCAGACCCGCGTATATCCGCTCTTTCCAGAAGATGAACCCACGTATACTTCAGTGCATTTTCTAGGGAAAAACCCTAACTGCGCATACACGCTTTTATTTGATCAGACCCATACATATCATTGCAAGATCAACCCATATAATGCGTGCATTTTCTAGGGAAAAACTCATCATGCATACGCACTTTTCCTCTTACGTATTTTCGCTAGACACACGCTTTCTGAAACAAACTCGTATAGACTCCCAAAAGATAAACTTGCAAGATGTGACTCGATTTTATGAACTACCTTATTTCTTCAATTCTTCTAACAGATTGCGTCAGTCTTTCACTTATTTTAGATCATCCTTGACATTCACCATTTCTAGATCTAGAGATCTTGAGCCTTCATCATGTTCATAGGTGCATCATAGATTCAGATCTATCAATTAGGAACAGGGTTCAACCATACAGATATACTTCAGAGTGAAGTATTCATGAAAGCCTAGACATATGCACACCCTTTGCACAATGATTTTCTTCTCCTTATATAGGTTTACCCTTTATCAATACCATGAACCAAAACCACATAACTTCCAATGGTATTCCTGGATGGGATCTCATAGACAATCCAGCGCTTAATACAATGGGTCAAAACCATGGTATTTACCCCTTGTTTTACATATTTAGAGCGCATTTGAGCATACGCAACTTGTGACGTTAATTCCCACATGCATACGCTACTTAGCCTAGACAAACCCGCGTATGCCTTGAGACACACACTTTTCATCAAAGTTCTGGCACATACTGAAATTCCTTTCATCATTACCTTCTGTACTGATTGTAGATACATCATATTTACATTATTTAGCAAGCTCATCAAGTGAAGAACAACTTCGTCAAGTAGGTTGCCATCATCTTCATCAAGTGGGTTGCCATCAAGGACAACACTCTGCATCATATTGCCAACAATCTCCCCCTTTGGACTTGATGGCAACCACGATGGTGTTTGATCACCATACCAGATAGATACATTAAGCACAACCATTATTCATGATATTCTCCCCTGATTCAAACACCGATTCAAACACCATGTCACTCTCCCCCTTTGACATTAAGGGCAAAGGGCGAATCAAAACCAACACAAGGTTTTTCTCCTCATGTAGACATAAGAGCTCTGCAGATCTGATGTGCACTGAAGTTACCATGCTCCCCCTGAGTTCATGTTGAATCTTCAAACATATTTTTCAATGAAGTACATGACTCTATGACCTACCTATCACCAAGACTCATACTTACATTTAATATCCAACCAAGTGGATTTACATATGCGACTTAAATACCCAACCAAGTGGGTTTACACATTTGAACAAGTCCTTACATGACTGAATATTACAATTTACATCATGGGTCTCAACATGACCTTTTCATCAAATTACAAGTATGACTTTTCACAACCAAAAACAAAAAGACCTCAAGAGAGAGATCAAGTTTCAGAACCATCATAATGCCAACAATGCATTATTCTCAGCCAGGCTAATGCTCCCCCTGAAACTGTGCATCCTTTCTATATGACCAAAAATCCTCCTTAGCTTGAGTAACCTGAACACTTTCAACAGCCAATCATCAAGGCATATTCACCCAATATCAGAGAATGAAATAGAAATATAAGAGCTGAAACATCACCAGAGAAGCCATACAGCATCAGAGATACCAAACAGCACCATAGCTTGTGCTGAAGAATGCTGACCCAGAAAATTTGTCAGCAACCACCCATATGCGGTTTTCTGTGTATGAACTCGCGTATATACGCGACTGTCTTTAAAGAAACCCGCGTATCCAATTTAATCTTCTGAATTTAGTCAGATCTGATCTTCTGAGAGGCAGAGACAACACCCAGCTTTTGTCTAAGATATTCGAATGCTTCCCTGGGCAGAGGTTTGGTAAAAATATCAGCAACTTGTTCTTTGGAGGGAACATACTCCAACTTCACCTTTTGTTCAAGCACTTGTTCACATAAGAAGTGATGCTTGATGGGGATTTGCTTGGTCTTTGAATGCATAACAGGATTCTTTGAGATACTGATGGCACTTGTATTATCACACATAATGGAGATAGGAGAAGTACATTTGATTTGAAAATCTTCCAAGGTTTGCATCATCCAAAGGAGTTGAGTGCAACAAGATGCGGCAGCCACATATTCTGCTTCAGCAGTAGATAAGGCAATAGACCTTTGCTTCTTACTGAACCAAGATACCAATCGGGACCCCATATAGAATGCACCACCACTTGTGCTTTTCCGATCATCAACATTTCCAGCCCAATCTGCATCAGTGTAAGCATGAAGAGTAAGATCAGCATTCTTTGGATACCATAGTCCAAATTCTTGAGTTCCTTGTAGATATTTGAATATTCTTTTGACAGCCTGAAGATGAGACTCTTTTGGATTGGCTTGGAATCGTCCAACAATCCCAACTACATGCATAATATCCGGTCTAGTCCCAGTGAGATACAGAAGACTTCCTATCATAGATCTGTATTCTGGTTGATTCAACGTGGGAGAATCATCATGAGAACTGAGATTACATCCGGTTACCATTGGTGTACTTACAGGTTTGCACTCTTCCATCCCATACCTTTTCAGAATTTGCTTAAGGTATTTTGCTTGAGATAAGAATATACCTTCTGTAGTTTGATGCACTTGTAAGCCAAGAAAGAATGTTAGTTCCCCAAGTAAAGACATTTCAAATTCTTGCTGCATGATAGAAGCAAATTTCTGACTCATAGATTCTTCATTACTTCCAAAAATGATATCATCAACATATACAACCACAATCAATAGTTTACCATTTTCAATTTTTGTGTATAAGTTACTATCAGCAGACCCCTTTGAAAATCCTTGTTGATGAAGATATTTGTCAAGACGATAATACCATGCCCTTGGAGCTTGTTTGAGACCATATAGAGCCTTTTTAAGTCTGCAAACAAGATTTTCATCATTTCCCAGAATGAATCCTTCTGGTTGTTCTATATAAACTTCTTCTTCTAGATCACCATTGAGGAAAGAAAATTTGACATCCATTTGATAAACTTTGATTTGTTGAAAACTTGAAAAACCAAGAAACATTCTTATGGCTTCAAGTCTAGCTACAGGAGCAAAAGTTTCTTCAAAGTCTATACCTTCTTGTTGAGTATACCCTTTGCAAACCAGTCTAGCTTTGTTTCTTATAACATCCCCATTCTCATTTAGCTTGTTCTTGAATATCCATTTGGTTCCAATGAAATTTTTATCATGTGGTCTTGGTACCAATTCCCAAGTGTGGTTCTTTTCAATTTGATCAAGTTCTTCATTCATGGACTGAATCCAACATTCATCTTTGCTAGCTTGATTGACATTGTGTGGTTCAATCATGGATAGAAATGCCAGATAGCTAGGAGATCCCACAAGAGTCCTCCTTGTTTGTACACTTGATTCCTTGTCTCCCAAAATTTGAGATTCAGGATGATTCTTTTGAACATATCTGGATGGAGCCTTTCCAGATAAATCATCTTCAGGTTCTTCATTGGATCCATTGTCTATATCATTTCTATTTGATGTAGAAGGACAAAAGTCACCATCATCTTCTTCTGTTGTTTGTATTTCTTCTTTAGGGACTACATGAGACTCATCAATAACAACATCAATACATTCAACAATCTTTCGAAGCCTTTTATTGTAACATTTGTATGCCCTGCTTGTAGATGAGTAACCAAGAAGTATTCCTTCATCTGATCTAGGTTCAAAGTTGCCAAGATTTTCATCATTATTTTTTATAAAGCATTTACTTCCAAAAACTCTGAAATGTTTCACAGAGGGAGAATTACCATACCAGAGTTCATATGGAGTTTTGTCACTATTTACCCAAACATGTGCCTTGTTAAGAATATTTGCTGCTGTGTGAGCTCCTTCTCCCCAAAAAATGTCAGGTGTTCCAGAATCATCAAGCATAGCTCTAGCCATTTGTTGAATTGTTCTATTCATTCTTTCTGCTACGCCATTTTGTTGTGGAGTGCCTGCTACAGAAAACTGTCTTTTTATGCCATGTTGTTCACAAAATTCAAAAAATTCATTTGATGTATAGTCTCCTCTTCGATCAGATCTAAGACACTTGATTTTTAGATCTAATTCATTTTCAACCAGCGCTTTGAAGATCTGAAAATTTTCAAATGCTTCATCTTTGTGTTTGATCAACCCAATCCAACACATTCTAGAGAAATCATCAATGAATAAGATATAGTATTCTTCACCACGTGGTGACTTTTTCCTCATAGGTCCACATATGTCAGTATGAATGAGTTCAAGAGGCTTACTTGATGATCCTTCCTTGGTATTGAATTGCACTCTGGTTTGCTTACCGAATTGACAGGATTTGCATATGATACTTTTAGGTAGAGAAATATTGGGAAGACCACGAATAGCATTAAGTTTGCTTGATTTGTTGATTTGAGAGAAGCTTAGATTCCCCAACCTTCTATGCCATAGCCAGTTTTCTGAAGATTTACTCAAGTAACATTGTTCTTTGCAATTATTCAATACATACAGGTTGCTTGGAGTTCTTTTTCCTTTTATAATTGTTTTACCTGTATCAAGATCACGAACCACACATTCTTTTGAACTAAAGATGACTTCAGTTCCTTGATCACACATTTGACTTACACTTAACAGATTATGCCTTAATCCATCCACATACATGACATCATTAGCCTTCACCTTTTCTTTTAGGAACACAGACCCTTTTCCTTTAATTACAGTAGGAGTATCATTTCCAAAAGTAACTTTCTTTTCCTTTTCTAGAGCACTATATGCACGAAGTTTTTGTTTATCACCTGTCATGTGTCTCGAGCATCCACTATCTATGTACCATTGATTTTCTTCACCTTCCGCAAATAACGCTATGCCACAATTTTCAACTTGTGATTCCTTATTTTTCCATATTTTGGATTTTGAAGGAAGATGCTCTTTTGGCTGAACTTTGCTCCTGCATTCAGATTCTTCATGCCCATATTTATTGCAATAAGCACATTCAACTTCATTTAGAGGAGGAGAAAATTTGTTATAGGTATTCTTCTTTGTTTCAATATCAACCCTTTTCTTTCTTGCTTCTCTTGTCATGATGGTTTTATATGCAACACATTGAGCAACTTTATGGCCAAAATTGTGACATGAGAAACATTGTCCATTGAAGAAGAAATTTCTGCGTTCATGAAATCTTCTACTTGAATTTACCTGTTGATTGGGGCTTCTTTGAAAGATATTCCTATTAGTGTTCCTTGTATTAAGATGATCATGCTTTACTTGTAAAGATTCTTTATTCCCTTGCTGAGTGGAAGAATTTTGTAAACCAGTTGTAGCTGCTTTTAGATAATTTGGTGCTGAAGCTTGAGAAGATTCTCCAATATATCCAAGACCTGTCTTTATAAGAGGAGAACGTTGTACCTTGATAATCTCATCTAAGGTTTCAGATCCTTTAGCAAATCTGAAATTCAGAGTCTTTGCTTTCTCAAATTCTTTTCTTACACTTACCACTTCACATTCTAATTTCTCATTGTGTTTCTTTGCCTCTTCAACCTGCTTTTCGAGAGTCTCGATGGTTATTTTCCTTTCTTCTAATAGAATTTTATATTCTTCTAAGAGAATTCTGCTTTGTTCTAAGCGTATTTTGAGTTGATTGTTCTCTTCAAGAAAATCATTGTCCTCTAGAGCATCCACAAAAGTATCATTTTCTTCTTTAGATTCAAAAGCCATGAGAAGTCTAAGATATTGTTCACATTCTTCCTCACTATCAGATACCCCATCACTGTCATCATGAGTATAGTAACTTCTTCTAGTGCTAGACCGGTTCTTATTTCTAGCTACTTCCTTTCCTTTTGCAGGTGTTTCTTTGTGAGGACACTTAGCAACATAATGACCAACTCTTCCACAATTAAAACATTTGAAAGGAAGCTTACCTCTAAACCGTCCTGTACCAAGTTGAATTTTCTTTACAAAATTTGCCTCATCTTCTTCCGAAATATATCCTGATCCTTCTGCTTCTTGTACTTCTTTCCCTTTTGTAGAAGCTCTAAAGATGGCTTCTTTGACTTCATATGGTCCTCCTCTTCTCATTTCATATGCAGTTAGTATCCCATGAAGTTGCACCACAGTAAGATTTTGAAGATCCCGTTTTTCTTCAAGAGCAGAATCTTTTGACTCAAATTTTGTCGTTAGAGATCTTAAAATTTTCTCAACCAAAGTAGATTCGGTTATTGTTTCTCCCAGATTTCTCTTACGATTTACAACATCATCAAGATGTAAAAAGAAACTGGCAATACTTTCATCACTATGCATCTTTAAATTTTCATATTAAATTCTGAGAGTTTGGAGTTTTGCACTTTTTACCTTTGCATCACCTTCATAACTTAGAATGATTTTGTCCCACATTTCCTTTGCTGTATTTAGCTGCATAAATTTGACAAATTTGATTTTCATAGACCTCCTGCTATAGCATCAATTGCTTTGATTGCATATAACATCTATAATTCTTCCTTTCAGTTGGATCTGTTGGTGTAGCAGCTGGATATTGATATCATTGTTCAACAATGGCCCATACATCTGCTCCCATAGACTGAAGAAAGGACCTCATCCTCATTTTCCAGAAGATTAAATTGCTTCCATTGAAGAGCGGAGGCTTGATAGATGATGTTCCTTCATGATAGCTCATCTTGCTTGATCTTCCTTCTAGCAGCTAAGATTTTTCAGAAGGACCTGCTCCGATACCAATTGTTGGGAAAAATACTAAGAGGGGGGGGTGAATCAGTATTTAGTGCAGATAATCAAACTTTTACTTTTTCCTTTCTAAAAACCCATACGCTACTTTACTGAAGGCAACTAGCGTATATACGTGAATATCCTTTACAGAACTCACGTATGTCCAGAGATCTAATTATGTGTTTGAATCTTAACTCAGATCATTGCATTATTCATTCATTAGATATTTCAGAAATAGTAAATAGGTGCAGACATAACAGAATAATCATCACACATATGCAACACACATGAACACCAGGATTTTTAGGTGGAAACCCAATTCGGGAGAAAACCACCACTGCCGTCGCTTCAGCCTTCAAAATTTATTATTAAGAAAACTTCTTACAATCATGTACTGGTGTAGACTCAACTGCCACGCGTACCCACTGTATACAACCTCCTTTCCCCCCCCCCCCAGCCCTATCCATGTGGGAGCTACAACCCCCTGCATTCATTTACCAGCCTCTCCTGGAAGGGAGCTACTACCCCCGATCGAAGGCTTCGACCCCCGCGCACCCCCCCCCCCCCCCCCCCCCCCCGCAAACCACGTTTCATCAATTTTCAAACTGGATCAAACAGCTTCAACACAACCCTTCACTTATCAACAATCATACCTTGCTCAATGCTTCAAACAGAACAGTGAGACCACTGTAACCAGAATATCAGATATAACCCAGACTTAAGAATAGATATGCAGAAACACCTTCAACCTTCAGCAACCATTAGATCAGAAATAATACGCGCTTTTATTTGATCAGACCCGCGTATATACGCTCTTTCTAGAAGATGAACCCGCGTATACTTCAGTGCATTTTCTAGGGAAAAACCCTAACTGCGCATACGCGCTTTTATTTGATCAGACCCGCATATATACGCTCTTTCCAGAAGACGAACCCGCGTATACTTCAGTGCATTTTCTAGGGAAAAACCCTAACTGTGCATATGCACTTTTCCTTCCACAGACCCGCGTATACACGCGCTTTTCATGAAACAAACCTGCGTATAGATCTACAAAAGATAAACTTTGCAGTACATACTAGATCTATGAACTTACCCAGATTTCTTCAATCTCTTCAATAGGATTGCGCCAGGTCTTCTTCACTTCTTTTCAGATCATCCTTGACATTCACCATTTCTAGATCTAGAGATCTTGAGCCTTCATCATGTTCATAGGTGCATCATAGATTCAGATCTATCAATTAGGAACAGGGTTCAACCATACAGATATACTTCAGAGTGAAGTATTCATCAAAGCCCAGACATATGCACACCCTTTGCACAATGATTTTCTTCTCCTTATATAGGTTTACCCTTTATCAATACCATGAACCAAAACCACATAACTTCCAATGGTATTCCTGGACGGGATCTCATAGAAAATCCAGCGCTTAATAAAATGGGTCAAAACCATGGTAGTTACCCCTTGTTTTACATATTTAGAGCGCATTTGAGCATACACGACTTGTGACGTTAATTCCCGCGTGCATACGCTACTTAGCCTAGACAAACCTACGTATGCCTTGAGACACACACTTTTCATCAAAGTTCTGGCACATACTGAAATTCCTTTCATCATTACCTTCTGTACTGATTGTAGATACATCATATTTACATTATTTAGCAAGCTCATCAAGTCAAGAACAACTTCGTCAAGTAGGTTGCCATCATCTTCATCAAGTGGGTTGCCATCAAGGACAAAACTCTACATCATATTGCCAACAGGAGGGGGACTTGAAAGTACATGTACATGTATGCATATATAATGGTTTACTACACCTTGTACATGAAGGACATCCTAGTAGACTAGCGGTTGCAAAAATTGAGTACCCATGAATTTTGATGGATGGTTGTTCCTTTATATGGACGACAACATATTTTTTATCATATTTGTAAACACTGGGTTGGACCACAACTAGACTTTGCTGATTGATATTGAGACAAGTAGTCCTTAAGGGGTATACTAGAAAATATAATTCCAAATTTTCTTACGTGTGATGCTTTCTATGTAATAGGTTTTTTCCTATTATTTAGGAGTTGTTTAGATCTAGGTTTTTCCTATACTATTGTGTGGTTAAGATATTATCAACCAAGTGATTGTGTGTCCAAGATATTCTAACTATCTTGAGACAACACTACATGTATTTATATGTATCACTACTTGATTAATAGATTGGGTGATCGGTAAATATAAGTTTTAGTTGGTTAATATCATTAGAATAATATCTCAATATGCTCACAACTTAATTAATCTAGAACACCTAAATCATAATGCTTGAATAATACTTATTGTATCATGATTTGAAATGATTCAATCAATGGAAAAAAGTTATATCATGGGCCAGGAGTGAAGATATACAGATTACAGGCAATTTTTTTTTAAAGTAGTTGAAAAGACTCATTCAAATCATAACATTAAAGGATGCCTGAGATTGACATAACTAAGTTCGAGCATGATGTCAATAGTTTTCAAATATATGACATAACATACAACAAATTTCCTTAAGAGATATTTGTCAGTTGTAATGGTGAGGCAAGAGCTAAACCATCTAACTATAATTACCTAAATGTTAAAAAGAATCAAGCCTAAAATAAATATAGCATATATGGGCTATGTTGAATAGTTGGTTATAAATTCATGAAAATAACAAAATTTATGATAATGTGGGAACCTTGTTTAAATATAACCAAACACTAAAAACATGATGAAACCATCAAGTTCCTTCAAATGTATCATGTGATAAACAATATTGTTATGTTGGAGGTCTGAAACATTCTAAGAGAAAACCAATAAAGAAAATTGAGTATCTTATACTATGATGATTTTAGAAATTATGTTAAGGGGAATACCAAGTAGACATTGACCGACATAGGGATAGGAAATTACATTAAAACATAGAAGTGAATGCCCTAGATGACGTCGATTAGAGAATATAAAATCCATAAGATAACGCATTTTCAAAGCATTTGGATACAAAAAGGCCATCGAAACGGTTGTACCCTCCTCATCCTCCCTTTTATTTTTTCATATATAAGATGAGATTTGTTCTTAGATGTAGAGAGTGATTGAAAAATCTAGAAAAACAAAATGGGATTAAAAGGGAAATCAAGGTTGAGGCATATCCGACGAGGAATTTGAAGAAATATCAGGAGGATTGGTGCAAATAATAGCAAAGTTTGAAACCCATTTTCAGGAAGAATATGAGCTCAAAGGCCACATTGGACCCTCTCAACTAGAAAGTGCTCTAGAAGAGCTTTCTAATGCTATGCAGAAGTTTGAAAATGGATTCCTAGATCATGAGATAGAGCCAATCAAAGTTGTTGACCATAAGTCAAGGATTGTAGAGCTAGAAGGTGTTTGAGAGAGCCTTTGACGCATAGCCAATGTTGGCGTAAGTGCCAAGCTCGGTGGCAAGGCTGGAAGAGCCTCTATACAAAGCTCTGGGAAGACGTGGCTAACATGTTAACAAAAAAATTATTTATATTGGCCATAGGTGGAACTCGACATAATTACCCTGGTAGAATGTTACGAGTGAACAAAGTTAACGAGGTCCACCTGGAAGAATTACCTTGGAAGAATGTTAAGAGTGAAAAAATTCAAGCAACAGGAATGGGGGACCGGGACGATGTCATCTCGACGATGGTTTCCCAGCAGGATCACCCTAGAAAACTCATAGATGGTGCTAAAATAAAGCATTAGGATGCAACTGGGCGGGCAGAGTCCACTCGACAGTAACGCCCGAAGGTGTATTTCGAAGGGATAATGAAGCGAAAATGGGAAAAATTGAAAAAGGTAAAATACAAATGGAAGGGGGTCCACCTCTGCATATAGGGAGGATCTCCATCATTCTTAAGGCCACCTAGTCCCGAAACCATTTCGGTTGGGTAACTAGCGCGATAGATAAGCTGAAAATATCCCTAAGAATAGTCGACGTCAACTATGGGGTGTGGCCGATCAAAGACTAAGATCAAATATGGGGGGGTCGAGCCTCACTCCCCACCTTATTGAATCACCCTACTAGAGTATGGGGACCACACCTACCACCAAAGCGTCAACACATCAACGACGTCAACAAGTGAGCATGGTATTCGTGGGGCCAAAGGCCTCCCTCCTCCACTTCTCATCCAACCTAGTGGCTCCATGTGTCCTTTCAAAAAATACCCCCACTGTCTCCCCCCATGCATCATTCCATCTTGTTCCCTGCTTATAAATTGATCACATGCTAACCATTGGAGTTCAATTTTTTTTTCATTCCAACAGTGTTCCCCAGTTGCTCGTCCTATGCTTGACCTTGTTCAACTAGTGTAGAGCACCTATAGCACCATTACGCCCAATTTCTTATGTCCACCACGTAACTTGTAATCCCCCACCATTCAATTATTTTCCTTATGATAAAAATGAGGAAGCCAGTCCCAAAAACCCCCAAATCCCAAGAGAAAAAATCCTCTGGTCATACTGAGCATTTTATGGACACAGAAACTGAAATCTGTGACCCATTATGCTCTTACCACTTTTCAGACCTATGTTTCGACCTATATGATTGATACTTAAAAAGTGAAGACCCATCTCAGGTCATAGAGTCGGGGTTATACCACTGAATTTCTCCCACATTATACCATTTTCCTAAATCTATTTCTTGGCTTGAAAATTCCTATATTAAATAAAATTATTATTTTGTATCTTAAAATGGAGAGAAAATTATGGATTTCACGCAAAAATTAATTCAAAATTCCCTCATGTACCAAAAATATCACAAATCTGAGAGGTTCTATGAAGCTACTCTTTGTTGAATTTCCACGACCTTGGGGATAGGTTGGAGTCTTAAAATCACTGACGCTACCAAACCCAGAATCTCAACCATGAACTACTTTTGCACAATAGAAATATAAAGTAGTAAATCACACATACACAAAATATAGACAAATGTTTACAAATTTTCAACCCATCTTCGTTATATTAATCAAACTGGTATAATACAACAGTCTAAGTCTCCCATACTAGGGACAATGGCCCTCATACATCCACTAGTACAAGATACAAAACAAGATATTTTGACCATCTCGTTGTAACATACTCTATCAGCTCCTCTCGTTCATACCCTGTACCTACTTGGTCCTTCAGCTCTCGATCTACAGCTCCTGCCTCTATCAATACTCCAAGTCCATTTGCCCACTGAATCTCGGCTATCCAAACTGCTCTCTATTTTCCCTTCTTCCATCAAGAGCACAACACATCGAGACTCCTATCAATTTGTTCACAACTCCAGTTGTGAACAACACTCAATCTTACCACTGTTTCTCCTCAACTACTTAGGGACTTCAACCGACTATTGTCTTCCTGCATTGCTCTGATGAAGACCAACATAGGGCATAGAGTGTTGCCACCTATCACTTCAATATGTCCATCTCCCACAATGAACACATGTTGGGATGATTTCCCATCATCTGTTGTATAATTCCTTCTCCATGCACAAGTCTCGAGCTCCACGAACTACTCCTGGATGATTAGACCCTTGAGCTCCAATAACTGCCACTCTAGAAACTACCTTTGTCCATCAAGGTGTTGCAAAATGGGCTCCAACTTGGAAACTATCACATTGTCCTCCAATTGACCATAAGTACCCAATCATGTCCACACTTGGTCCACTCTTGCGCTGCCCTCCAATAGTCCACAAATGATCAATTCCACATTGTAGCATCTACACCTAGTTAGGGCATCCAAGCATCTATGAGACCCTTATACATGGCTACCAATAGACTCCACCAATCTTCCCTTTGCTTTGCAATAGAGGAGATACTGCACAAATCTAGGCACCAATATTCACTGTTGAAACTTCTCACTCGTTAGGGCTTCTAACATGCCACGTCTTCCCTACCTCCTTGGCTTCCACACGTTGCAACAACTACTGATCCTAACTATTCACTTCTTGACCCAACAAAACACCAAATGCCGCTCCAATAAGCATGCACCAACTCATTGTTTTAGGGCACTTAGATTGGTGCACTATTGGATTGGTTAGGGAACTCCAACAATAGTCCCTAATAATCCTCAAATATGGCCAAAATAGCCCTCCTTTTATTACAAATTCCTTTCTAAGAGGGGAGGAGAGCCTTGGCTGCAATGTTGGGTTGTTCCAACCCCATTCAACCATGCAACCTCCTCTTTTCCACTCCGGCTGGCTACAACAAGTTGTCTCTTGATTGTGGCAGCCCTTCCAAGGGTTATTCCTCCACCCAAACAACCCTAAAAAAATGCCCTACCCCTCGAACTCCAATATCAGGGTTGCGACCCTCTAGATAGCTCCTCGACCTCCTTAAAACAACCTCCAAATCCTTCATTGTCCTCTCCTCTCCTTGTCCACCTCACCCTTTATTTATACACCAATTAAGGGACTTATTAAAGCGTCATAATGAGGGGCTTCCAATTGTCATGAGCCTAAAACAACTTACGCCGACCAACATACACTGTGTAAACCCATCATAAACCTTAAAAAATTCATAACTCCTTAAAGACAACTCAAAATCAGATGATTCTCATTGTGTTATAATCGTCTCAATGAACACTATAATCCTCATCCATTAATGTTGCAAACTCATCATGGTTTTGGCTCAAACATCGATGGGTGAAAAACCCCAAAGCTTGGGTTTCAAGCCCAAAAGCCTACTTATGGCGCTTTGATCTCCAACCCTTGAACACTATGGTTTTGAGTACCTCCCAAGCTACACAAAAATCAACACTCTTTCCTATGCTTATAATGGGCTTTTAGTTGGAGAACAACAAGCTTTCCTCGAGCTAATTCTAGAACCTCGTAATCAAACTCTCCCCATTGCTAACAGATTCCCTGTTTCCATGTTTTCAGAAGCAGTGTAACCCATTCTTACTGTTATTGTCTTGATTTTTGGATAATATGAAACTTCTAATGTTACCAAAGCTTCCATAGGTTTCATGCACACAATGATGCAACCAGGAATCATCTTTGACATACCCTCATTTCTGGAAAAATGCATAAAATTATAGTTTAACCATTTTCCTGTTACTTCTTACTTCAAATATTATTCCATGTTGGTCTATATTTTTGTGTACACTCATGTAGATAAATTTGGATACTCGGGCCCAAGTATTATAAATTCTCACAAGAAGAGAAAGCCTATATTTGATTGGGACATTTCCCTAAAGAAAAATGAAAATAATGAGGGTTTCTCCTAGTTCATTTCCACCTATATGTCTACAACCTATGTGATTATAAACAATCTTTCCCCTCCCAGGGTATTGCCCAAGTAAAAATAAATCCTTCAACTCAGTAAAGATAATAGGGTGGGTGATTAGTACCTATTTTAGGACTACATCGACATTAGCATTTATGGGTTAGAGCTTCCCCCATACCGCTTGCCTACTTTCATGCCCATGAGAATTTTCACCCTAGAATTTATCAAGAAAATCCTGAATGTTGATCAAATCCACTTCATCCCTACCAAGAAGGGCTACATGATTCAGTTGGGTAGGGGGGTAAGTCCTTTCATTGTTAATTCTAAACAAGCCTTTCAATAGGTAGAGGACATGTTGAAGGAACTTGATTTTGAAATGGGAGAGGTGTCACACTATGATCCTTATAGTATTATATCAAAAAGGATAAAAGCTATTAAAGCTTCTACTTATGAGCATGAGTATAGACCCGAGCTTGAATGGAAGGCTAATTTGGATTCTTAGCCCATTAGTGAATAGATGGAAATTGAAACACCATATTAAAGGGAAAAGACTCAAAAGAGAAGCCTAGATGAAGCTAGAGACACAGAGATGGAGGAGGCTTCTTCTATAAAGAATAGAAAGTTGACCGAGGAAGAGGTTGAGGAAGAGATTGAAACCTGATTGGGCGATAGGAACCTGGACCAAACAAGATTCTAGGTATCCCTAAAAGACTCTTATAAAATTGCAATATCTACTTCCATAGAGGTGGAAATTTTCGGCTCCTTGGGAAGTTCATCCTTAACATGCCTCAAAGGGGAAGAATGACGAATGACGGAGGAGAGAAACAAAAGAGTTAGAGAAAAAATTCTATAGTCGATCGCTTCACACTCAATCCCTCATCAGATCAGCCTCTTAGCTTCCATGAAATTGGAAAGGAACAAAATGAAATTATCTTTATATCACCCTACAACACAGTCCCTCCCATCGAGGTCACAATTTAGGACTGTATATCTATCACTAGATATGGCTACCATCCCCTTGGAGGATAAAATAAATTAGCACATGAAGGATGGAAAAATTCTCTATAATGACTTCAATAAAAGTTCCTTGATTGTTAGCAAGGTTAAGAAACTATTAGAAAAGGATGCTATCAGGGTAAAGCAAGAGAAGGCCAACTCTAAATCCCTTCACTTGCTGAATGAGAAACCCAAAGAATTAATTATCAAACTATGGGTAAACCCAAAGGATAATACTATCGTGGAGGCCATCATCCAAAGCTCACAATATGAGATCCAGGATCTAAGGCAAAAGCTGAAAATACCTGCAAGTGAGCATTTGCAATCCAAGGAGCTAGCCTAGGTGGAGAGTGAAAAGGAAATCCTAGCCAAGGAGCTAATAGATAGAAATAGTGAGTTGTTTGTCCTCAAGAAACAAGTGGCGGAAATCCAACATAGAATTGATTTGCATATTTGTGTTGTGATCGTGCTAGAAGACCCACTGAATCCCACTAAACAATTGACTAAGGCCCTAACTAGGTTGCAGTTGTCAGAGAGTGAACTCAAGAAGGTGCAAAGTGATATGGAGAATACCAAGCGTGCTCTCACACAGAATGAGAAGTAGATAGAAACAACTAAAGGGAATGTGGAACAAATTAGCAACAACTTGAAGACTGCAAATGAAGAGATCACAGAGCTGAAAAACAAGTTAAATGGTAATATGTCTCTCATCTTGCCTAGACAACTAATTTGGGATGAGATTATTTCTGAATTAAAAATAATTTGGGAGCATATGACCTTAGTGGCAGAGAAAAAGATGGCTATCGAGGACCTTGAATTATTTATCTTTTCGACCGAGGAAGATGGAAAAAATGTTGAGACAGTAGAAAAATTCATCAAGTACCTCAACAAAAAACCAACTAATGAGTTGGGGACAATTGATATTGTTGACAAGACAGGGGCCATCATTGAAATTTCCAAGATAATTCAGAAGGAAGTAGCCAAGGCCAAAGCTAAGGAGTGTTTAGGTAATATACTGAAATTTGTGGCTTATTTTGACTTATATTTTGATAGAAGGATGAGATATGGACTTCCCAACTGTTGGGACATTCTAGGAATCCTATTCCCATGGGAGTAGTATCATCAAATGTTGGTGGAAGAAAAAACCAAGGCAGACTCTTCTCATGAGAAGAATTCCACCCTCAAATGGAATAATATAGTCAACTATCTACGAAGGGATTTCCAGCTACTATGGCTAGTAAAGACTTTGTTTGCCACCAAGCCAAATTATATTGAGCTCACCATTATGAATATAGATTATCAAAACTTCTTTCGCTCTCCCTTGCCAAACCCAACATTGTGGAAAAGGTGTGATTAGTTTGTTAATTTGACAAAGTGCAAATCATAGAGTCAGGATCCCTCCCACTAGATCTAGCCTACCAACAATGAATATATTTTGGCTATGTCAATCATGCCACCTCATGTTATTTTGATGTTTTTGTAAATATTTTGTTTCAAGAATGGAATCAAGACTGTTATGTAATTATTAAGACAATAATGATATTATCACACTCAAGTTGTTTCGTGAGGAGAAAATTATGATATTTGGGAGAATGTTTTGTAAAGGGTTCTCAATTTTGGAAAATAATTCTATAAAAGGCGAGAGAACTCATTTAGAAGGGTTCAAGTTTTATATTTCGTAGGTTGTTCTTATCTACAAGTAGTACAAATTTTGGAGATCTATGGGATGTATGTTGTGTTTTGAATATTAATAAATAAGTTATGGTGATTCCAAATGTTGATAGTGTAGTATGTGTTTCCTTCTCTGTTTATTGTTTCATATGTGTTGTTCTTCTCAGAAATTGTGTAAATTGTCTCTGCTAGACTTAATTTATTAATTGTAGATTCATCCATGTCATGTTTTGTTGTATGTTTCCTATGATATTTGAGATTGAAGTCATTAAAATGTGCTCCACCTTTTTCGAATTTCATTCTCATCACCTGTTCCATATTTATGCTAGAATTTAATGCACAAGATTCTAATATTAGCTCTCTTTATTAATTCCCCTCCTCTATTTTCTACTTTCCACCTATGTTGGAAAGACCTATGGAACTACATTTTCTGTGTGCAGGCCATCAGATTCGAATATTAATTATTTAACAACATAATATTCACAATGTGTTTACTAGACTGGCCTTTGGAAGATATATTTGAACCAATTTGATGCATTTATATTTAAATATGGAGAATTATAGATATATCTTTCAAAACTCTAATATTTCCTAGGAATTGAATCCTATTATCAACATGGGGGTTGTCTCTAGGAACCACAACATAAACCATGAAATAAGCTTTGTGTAGCAATGTAACAAGAGGATTCAACATGTCGTGTTGATGATCAAATGATGTAAGGTGTTCTAGTAGTAAGAGTTTAATTTCTAAAATGTAAGATTGAGATTTTTATGTAGATTACAAAGAAACAATAAGGGGTGTGGTTAGAGATAAGATCAATGTCTTGAGGGTTATGGGGTTACACATGTTTTCTTTCTATATGAGACTAGATTTAAAGATAGGGTGGAATTGACCAATGCTTGGAGGATTACCTACCAAGCACCATCCAAGAAGAGATTAGTGATGACCCTCAATCTTACAGTAAGAATGCCACAAATCCTTAGGGGTCTCGACTTTAATTATCAACCTGAGGTTCATACAAACTTAAGAGGGATCAACATTTTACAACATGAAATATCTTCTTCTTTTGTTGATCTCATCCTGTTAAAAGAAATTGAAGGAAAATTAGGTTTCACAAAGACCGTTTTGTTATGTATGCTATAAGAAATACTTAGAAATTACATAAATTAAAGAAAAACAAGTAAATCTTTTATATTTTCAAGAAAATAATGCAAACCTATTCAAAAAATATGAAAAAAAAATCAAATCTACTCTACTATGCATTGGAAAAAATCTTGCAACTGAAAGAAATATTTGAAACATTAAACCATAATTTGTAGAAAAGAAGGAAATCTTGCTACAACAACTAGGTCAAGGATTCTAGGGGCTCTCTAAACTTCAAAAATTTTTCCTCAAAGGTCTATTGTACATGGTAACATACTAATGAAGGATGATCATGCTTTGGATGAAAGTATTGAAGAGTTTTTTATTCAAATGATGAGTTGTTACAAGAGTCCCTATTTTGCTACAAGTGATAGACTCATGAGCAGGAAAAAGTGTTTTAGATTTTATCTGAAGAGTGGATAAGGTGAAAGAGGTTTAAAGAAGGGTCAATAAGTCTTTTCCAAATCCTTATGCCTATGATGAATCATTTTATTCAACACAAGAGTGATTATAGAGTTTATTGTAGCTCTGCAAGACAATAATTCATGTAGGTTGCAGAAATATATGACAACAAGCAAAAAAACAATAATAGAAACAAGCTAAATGCACAGAAAAGAGTGCTAACTACATCAAACAATTGTTTTGCAAATTTAAAATAAAACATACTAACACATAATTAGGATGATAAATTAACTAACTTATTGATGTACAAGAAACAATATTATTAACATAAATGATGAAATGGGATACTTCATGAAAAGTGTATTATTACATGAAATGACTTATTGTTGAATTTACTAAAGGAAGATGCATAAACAAACTTGGAGATAAGATCATTCACTAACCTTTCAAAGATAATATTTTTAGAGATGAAATTGTAGAAATGTATAATTGAGCTAATGCATGAAAAGTAAGAATACGAAACTAAAATGTTAGGAGAAAATCCTTCACTACTGCTGACTCTAATCACCAAAATTTTGAATCCTTAATGGGATACTTGAGCCCTTTATTTTTACAATAATAGCTTAGGGCAACCTCCTTGAAGAGAGGGTTTATTCCCTCTAAAAACTCTAGAAAATAGGATATGGTTTCATGATGACTTCACAACCACAGGGGAATGATAATTTCCTTAAGCCAACCAATTTTTGGTCATCCTCGAGTAGGGGAAAAGTCCCATATTTTCCTCTTAGCTGGAATCCTTCATGATTTGCACCAAATATTTTTCATACCTTGGAAAATAAATACATTAGGCACACAAGATATGAAAATCATCTCTAACCTTCCTAATAACTTATTAAAGTTGATAAACTAATTTTTAAATGCCAAAATAGAGGTTAAATGTGCTTACGAAAGATTAGATGGGCCTTAATTTGTACCTGATTAAGAGGCCCATCAATTAGGGTTTTGATGGTTTAGGAAAGGGTGGAGGTTTTTAGGATAATTTCCAAGTGTACCAATGTGAACTCATAAAAATGGGGATGCAAAAGCTTGAAGACATAAATGTCAAACTTCAACGTAAAACCTATTTACCTCTCATGATCATAGGAGAACCATATGGAGACCTTATTCTCGATTTTCCTCCCTTGTCCTCCTAAAGGAGCATGGTGCCCCTCTTGAGATAGCTCTTTACATAGTGAATTTATCACAAAATTCCAATGCCAAGTCAAGGTTCCATAGTCGCAATGGTTTTGGGTGGATTTTATTCATTAATTGTTGCCATAAGGCTAGGTTATGTGGAAGGCATATAGCCTTTTAGGCTAAAACCACAGACTTCTCTAATTATATTTTAGAAGGTCAAATGATTTAAGTTGATAGGTCATTGTATATAATATCAAAAACATTTCATTCTAAATGCATAGAAGGATAGTACATCACCTACTATATATATAAAGCTTTAGTGATCACCCCTACTATTACAATATCGAAAATTCATAATAATTTAGCTATGTAAAGAAAGAAAAACCAAGGTACAATTTTAATAATCATATTCATATTTTGATGTAGGAGTGTTTTTTTCATTTGAAAATGTAACAACCTATTGTTGCCACTACAACACAACCCAAAATTTTGGGTGGTATTCAAAATTTCGGGTCCCCCTCCGATCGCTCAGCCATTAGGGTTTTGACCGGGCCTTTAGTCAGTGACACCCCCGCGACCTATTCCTGCCAAACCTTGTTATTGCACCCTCTTTCCTTGATGTCTCATCAATACACTAGGGCTTGGGGGTCTGTTGTTTCAATAAACCTGTTATCACAAAATTGGACCTGATAGGCTACTTGATCAGACAATCTCATGTAACTATTTCAAACCTAATATTTTGACTGAGGCTTAGCCTCCTTAGCTTGAGAGGACTCTCTCAAAAGGTTAATGATATGGATAAAGATATAGATGGATAAATCTATTTAGGAAATAAACTGATAAATGATAGATGTAGGTTGAGAATCACATTAGCATGTATACATTGGTCTTATGGAGTCAAAGCAATTTAGTAATTCAATAAATCTACTTAACATGGAAGTTGAGGCATATTAGGGTTTTTAGTCATAAGGCACACACACATGAAACATGTAGAAACACAGCCAGTTCACTTATACAGGAAGTTAGAGCATATAATAGATGAATTCTTAGTAATATAGATTAACACCGTTGAAAATGAGATATATAAGAGACACAAAAAGAATAGGAAAACACTAAAAACCCCTTAAGAATCTCAAGTTGTCAAGTAGAAGATCTATGTATTAGCTGAAACAGTCAATTCACAAAAAGCTCAGTCTTTTGCCAAAAATGTCCAACCCTTGACAAATTTGACACAATGGCCTTTAATAGACCTCTTACATCATCAGATGATCTACCTCTAGGCTAGATACATCGAATTTTTGTCCACTGACACCTTGCATAACCATAAAACATGGAATTTATTACAAAAAGACACCTATCCTACTTAACAGTCCTATTTCAAAAAGGACTCAAACTCCTTATCACTATCTATAACAACCTTATATATTTGAAATTACATTATTGACAAGTGTATCATCACATGGTCGAATTTGGATGATGATATTAAGTTCTTCATGACCACTTTGTTGACCTTCACAAAAGCAGGAAACCATACCCTGTTTTTTAGGCATAGGATATTTTTCCTTCTTTGAACATTTTGACCGTTATTTAATCTTCATTTCATGGTCCTTGGCTGTTGAATATTAGCTTAACATGTCTCATCACTCTTACCTAGCCTCCAGATATCCAAAACCGCTTCAAAAACTATTCAAAAGGCTGTAATGTATTGCGCTACGAAAACACAACAGTTTCGTAGCGCTTTCTATAGCGCTGCCTTTTTAAGCCTTTATTCTTCAAAACTTGACTCATTTCTCTTGCATTGTTTTTAATTACCTTTAAACACACCCTTCATAGAAATTTTAGTTCTTAACTCATCTTTTAACACCTTAAATTCTGACCAAAAGGAGAAAAAAGGCAGCTACAGTAGTTTCGTAGAGCTTTTCTGCTTTTTTACACTGAATGCACTACAAAACTGCTAAGTATGCAGATTTTCATAAATTTTCCAAGTGAAAACTGTAGTTTTGCCCAAAAACTCAAAATATACTTGCCTTCAGTATTTGCAAACCATATAAACTGTAAAGCCACTTCAGTTTAGCTTCCTTGAGGCATTCTTTCTTCATTTACACTTGGTTGACCTATTAGTTCTTCTATGACTGTCATTTTAATGCCTCTGTTCTTTAACTCATCATGAATTAACTCCAACTACTCTTCTAAATCCTTCACCCGGTCTTTAAGTCTTATTTTAGTAGCTCTCATATGAGTGTTTATTATTCTGACAAACTTAGCTTCTTTTATTGTAGGAATTGTCCACTTGAAAGGTTTCTCTGTATTTTCCAAAGTTTTAGGAACAGAATCAACTTGTCCTTCCCACTTTGCCTTCATCCTTTTAAACTGCACTTTCTCAGCACTGTGTTTTCTAGCTCTCTTTTTCATGACAACAATTTCTTGGTTTGCCAACTTTAACTTTTCCTCAAGGTGCTAAAACTCTGTTTTCTCTGTCACTTTCTCTTTTCCCCTTTTTAATTTTCTAATTGTATGCTTCACTGTGGGTGATGAGATATCAATAATCTCTTTAGGTGATTTAGCTATCTCAGTGGTCTTTGAACTTCACTGCTACCTTCCATTAATTTCTTAGCATGCCTTGTAATAGGCTTTCTTGCTTGAAAAATGTAACCTGCATCTTCCCCCTCAAAATCTAATCTCTTTACAGCCTTGACCTTTTTCAACTTCTGCTCATATTCCTTCATGAATTCAACTTGTACAATAGGTGTTTCTTCTATGTCAATGGCATGAAGAATATCCTCTAGACTCCCCTTTGTTACTGAACTATCTTCTATAGCCACTGTCTTTCCTTTCAAAACCACTACTTGACTTCTAGTTATTCTTTTGGTCCCCTATTTGCTGACAACTTGTTTCTGTTTTGCATCTTTTACAACCTTTGATCTCTATTTTGCAGGCGGGAGAGTTGGTGTATCAAGCATTTGCATTTTCTCTGCCCTTTTCTTAGTTTGCTTTCTTGGCTTTAGTCTTGCAGGCTCCCTTGGTTTTGCAACCCTAAGTTGACTTGGTTCTGCTGGTGGTGGTGATGGAACTCCTTTAGCTTTAGGGCTTCTTGCAAGGGTTATGGTTTCCAACTCAAAACCATTTATAAACAAGAATGATGACCAATCTATGCCTATCTTCTAAAGTTCATCTAAAATTAATAATTTCACTAAGCCATGATGAAATAATGATGTTTCACACCCCTCGGACTTTTCTTTCACCTTATCGTCCATCTTTGCAAGACTTCTATATAGATAAAAAGGTAAATCAAATGAAATCTTACCAGTGAAGTGTAGAAGCAATTTGAGATGATATGAATAAACCTTGTGATATCTGCCTTCACAGGTAAAATATTTCTGAATGTTGAGCAGCAATTTTGAGTAATTATCTTTGATGCAATTTCTAGGGATAGCATTTTTAAGATTCATGTCGGTGTGCTTGGGCTTCATGAACTCTTTACACTACTCCATATCAAATTTGAACCCTTTGAACCAGGTTTCTTGACCTCTTAGTATCTCTGTAACGGCAACAATGACCTCTGGTGTGATAGACACACTTAGCATCCCGAATTTAGTGGCGTTCCATTGAAATTCATAAAAACTTCCTTGGATACCTGTGTGTGACAACCCTGCAATTTCTCACAAAATCATAAGCAACCTTCTCTTCTAAATGCTTCCATCACTACTGGGTCTTCAGTTATTGCCTTCATATCTTCAGGTTCATGCCGTAAGCACTACCCTCCTCTGTGTATTTTTCTTTCCTCTGCCATATTCTTCAGAGAAACTCTCAGCCTTGCTTGAAAAATTCTTTCAACCTCGCTTGATATGGATGTATCAGCCTCGCTTGAATAATATAACAACATCCTCGCTTGAAATGGATATAATGAACCTTTGTAAGAACCAGCCACAAGTTTGTCTTGACACTCAGAGCTCAGACATTATGAATGAAGGGCAAATGGAATGAGGGTGACTAATTAGGAAAGAATTTGAATTTAAAATGTCCTTTCATTACTGAAAATGATAACTCACTCATACCTAAACTGACCATGATGACTGCAAACGTGGGTGTGTACTTTCATTCCATCCTTACATGACTCGACATGCCACTATCCTACCCTTTTCCAATGGTTTCTAACATTTGACAACTCAAATGACAAGACAGTTACAAAACCACGCTTTCATAGTGCCTGTAGTGTATTTTTTGTTGTTTGCGCTATGAAACTATCAGCGCTTTCGTAGCGCAAAATGACTTTTTTTGACGGGTGGTGCTACAAAACTGTGGTTTCTTAACTAATTCGGCAATTTTATTGCAAAAACTTAATTGGGAAATGAAATGAAACTTAAAATGATGAAATACTTGACATGAAAGACCTTAAAAATGAGTTTATTTAAACACTAAGGTAGGCTCAAACTTAAAAAATTTAATACTTCCCTTGGTCGAACTCAAGAAATGACTCCTAAGACCCTATTTTGACCTATGATCATAAGTAATCTTGTCATTATGATGTTTTGAAATTTTTTAAATGATAACAAAACCTTGAGAGTCTCTCCATTGAATTCAAAGGTAGGTTTCCCCTATATTGTCATGGTGGCAGCCTCAGACGCACTTGATCTATTTCGAAGCCCTTCATGAAGCCTTCTCACCAGCATGACAAGATACTTTTGCTGCAATCACGCCATGTGTGGAGGTATCTTTTGCAACAGCAATGATCATGCATGTACTTGAGTGAAAGTTTTTCTACGTTAAGTACTTGACATATTTTCATTGAAAGCGCTTCCACCATGGATCATTTAGGCACTCTATTTGGGTGCTGCACCAAACTCATGGTCCCATGTAAATAATTTCCAAATTTGGGGACATCATTCTCTAAAAAGTAACCGTGGACTAATTAATATTATAATAATTCATGCAAGATGAGCCCAGAGATGATATGCCAAACAAAATCACCATCGTACTAAAGGAAATAAATCAAAACTAAAATTACAAGGGCGTAGTTGTGGAACATGAAACATTCATCTCCTTTCCATGTGGGGATGAGAGCAAAAGCTATATCTGAGACCTTTTCAAGGTAGCTGACAAGGGTAAGAGTAGTTCAAGCTGAAATATAAAAGGTGGAAGATATATAATGTTTTAAAATTCATGAGCCAACATGGGCATAAATCCAACTCCATAAAATGTGCACCTTATTGACTACCCAAAGATCCATATATCGTGGAGTCCTGAAAACTTTTGCACGGCATGGGCACATATGTGTCATGGAACCTTGTTAAGTGAGAGGCAATTTTGTCAAAGGTATTCGTGTGCTAAATGATATTAAGCTCTCCCCCACGTAGACCAACGAAAGTCTTAGGAGGTTAATATATGACATGTTTGTGGTATCTTAGCATATTGCGACTCCAGGGCATGCAAAGAAGAAGACACAATGCCTGGTGAGGACCATTTGCGGCCAGCCCAAGAGGATAAAGGTGATTGGGTCTGCTAGTCGCCAAGTCACACATGTTGAGGGAGTGGCTAGGGGTGCAACTTGTGGAGATTGTGACTCGGCAACCTTGTTAAGCCGCGACTACATCCACGCTATTACCTCCACGCAAATGCGTTTTAAACATGTGGACAAGTCATCAGACTGGAGTGGAAATATGGTCAGATTATAGGCCTTCTCCATTCTTTCGAAATACCATAAGACTCAGCCTCTGAACGATACAACAAATGCTTGTGGGAGCCATACCTGAAATCGTTTGCGGCATCGACATACATGCAAGAAATGCATTTGACACAGTCACAACAATAGGAGTTCATGTGCTCCAAAGGATCTAAGAGAACATTCCATATTAGCCTCAAACACGAACTTGTGGGGGGCATCCTTCAAAACGCAATGCTAAAAAAATGCCGAATTTACTTTTAGTGCTAGCTCATGTCCCAGATTTCTTCGAGCACATTATTCGTTGCTATTTTTTTTATTTTTTCCCGAATAAATTGAAATATATTCGCAAACGCACCTGGCTCGTGGACTTAAAATTGGTGGTCCAGAGGTGTTTTGGACAGTCGCATTTCCCCTCCACGGTCACACAGTCGTGGGTGTTACAACCACAGTGGTTGCCGAAGGACGCAACTCGTGCGATGGGAGAATTCTCAAGGAGGTTTGCCTCACGCAATAATACCTTGAAAGAGTGTACGAAAGGTCGCAGAAAGACACTTCACAGGTCCATATCACAAAGTCGCAGCATATGACACTAGTAAACAGATGCGACCTAACATCGGGGCGAATATGTGACCTCTCCGAGGTCGCAAGGTTGCAAAAAGTGGCACCCAAGGGAACCCACAACTAATGTGACTCTCCGACTATGTGACCTCCTCACCAAGATTGCGACCTCATCCAAATTCAACACCCGTGCCCATCAAATGGCCAGACACATTCTCAGGAATTCAAACCGCATAGAGTGGGCATGCCCTCAGATTACAGGTGGTGGTAGGTGCCTTAATAAAGGAAAATAAATGTTACATGTTACAAATAAAGGGCATTTTCATCCGATGCAAGGTTGTATGGAGATGGAGAACAATATTCATTGAGCTTACGTAACAACATATGATCGAGGTGCTATTGCATGATACCCTATGGATCGCACAGTTTAGCACACACAAGGGATACACCAAAGAGATGTGCGCGTATACATATATTGGCTTTGTCAAGGATGTAATGGCACATCGCATTTTAGCCATGTAAAGAATATACAAGGCAGTGACCAAGGAAGCACCACGTGAATAGAAATGCACTCAGTGCAAATAATATTTATTCAATCCTCCATTACCGCTACACCATAGAGAAGAAATAAATCTTGGGTAAAAGAGCACAGGGTCATCATATGAAAACCACATACACCAATAATGTTATGACATGACAAAAGACTACACAGGGGTCTAAACTAACATCATTTGTTTGAATCACTCTTGCAATTAATTGAATATGCCTCTAGCATCATTATTCAATCATAAATACATGTGACCTATGCTCTTTGGTTGCAGATATAAGTTTTTGATTTGCACAAAGAGCTAAGGTTTACCCAGAAAGCAATAGGGATCCTTTCAAATATCGAAAGAACCTCACCATAGGCTCAACGGCACATCTATCACCAGTCCATTCACACAAGGCTGGTACCAAGGAAAGGCATCATGTTCTACAAGGGCTAAGCTCCCCAAAAGGAGAAGAATAGAAGGAATGGCCCTAGGTCACAACATCCTAGGTTGAAACTAACCTCAGGTCGCAGATGACCCTAGGTCGTAGGTCACAGATGACCGCAAGTCACAGGTTGTAGACGACCCCAAGTCGTAGGTCGAAAATGACCCTGGGTCGCAGGTCGCGAATTGCCCAAATCGCAATCCAAACCAACAGTCGGGAAGATCAAGAGTCAAGGGAATTCAAGAGTCATCTCAGCCTATATGTACAACTTCGGGAAATGATGATGAAGACTTTTAGCTCTTCAATTGAAGCCAAGACGATACATTGAATTGGTGCTTGAGAGCTAAAGGCACTCAGCTCTTGGGATCAAGTAGAGAGAGAGGTAGCGAGGCTAGGGTTTTGGTATCATGCATTGAGATGAACAACCTATGTTCCACTACTGGGTTTTGACGAACTATAAATATGTATTTGAAGTTGCAGCATAATTAATAATATATTCTCTTTTCCGGCATTGATTCTTATGCTTGCTTATGGTGATAGTACTAGTTGTCTAATATTTCACTTTGTTTGTACGTGTGCTTTCATGCATGCAACTGGTTATGAACTAATTCATAGTGGTTGCATGTATGTTTTCTTTCGAATCAGTGTTTATTTGTTCCTTTCCATGTCAGTGATCTATTGTGAACTACTTTTCAATTAACTTCTATGCGGTTTCTTTCATGTATGTCTGACTGGGTTTTTTGGCTTACCAATCCCACTCACAGTGTACCCCCTTTTATTTTGCTACTTATATTTTCTTGTATCTTGTTTGTGGTTTGTCAATATTGGGATGTTTTTGCTTCACTAATTGGTCATATCACATTTACCTCTGCTTCATCATCTTCTCATCCGACAACCAAGAATGGAAATACTTATGGCGGCAGTCGGGCCCACATACTGGATGGGGCTCCTATCCCAAATGTTTTGAGGTCTAATTGGGACCTTTACCAGGGATACCCCCTTGTTGTTGGTAGCACAATTTTTCGCGTCAACACAACCGTAGTGAAAATTCCATGTAATAAAAGTTAATAAAGGAAAAATAGTAACCACAGTTATGGGACACATATTCCAAGCTAAATTTTGGACAAAGAAATCCTAATGTGAGTGTTCACATTGTTTCTTATGGCTATGGAAATTGGAAAAGGAAATTGCTAAGCCTTTGGAAAAGAAAAGTGGAATTTATTGGCATTTATTTATGAAAATAATGGAAATTAGGAGAAAAGGGAGGTGAAATGTCACATGTTGCATGTGAGGAGGAAAATGAAGGAAAAATAAAGGAAATTGAAAAAAGTAGAGGCCTCATTAATAAAAAGGCTTTTGTGGATAAGTGGGCAAGATTATGCTCAAACTTTGGTAAGTGAAATTTTAGAGATCTCATTAGTCTCTCTCTCTCTCTCTCTCTCTCTCATAATCTTGAGCACTTAGAGTGTTCTTGGATCACTCTTGGAGAGTGTGACATACTAGATATTTCGATCAAGAAGACAAAGGAATAGAAGGAAAGTGCAAGAGGACATCGAGATCAATAGCTACAACAGGTTTTGACTGCATGTACCAAGTTGAATGTATGATTTCCTTACTAGTTTTGGTATGCATGGTGTATGCATGTGGTTTCTTGGTTATGATTTGTCATTGGCATGGAGGATTTCCTGGATTGTAGTGAATTTTCCTATCCTTACCATTTCCTGTATACCCATGGTGTTGTGGGTTCATTTTCATTGATTGATTTTTATTGTGTTAAGTCCCTATATTAATAGTGTAGTCCCTTATTATGTTAGTGTAGCCCCCCTTATTTTTATTGTTGTACCCCTATAACCACCATATTGTTATTATGGTGCCCTTACATTATTATTGTTAGGTCGGCTGGGATTACATTGTGGCCCCAATAGGATTATATTGTGGCCCCATGGACTCCTATATATAGAAGGAGGTTTTGGCCATTTGTATCATCCAAGAATTGTTCATTCATGTAATGTATTGGAGGTTTCCCCCTCGAAGTGGCTTATTTCTAAGGCGTTGATATCTCTTTTCTTCTATTTTTGGAACTAGTTTCACAACATTTGGTATCAGAGCTTTGGATTTTAGGGTTTTGCTACTCCAAACAGGTCATCGTGGAATTTTCGCTATAACTTTCATTATACGAAGGTTCGAAGGCTGAAATTTTTAGAGTGCGAAGCTAAAAGCCTGAGGAACATCGTCGCAAAATTTCAGAGCTTGGTTCACAATATTTTCGGAGATATGATCTGTGGAAGTTAGGTCGTTTTGCAGGCTCCTGAATTTCATTTAAAAAGGTCATCGCGGAATTTTCACTATAACTTGTTTTCTACGAAGGTGCAGAAGCTGAAATTTTTAGAGCGCAAAGCTGAAATCTTGAGGAACATCTTTGCACAATTTCAGAGCTTCTTTTGTAATATTTTTGAAGATATGATCTATGGAAGTTAGGTATTTTTTAGGCTCCATAATTTCATCTCAAAGAGGTGATTGTGGGAAAAGGTTCATAACTCTCTCTCTTAGCATCGGATTGGAATGCTGTAAAAAGTGGCCACAAGTACACAGACTATAGTTTATTTTCTATTAATTTCAGAGAAAAAGGAGGAAACAATGACACGTGGCAATTCGTACAAGCTCGCTCTACTGAACCAGTCCATAATTGGGTCATTGTGGGAGATTGGACATAACTTTTCCTTGAAGAATCCAAATTAGGTCAGACCTATGACATTTGAAAGAATCTTAGGAGGGCTACTACAAGGCTTAATTTCAGATATTGAGGATCTACAATTACAGAGATAATTGAGTTTCAATATCGAGCTCCTCAAAATCAAGAAAAAGGTGTGTATTTGGTTTTTAAAATTGCATAACGTTTGTTTGAAAAAGCAGTTTGAAGTGATTCCAAGGGAATATTTTAGAATTTTTATTAGTATTGGGTTTACAATTCCTCCACAAAATAATTCCATACCCATTAAGCCCTCAAAACGCTATACTATGATGCATGAAGAGGAAGAATTGCAGTATGAGATATCAAAATTACGGTACCAAGTGCAACGAATTTCGATCTTACGAAGAGCAACCAAAGATGATATAGATGGTTTAAAAGAAGAAATGAAGGCTAAGTTGGATGGTTTGAACGATCAAATAATAGCTAATATGGATGATAAATTAGTGGAAGATCACATCGAGCATCAACAACAAGTTCTCCAACTCTCAAAGGATAACCTAACTTTGGTGCAGAATCTAATGAAACAATAGGAAGATCAACATCACATCGAAAGAATTTCTGAAGCAGTCACAGAAACAAGAACTCGACAAGTACGATCAATTTTAGAGTATCTCATCAAGTGGAAGAACTTTCCTATCGAAGATTCCACATGGGAGGATGAGAATTTTATACAGAAGCATCAATAAATAATCAAGCATTGAGGACAACACTTGTTTGAAGGAGAGGGGCATGTTAAGTCCCTATATTAATAGTGTAGTCCCTTATTATGTTAGTGTAGGCCCCCTTATTGTTATGGTTGTACCCCTGTAACCCCCATATTGTTATTATTGTGCCCTTACATTATTATTGTTAGGTCAGCTAGGATTACATTGTGGCCCTAATAGGATTATATTATGGCCCCATGGACTCCTATATATAGAAGGAGGTTTCGGTGATTTGTATCATCCAAGAATTTTTCATTCATGAAATGTATTAGAGGTTTCCCCCTCGAATTGGCTTATTTCCAAGGCGTTGATATCTCTTTTATTTTATTTTTGGAAATGGTTTCACAACATATTGGTTCTCGTGTTTCCTTTAGCTTGGGTTGAGTTATTAGTTCCTGGAAGCCTTGGTTGGACAAACACTCTAGAATCCTGGTGGACAGCTGTGGGTTGAGTTACTAGTCCTAGAAGCCTTGGTTGGACAAACTCTCTGGAAGCCCTATGTGGGTTGAGTTACTAATCCTGGAAGCCCTGGTTGGTCAAACACTTTAGAAGCCCTGTAACAGATAGGGTTGAGTTACTAGTCCTAGAATCCCTGGTTGGCACAAATGCTCTAGAGCCTTGGAAGGCTTAAGAATAGACCAATCTAGTTATGGTTGTGATGTCCAATCGTGAGGTGGAATCACTGGTTAAGGGTTGAGACAGTTTGGTATCTGGAAGCCCTGGATTGGTTTTTATTGATGTGTTTGATGAACTCCCATATTCATGCTTGGAATATGGCACACAGTTGAGTAGTTGAAGTGTGATTTGGCTTAGACATGTCTATGGTTGGGTGGAACATGGAATTTCCGAACCTGGTTTCATTTTTCTTATGGAAATAAGAGCTCTTTTGATGAGAAAATATTTTGGTTATCATGTGGATTCTATGGCTGATGCATCCTTCATATTTCTGTGGTTATTATGCTAGTTATAAGCATGTATTATGTCAGTGATGATGTATGGATCTCCCCATGTTTTTACTTGTAAATGAATTGAAAATGTATCTGTGGTCAAATATATGGTAATGCAACTAATGATGTAAGGGAACAATGCTTCTTAGCAATTCTGAGATAAGTATGATACCCATATTCTCATATATGTTGTTTACACTTGTAGCTCTCATGTTTGTGATATGTTTGACGAAATTTCTGTCATGGCTAACAGGGGTCAGATTGAGTCCTTATTGATGTGTTTTCTTTTACACCATTTTTCTACTGTTATAAATCATATATGAAATTGATATGAATTTGTCAGCAGTGACCTGGGTTATGGTCCTGAAAAAGTGGCTCAAATCCCAAGAATGTTGGTACACCACTAGGGAATTTAGTCCCTGGATGCTGGCATGCAGTCTTATGCATGCGTCCAGAGCCTCCTAGACGTAGGCATGTAGACTTGTGCACACGTCCAGAGGCCCAGGTGGTCAAAAGGTCAGTGAGACCCAGGGACAAGAGGCCTGAGTGTTTGGGTTGGCTCCCAAGGGTATTGATGTTGATGTACAAGGTATGTGTGATGTGTTTCCCTTGATTCCACTTCCTTAAGGTCACTTAGGAGGTTTAATCTCATCATAATGGCCTCTCGTCACATGTTTACCCTGATTGGTCGATTACTTGGGAAGATTTGGGATGAGGGTGTTGCAAAGTGGTATTAGATCATGGTTCAACTCTCAAACTAGATGGGTGGTGTGTTGATCATGCATTTATGTTGGTTTCATATATGTTTAGTATGCTTATGGTCTATGTGTGATTGTTACATACGCATGGTGTTGGTCATGGTTACAATGATGTCACCATGAGAAATTTTTTGGTGTCGTCATGACATGCGTTGTCATGAGTGTATGACAAGTTATTTGATGTTCATGCTTATTTATTGTTTGTATATGCTTTCTTACATATTGTTACATCTTGTACATGCATTTCTAGTTATGCTTGGTTACATTTTTTTCATGCTTAGGTATTGTTCATGCATGCTTGAGTACATGTTGTTACATGTCGTACATTCATTGGTCATTCATCCTTGGTTAGCTGTTGTTTATGCTTGTGTATTATCTGTGTATGTTGGCATGGTAGTGATATGTTCATGCATTGATCACTAGACTCTAGCTAGAATGAAAATTATGTGTTGATATACCTAGGTGTTATACGCTGATATGATTATATCTATACATGTATTATGCTGATTGGTTGATCTTGCAGATGAGATATCCTCCCCGAAATATGCTAAGGTATGTTGGTCTATTGTGATTTGGTTTAGCTAGCATAGTATACATTGTAGGAAGAAATCAAAGATGAATATAAATATGGTAGACTACAAAGATTCTCCCTATGAGTAATATGAGCAACATGGTATTGGGCACTTGTCAGACTTGGAAGATACACTGAGAATTTTGAAGGAAGAAATAAGGAGTTGAAAGGCATATAATGAAAGACTCATACAGGCACATGAAGAGAAAACAAAGATTAATGCATTAATTCTTCAAATTTTGACATATTTTCATAAACAAGGGCCACTTCAAATCAACTATGGACAGGAGGATGGGACTAATGGAGCTTCATTAGGAAAATTTTGAGGTCTAAAATGGGCCTCCTAATGAATTATAAAACAATAATGGAAATAATAAAATAATATTATATTACATCATCAAATTTTAGAGGGAAAAAATAAAAAACTACTTTTTCAACTCGTATTGTCAACTTATCTCTCTATGGGTTTACTCAAGTTTTGAGCGGGAACACTCGATGGATGCAGAATTTGATTCCTCGTCCAAGGAGTACCCATGTTTGATAATTTAGATGGACCTTGATACACAAAAAATGAGAAATCCATGAAAAATATGATTGCAATCACGTTTTTTCATGTATATCTCATTTTTCGTGTAGCAAGGTCCAATCACATTTTTCATGCATTTCTAATTTTTTGTGTAGAATGGTCCATCAAAAGTATGCAAAATGGGTGCTCATTGGATGAGGAATTAAATTTTGCATCCAACGAGTACTCCCGCTTGAAATTTGAGTAAAACCTCAGGGAGATACGTTGAAAATATAAGTTGAAAAGGTATTTTTATTATTTTATTATTTTTTAATCTTTTTATTTTTTTACCCCAAAAATGATGAATCATCCCCCATGGTTGACATCATCATCATGAATCCTATTGGTTCTTATAAGTTTTATTGTGTTTGTAAATTTTTCTTAGGAGGTCAATTCTAGACCTCAAAAGTTCTCTAATATATGGCAATAGGTCTCCTAGTTGTCACAAGTCAGATAGAGAGGATACAATTAGAGATGGAAGGTTCTTGGATATTCTAGATAGGAGAGGTGAAAAACACATGTATTACTCTAGTTTTAGTTCTAACATGCATCATGACCATCATCATTATCATCCTTACAGGAAGAATGGCAAGGGATATTTTCCCAATGAGTTTAAGAAAGTAAAGGCACCTACATTTGATGGGGAGATGAAGAAACCATAGGATGCAGAGGCATGGTTGCTTGGTATGAGGAATTTATTTAGGTTACATGACTATTCAGAAAACATGAAAGCCAAAATAGCTACATTCATTCTCGGAGGTAAAGAAAATATTTGGTGGGAAGATGTGAATAATGCTAGTGATCCGGATCTTGGCAGGAAGGCCCCCAAAATCTAAAAAATTGAAATGGATCTTGGGGGGGGAGGCCCCCAAGATATGAAAAAATGAAATTCCAACAAAATGAGAGAATACACAATGAATAAAACCACAAAGAAACTTTTCATTAAAATAGAGAATAATTGTAAAAGCTACATTGTGGTGGACAATCTGTCCTTTTACAAAATGTGACTTGTTACTTATAGTATTTTTTAGTTACAATACCATAGGTAAATTCCATGGGTGGGTAAATAGCATGGGTGAATGAATACCATGGGTGGATGCCACTTACAATACCATGGGTGAATTCCATGTGTGGATGAATACCATGGGTGGATACATACCATGGGTGAATGCATACCATGGGAAAAGAAATACCATGGGTGTAGGCAACTTTCCATTCATATCATTCCTCCCTCCTTAAGAAACAATGGCCCCATTGCGTGAAGTTCCCTCCTAAGAAGCCTTTTTTGAATATGAAGAGCCATTGAAAAGAAGAGTTTTGTGTGTTTAACCCATAACCGTGAGGAAAAAAGATCCGAGGATAGAGATACCATGTAATTCTTGTGACCAACTGTGATATTGATAGTGTTTAGCCTAGAAAATGGACTTCAATGAAGTGTGGATTTGTGGATGAACCATAACCATGAAAAACGAAGATCCGAGGATAGAGATACCCTGTAATGCTTGTGACCAAATGTGATACAAACATTATGCGACCTAGCAAATGGACTTCGATGACAAGGGTTTTGTGTCGTTAACCCATAACCTTGGGTTTTTGGATGACCCATAACCATGATGGTGGATTTTCTGGTAGATTCTCCTATCCAATGAGATTTTGTAAAGGCTTCTTTCACATTATAGACATCTTGTTGCAACATTGCTGATAACTTCTGCTACAGGTGATGAAATGAAATTTCGTCAAAGACACATTTGAGGTATTGAAGAGATATTTCCATTGATATAAGAAACTTGAAATTTTATGACCTGTGGGGTGAGAAAATGATTCCAGAAACTCACGAGACACGCAACAATGTAATTTTCTAGACATGTGTAACTGCAATTGCTCATATCTCTCAAACCGGGAAACGAAATCAAATTTTTTAAAAGACTCATTTGAGATAATAAAAAATACTTTAAAATGAGATATTTTTCACTCCTAATACGATATGTGGAAGTCATGGTACTTGCCTGAAATTTTCTGAAGATTACTGCAAAAATTTGAAACTGAAATATACTTTAAACCCTCACTCCCATGGAGTTGTAACCCAGCTTTGAAACCACTAATCTGGATCTTGGGGGGGAGGCCCCTAAGATCTAAAAAATTGAAATGGATCTTTTGGGCAGGAAAATCTGAAAATTTTAAATTCCAACAAAATGAAAGAACACATAATAAATAAAACCACAAAGAAACTTTTCATTAAAAAAGAGAATCACTATAAAAACTACATTTTGGTGGACAATATGTCTTTTTACAAAATGTGACTTGTTACATATAGTATTTTTTAGTTACAATACCACAGGTAAATTCCATGGATGGGTAAATACCATGGGTGAATGAATACTATGGGTGAATGGATACCATGGGAAGATGTCACTTACAATACCATAGGTGATGAATACCATGGGTGGATGCCACTTACAATACCATGAGTAAATTCCATCATCCATGTGTGGATTAATACCATGGGTGGATACATACCATGGGTGAATGAATACCATGGATACATGTCACTTACGATATCATGGGAAGATAAATACCATTGGTGTATGAATACCATGGGTGTAGGTCACTTTCCATTCGGATCAATTAGGGACGTCTATGAGGAGGAACTGACTTGAAGTGAGTTCAAAATATTATTCAAGAAGAAGTATCTATCGAAGATGTACTATGATGATAGGGCGAAAGATTTTTATGAGCTAACGATGGGATCTATGACTGATGAGGAGTACACTAGCAGGTTCTTGGATTTGTTGTGATATGTGCCTTAACTTAAGGAGGAGAAGGCCAAGATCTAAATATTCTTCAGTGGGTTACCAATAGAATTCAAAGACAGGATTGATTTTGATGAGCCTAAATCACTGGAAGAGGACATCCAGAAACTAAAGCATTGTTATGAGAAATCGAAGTGCAGATCAGAAAACAAGCTGAATTGGAGAGGTAATGCAAGGAACAAAGGAAAATGGGACAAGAAGTGAACAAGACCTCATGATATAGGTAACAAAGAGAATGTTGCACCATCTAAGAAGTTCAATACATCTGGCAAAGGATATGGATTTCAATCTGAGGAACAAAATAAGGATGAAGGCAGGAAGCCTATACATTTTTGGACTTGTGGAGGAGAGCATCGTAGGAGAGATTGTCCATAACAACAGGGTGGTAGACCAAAAATATAAAGTGCCTAAGTGGCACAAATAGTGTGAGGTGTTGGACAGAGTATTCCTAGGATCTATGTACCGTTGGATAACAGGCAAACAAATCACCAATAATCTATTATCGAGATAGACATTAAGCTTTATGATCAAGTTATTTATATTTTAATTTTCCCTGGTTCTAATTATAGTTATGTTAGTCCTTACCTGGTGAATATGTGTAATTTGAATAAGGAAGTGCATGCAGAGTCTTAGTTAGTGAAGTTGCCTACAGGTACCAAGAAGAGAAATCATCATTGGGTAAGAGCTTGTGCATTTGAGTTGAATGGTATGTCTACAATATCATATTTAAATATATTTCCATTGGGATCATACAATATGTTGTTGGGCATGGATTTGTTGAATCTTCATAGAACCAAGGTGGATTTTTATGACAAGGCTATTTAGTGCTTCGATAACAATGGGGAATAAAGAGTCTTACAGGGAAAGAAGAAAGCAACATCAGTGAGAATGGTTTCACCTACATAGGCAAAGCATAGTCGCAGGAAAGGGTGTGTGTTATTTGTAGTGCATATCTCTAGTGAAAAAGGGAAGGAATTTGAGGATCCAAATGTTTTGAGTGGACATCTAGTTCTACAACAGTTTCAAGATGTATTTCACGTAGAGATTTTAGAGTTTCCACCTCACAGGGAAGTAGAATTTTCCATTGAGTTGGTATCAGGGGCAACACCATCATCAAAAGTAACTTACAGGATGAGTACATCTGAGTTGGTAGAGTTAAAGTTGTAGTTGAAGGAAATATTGGAACAGGTATAAATTAGGCCAAGTGTATCACCATGGGGCACACTCATATTTTTTGTGAAGAAGAAAGATAATAGTCTCAGGTTATGCATCAATTATTGGTAGTTGAACGAAGTGACCATCAAGAACAGGTATCCATTGTCAAGGATTGATGAATTGTTTGAGTCAGCTGGAGGGAGCAATATTGTTCTCAAATAATGATCTGAGATCTAGATATCTTCAGATACACATCAAAGAGTAGGACATCTAGAAAATAAATTTTTGGACCAGATATGGGCATTATCAGTTTGGTGTAGTTCCTTTTGGCTTGACTAATGCTCCAACTACGTTTATGTGTTTGATGAATAGTGTGTTGTGTCCTTATTTGGAAAATTTTGTTATTTTTTCATTGATGACCTATTGGTACATTCTAAAAATGAGGAAGAGCATGTCGAGCATTTGGCAACAATACTGTGATTTCTGAGAGATCATAAATTGTATGCTAAGCTTAGCAAGTGCAGTTTCTTTCAGAATGAGATACATTACTTGGGACATGTTGTCTCCAAGGAAGGAATTGCGGTGCATCCAGAAAAGATTAAGAGTAATCATGGAATGGGTAGCTCCTAATAATGTAGAGGAGGTGAGATCATTCATGGGATGGGCATGTCATTACAATAGGTTCACCAGGAACTTATCGCAGATTGTTTATCATGTTACATATTGCAAAATAAAGGTAAGAAGTTTGAATGGACAGAGGAGTGTGAAGCCAGTTTCGAGAATCTTAAGTAGTTGTTGATACATGCTCTAGTGTTAAATATTGCAGATCCAGACAAGGATTTTGTAGTATGTAAAAATGCTTGTAAGAAAGGACTTGGTGGAGTTCTTATGCAGGAGGGACAAGTAGTATGCTATGAGTCACAAATTAAATAAGCACGAGCAGACCTATCCAACACATGATCTTTAATTGGTAGCGATCATTCATGCATTGAAGATGTGGAGGAACTATCTGTTGGGCAGAGGATTTGTATTGATGAAGGATCGCGTTGGATTGTGGTATCTATTTGACCAGTTGAATCTAAACGCTAGGAAATATAGATGGTTGGATCTAGTCAATGAGTTCGACTTTGAGATTAGGTATATTAAGGTAAAGAGAACAAATTTGGATATGCTCTTAGCAGGAGGATACAGGTAAATCACATAGGAGCTATGACCTCCTATGGGACAAATTTACAGGATATGCTCTTGCGGGCACGTCCGCAAGATAACATGTATATGGTTATAGTGCACAAGTTGCAGCAATATACATGTATAGATACAAGTGGTAGTATATGTATAGGTATAGGTTGTGGTACAAGTATTGGTGGTAGTACAGGTACACGTTCTGATCGAATTTCCAAACAGGTAAATTTTGCGACAGTTTGACAAAGGTTGACTGGGATGCCCAGTCAGTAGGGTGGAGGTCCAGTTAGCAAAAGGAATATTTTGAGGAATATTCCTTCCTCAGAGCTAATCGCAGGATGACAAGTGGCGCAATATTATTGGTTGAATGGTTGTACTTTTTTTTTAAGACCAATTGGGAGGTGCCACGTGGCTAGCCCTGAGGCTGCCACGTGGCCTTTGAACCACAGTGTAAAATTTTAGTGAGTCTACAGGGCTCGACCTCGTGACCTCTGGCAAGGCAAGCATAGGTCTCCACAACCTATGCTATATGTTGAATCTTAACAACTATAGGCATCGGGTTAATGTTATGGTTTCATAGATTTGAATGTGGGGGTTGGGGACCACCGACGGTCCCAACCCACTAGCGGTCCCGTATCAGTGGTAACATTAAAATGTTTAACACCAACCATAAATGTTAACCTCTGAGAGTCTTCTATCTGCCATTCGTTCCGTTACAGTGTTCACATGGTATTACAATTTACCCTCCGCGCGGTCTCTGCTAACTCATGACTTCAAACCGGAGTTTCCAACCACTCAACTGCAGTTAGATGCGGAGTTCTGCTCCAACGGTAATAGTTATAAAACCTGCGGTTTGGGGTTGGCATGTGGCCACCTCAACCGCAACCATTAAATTTTGCGGTCTTTTAGGCAGAGGTTTGGAAGCACGCCCAAAAAAGGCAGAAATCACTATTTTAACTCCAGTTAAGTGGAGTTCTCCACTTTTAGTGAAGTTTTTGTAGGTGTAATTGGGAAAATGAGTACGAGACTCAATTTTCGCTCATTCAGAGTGAATGAAGAGTAATTTTTACTAATTTGAGAATTCTGGAGCCATTGGTGCAGAGAAAACAACCATTAGTGGCCTATAACTACATGTAATAGCAAAATTTTGAGCATAATGAAAGATGGACATGCCATTAGGAGCTGGACCAACAGATGTAGTCTAGGAGGGGTGAACTGCTTCATCATGCCTTCTATGGAGATTATATGTGGTGATTTATTTCTCTATTTTACACTGCTATTCAATATTATTTGTGCTTATTTCATGCTTCTAATTCACTAAAATCATCTATAATTCATGGTTAAAATCCTCAATCCTTAAGCAAACTAATGAGACAAGTATGCACATGTTTATAAACTGAAAAGACACTTAGCACAACAAAACTTATACAGTCCTTTCAGATGAAGTTGGTATCAGAGCTATAGTTTATTCTCTGTTGTTGTTTTGTGCAAAGAATTGTTTAACTATTTGCAAGTTTTTATATGCTTACAAGTTTCAAGCTCAAAAGAGGAGAAAGAAAATTGGTGGGAGCAGAAGGGTCCCAAGAAGAGCCAAAGTAAAGGAGAGCAAGATTTCCACAATATCCACCACCTAGTTCACCTCCTAAGGAAGAAGAAGCTACATTAAGCATGTCTCGTAGAGAAGAAGAAGATGATCCCAAAGAGGAAGAAAGAATGTTCAGGAAATCATTTCTTGACATGATTGATATGGTTAGAATCCTTTATCAAGAAAGGAATGAGAGACTGGAAGGAAAATGATCCAATCTTCACAAGGAAGGACAGGGATCTTCAGGAGGTCACAATGATGAAGATAATTCAAAGAAGGGAAATGGAGGAAATGGAGGTAAAGGAGAGTCATCATCCTCACCCTCATCATCATCATCCTCTACTTCTACTTCAGTACATCAGCCACACAAGTCAAAGAACACTGATAAAAATCCTTTTTTAAAACTTGATGTTAAGTTTGAATCACCAATGTTTAATGGTGAAGTCAATGTAGAATAGCTTGATAATTAGATTAGGCAATTGGAGGTCTATTCGAGAATCCAGAACCTTCAAGATGATGATACCAAAATCCAATTAGCTTCATTGAGAATGAAAGGTGTAACACTTGTTTGGTGGGAAGCCAAGACAAAGGAGGAGATCAAGAAACATGGTAAGACTATTCTATCATGGTCAGATTTCATTATTTTTATAAAAAATAGTTTTATCCATTAGATCATATGCAGAAATCCATAATGAATTGGAAAAAATTTAGGAAATTGAAGGGACAAAATGTGCAAGAATACACCCATGAATTTAGGAGAAGAGCTCTCATATTAGTGGTATATTTTTAGAGCCAAGATACTTTTCTCAAGTACATAGGAGGCTTACATAGCTACCTAAAACATATTATTCTCATGTTTAACCCCACAATTCTAGATGAAGTATGTGTTTAGGCCACACATCTAGAAGCTAGAGGGAAGAACAATTTTGAAGAGGATATAAAGAAACCTTTTCAGGGTAAATCCAAAGAGAAGACCTCAAAAGGTAAAAGAAAAAAGAATGCATATGTTAAGAAAGAGGGAGAACAATTGGTTTGTAAAATTTTTTCAAAAGAAGGCCATGATGAAACTCATTGTTGGAAATTACATCCTAAAATGAGGGCAAAGAAACCCAATAACAAAGGGAAACAAAAAACTGCTGCTACAACTCAACATGATTTAGGAGATGATTTAGGTGATGAATCTAAGATTACAGCTATGAAATTGAAGAACATGAAGGGAAAATAAATTGAAACTAAACCTAGTACTAGCACATCAAATTGTCACATACATGCTCCAAATGAAGAAGAAATAATTGAACTGTTTCATGTGAGGGTCATATCCAAGCATACCAAGATTGACACATTGTTTGATAGTGGGTCACAAGAAAACTTATTCTCTAAAGACTTGGTCAAGAAACTTAACCTTGAGACCATACCACATCCAAAACCATATCCATTGAGTTGGATTTGTAAGGATGCAAATTTACAGGTTTCAAAGAAATGCATATTGCGGTTTGCAATCACTGCAAATTTTGTTGACAAAGTTGAATTAGATGTGGTTCCGCTAGACATAACATGTATTTTGTTGGGGAGTCCTTACTTGCATGACAAGAAAACGATCTTCCATCACCATGAGAACAAATATCATTTATTCAAATATGGCAAGGATTACATTGTTAGAGCACATCACAAGAAGACAAACATTGCTATGGTAAATGCAAGACAGGTAAAGAGGCTGGTAAATTCAAGTAAGAATTTTTTTCCTTCTAATGATTAAGCCTAAAGCTGATGTTAATCATGAATCATTTGAGGGATGTTATCCTAGGTTGAAATAATATTTATATGATGTAGTTAATGAAAATCATGAGATGTTTCAGGAGCCAACAAGATTTCCTCCAAAAAGAGAGATTCAACATAAGATTTAGTTGCAGCAAGATTGTCCTCTTCCAAACATCAGTATGTATCGCATGTCGATAATGGAGAATGTTGAAATAAAGAGGCAAATCAAAGATATGTTGGACAAAGGAATCATAAGGCCAAGCACCTTGCCATGCGGTTCACCCATAGTCTTGATAACAAAGAAAGATGGGACTTGGCGCATGTGTGTAGACTTCCAAGCTTTGAACAAGATTACGGTAAAGAATCGTTACCCACTCCCAAGGATAGATGATTTTCTTGATCAGCTGAAAGAAGCAAAGTTTTTCACTAAGTTATATTTACGAAGTGGATATCATCAAGTAAGAATTGCAGAAAGTGATATATGGAAAATTGCATTCAAAACCAAACAAGGACTCTTTGAGTGGTTAGTTATGCCATTTGGTTTGTGTAATGCACCGAAAACGTTCTTGCGTGTTATGGATAGTGTTTTGCGTCCATTCCTTGATGAATCTGTGATTGTGTACTTAGATGACATATTGATTTTCAGAAAAACAAGAGAAGAACATGTCTTGCATGTGAATAGAGTGCTTGATGTTTTGAAGAAAGAGAAATTGTTTCTTAAGATGTCAAAGTGTGAGTTTGGAAAGACTTCTTTGGTCTATTTGGGACATATTATAGGAGGAGGAGAGTTAAGAATTGATCCTTCTAAAGTGGAAGCCATTGTGAATTGGCCCACACCCAAAACAATAACTGAGGTAAGAAGTTTCTTAGGTGTAGCTCAATATTGGAGAAAGTTTATTGCTAAATTTTCATCCATCACAGCTCCTATCCATGCAATGAAAAGTGTGAAGAAAGGCTTCCAATGGGGAGGAAAACAACAACAAGATTTCGAAGCTTTAAAAGACAAGATCAATTCAGCTCCAATCCTTGCATTACCAAATTTTAGACAACCATTCGAGATTCAAACTGATGCTAGTGATTATGCCATGGGCGCAGTTCTTTTGCAGCATGGTAAGCCTATCACTTTTCATTCTGAAACATTTAACGGTGTTGTGACAAATTATCCTACATATGAAAAAGAACTATATGCGTCAGTACAAAGTGTCCAGAAGTGGAAACACTACTTGATGGGTAAAGAGACGATTGTGCAAACCGTACTTGCAGTCACAAAAAAAATTGCAGAAATAAAGACATTTGAGGTGGATGGGATTTCCTCAACAGTTTCACTTGGTTATAAGGTACAAGAAAGGTATTTTCAGTAAATTTGTTGATATGCTTTCAAGACCAATCATTAGTGCATCTAATTTACTAAAAAATGATTCTATTGTACATGAGAGTTACATAGAACAATATGCACATGACATAGATTTTCAAGATGTGTATGCTAGTTTGAGTGAAGGGAATCAAGTTGAAGAAAAAGATTATCACATGCATAACAATTTGTTGTTTCATTTGGGCAAGCTATGTATACGACAAGGAGAGAGGCTAAGTGTCATGAGATAAGCTCATTCATCTTTTATTGATGGACACTTTGGGGTAAGAAAAATAGTGGCGCATCTACAGAGGTATTTCTATTGGCCTCGCATGCTAGATAGTGTGTCACGTTTTATAAGAGGTTTTTCTATGTGTGCAACAAGAAACCCTAGTAATAGGAAGCTTGGGTTGTACACACCACTACCGATACCATCAAGGCCATGGAAGAGTGTCTCCATGGACTTTGTTGGAGGTCTACCTATGTCAAGAAAGCAACATGATTATCTTTATGTAGTTGTGGATAGATTCAGTAAAATGTGTATACTTATGCCATGCAAGAAAACCATTACTGCTGAAAAAACTGCTGAACTTTATTTTCAACATGTTTGGGTTCATTTTGGATTGCCAACTTCTATTGTTAGTGACAAGGATTCAAGGTTCATTGGGAATTTTCGGTCAAATCTATGGAAGATGATGGACACAAAGTTGAAAAAGAGTACCGCTTTTCATCCACAAACAGATGGAAAAATCGAGGTGGTGAACAAAACCATTGTGCATCTATTGACAGGATATTGCAGCAAACAACGTAAGTTGTGGGATGAGCAACTGCATTACATTCAACATGCTTACAACTAGGCAAAGAACTCTTCAACTCAAACATCACTTATTGAAGTATGCTTTGGGTATTTTCCAAAATCGCCATTAGACTTCATATTTGGGAAGGATGTTGCAATTTATGGCCATATTGATATTGAAAAGGCTCGAAAGTTCATTGAGCAAATTCAGATTATACATCAACAAGTTCAAGAACAGTTTGAGAAAAGTCAAATAAAATACAAAGAGAGGTAAGACAAACATAGAGTTGATCACAAGTTTCAAGAGGGAGATGGGGTATGGTTTCACATTAGCAAATAAATGATGCAAGGAGAAGGTAAAAAGCTCAAACCCATTTGCTATGGTCCATAAAGCAAGTTGGTAACAATGCATTTCAGCTTGACTTGCCTTCTTATATGCAAATGTATTCAGTTGTTAACGTTGAAAACTTATGTTTGTATGAACCACCTTTGATCGATGATCAAGGAAGTGATTTTCAGCTACCTTCTATTGAAGGTTTCTCGCCAGAATTTCTGGATGAGCTCAAGGAAGATACAACTCTTGACAGGAGGATAAGAGAATCTAAGAGGGGAAGTGTTGACTACCTTCAAGTTGGGCTCAAAGGAAAGCAAGGCAAAGTGGATGGAGGTTGGAAAGGTGAGGTAGTTGTACCCTCATCTACTGAATAGGTAATCAATTATTTTGGGGTCCAAAAGCTTCCCAATGGGGAGGAGTGATCAGGAGTTCATAATTTTTTCTCAAAATTCAAAGTTACAGGATTGGGTTGAAACCAGGATGGCTGCATAGATCTCTTCTACTTGATTCTGGCACTGCAAATGGTTTGGAAAAATGATGTCGTATGAGGGAGATATCGCGTTCTGATCGAATTACCAAACAAGTAAATTTTGTGACAGTTTGACCAGGGTTGATTGGGATGCCTAGTCAACAAGGTGGAGGTCCAGCCAGTAAAAATAATATTCTAAGGAATATTACGTCCTCAGAGCCAACCACCGGATGAAAAGTGGTGCAATATTATTGGTTGAATGGTTGTACATTTTTTTTAAGGCCAATTGGGAGGTGCCACGTGGCTAGCCCTGAGGCCGCCACGTGGCCCTTGAACCACAGTGTAAAATTTTGGTGAGGTCCGTAGGGCTCAACCCCACAACCTCTAGCATGGAAAGCATAGGTCTCCACCACCCATGCTAAACGTTGAATCTTAACAACTATAGGCACCAAGTTAATGTTATGGTTTCATATATTTGAATGTGGGGGTTGGGGACTGCTAGTGGCCCCAACCTACTAGCGGTCCTATATTGGTGGTCACATTACAATGTTTAACACCAACCATAAATTTTAACCTCTGACATTCTTCTATCTGCCGTCAGTTCCATTACAGTGTTCACATGGTATTACATTTTATCCTCCACGCAGTCTTCGCTAACTCGTGACTTCAAACCAGAGTTTCCAACCACTCAACTGCAGTTACATGCGGAGTTCCACTCCAACAGTAACGGTTTTAAAACCCGTGGTTTGGGGTTGGAATGTGGCCACCCCAACCGAAAACATTAAATGTTGCGGTATTTTAGGCGGAGGTTTGGTAGCATGCCTAAAAAAGATGTAAATCACTATTTTAACTCCAATTAAGTGGAGTTCTCCACTTTTAGTGGATTTTTTCTAGGTGTAACTAGGCAAATGAGTAGGAGACCAAATTTTCGCCCATTCAGAGTGAATGAAGAGTCATTTTTGACTAACTGGAGCATTCTGGAGCCATTGGTGTAGATAAAACAGCCATTAGAGGCATGTAACTACATGTAATAGCAAAAATTTGAGCATAATGAAAGATCGACATGCCATTGGGAGCTGGACCAACAGATGTCGCCCAAGAGGGGCGAACTGTTTCATCATGCCTGCTGTGTAGATTATATGTGGTGACTTATTTCTCTATTTTACACTATTTTTCAGTGTTATTTGTGCTTATTTCATGCTTCTAATTCACTAAAATAATCTATAATTCATGGTTAAAATCCTCAATCCTTAAGCAAACGAATGAGACAAGTATGCACATGTTTATAAATTCAAAATACACTTAGCATAACAAAACTAATACAATCCTTTCATATCAGGTACAGGTACAGGTGGTATTACAAGTATAGGTACATGTACAGGTTGTGGTATGGGTACATGTGGTCATATAGGTACAAGTAAATGTTTTTGTATAGGTACAGGTACAAGATATGGCACATGTACAGGTAAAGGTGCAGGTGTACAGGACATGGACTATCATCTAATGACAAATGGATTGGTTAGGTTTAGAGATAGGATATATGTGCTAAACAACAATGAGCTCAAGAAGGTGATCTTGAGGGAGTTTCATGTGAAACCTGAGGTCACCCAAGCTATCAAAAGACATTTACTGAAGTGAATAAATTCTATTATTGGCCGAATTTGAAGAGAGGCGTAGCAGAGTTTGTGGCTAGACGTTTGGACTATCAACAGGTAAAGGCAAAGTGTAAACTCCAGGTGGACTGTTACAACTAATTATGATTCCAGATTGGAAATGGGAGGTCATTTACATGGACTTCATTACAAGTTTGCTGAGGACATTGAGACAATATGATTCCATCATGGTTTTTGTGGACAGGTTGACAAAGGTAACACACTTCATTCCAGTGAATTCTACATTCTCAGTGAATGATGTAGCACAGGTCTTCATCAGAGATGTGTTTAGATTGCATGTTGTTCCAAATAAGATTGTGTCAGACAGGAATTTGAAGTTCACTTCCAAGTGTTGGAAGGAGCTATTTGCAGGATTAGGTGCAAAGTTGGACTTCAACACAATTTATCATTCGTAGACAGATGGACAGATAGAGAGGGTCAATAGGATATTGGAGGACATGTTGAGGATTTATGTGATGCATCAACATTGAAAGTGGGAAGATTCTATTCCAATGGTAGAGTTCTCTTACAACAATTGGTATCACGAATCTTTGAGGATGCGTCCATTTGAGGCATTGTATGGATAAAGTTACAATACTCCCATCAGTTTGAGTGATCCAATTAACATGGTTTTGATTGGACTGGACACATTGGTAGATATGGAACATGAAATGCAGGTAATCAAGAAGAATATGAAAGCAACACAGGATAGATAAAATAATTACGTAGATCAGAACAAGTTGTTCAAGGAGTTTTAGGTTGGGGAACATGTGTACTTACACATCAATCCTAAGAATAGCTCCTTGCAGATTGGATCATGTGCCAAGCTGGCACCACAATTTTTTGGACCTTTTAGGATTATCGAGAGGATTGGGTCGATAGCCTATCAACTTACATTGCCTTCCATAGTGAAATTCCATGATGCTTTTCATATATCATTTCTTAAAAATTATGTTAAAGATGTTGATCATGTGATTGACTGGTATGTATTGTAGGTGGAGCTAGAAGGGGAATTCCAGCTGGAACCATAATGCATTCTCCAGAGAAAAATACTCATGCTCCGAAATTAAGCAATCAAGTAGGTTAAAGTGCAATGGAAGCTCTTTGGGCTCCATGAAGCTACATGGGAGATGGTTGTTCAGATGTGGGCTATGTATCCTTCCTTATTCGCTGGTTGAGAAGATGTTTTGGTGTGATGTTTGGTATTTGTTTTGGCATGTGTTTGGTATATGTTTTGATATATGTTGGTATGATGTTTTTTGTATGTAAATATGTATATAGATGTAAATACCGCCATGAGCTATGTTATAAAGCTCCAATAAGCTGTATGTTTGCCATGTTATTACGATGTTATACTTGTCATGTTTTCATGCTGGTTGTTTTTCAAAAGGTTGATCATTGTAAACACTACAACGAGCTAAGTTATAAATATCCATGGGTAGTATGTTTTGATACAACAATATTGTTGATATATGTGTTGTTGAACACCAAGGAAGGTGTTCCCTCAAGGGGGAGGGTTTTGTAACAACCCTAGTAAAAATTCCATATAATAAAAGTTAATAAAGGCAAACTATTAACCATGGTTATGGCACATGTATTCCAAGTTGAATGTTGGGAAAAAACATCCTAGTGGGGGTGTTCACATATTGCATTATGGCTATTGAAATTGACAAAGGAAATGGCTAAGGATTTGGAAAGGCAAAGTGACATTTGTTGGCATTTATTTATGAAAATAATGGAAGTTAGGAGAAAAGGGAGTTGAAAGGTCACATGTTGCAAGTGAGGAGTAAAATGACGGAAAAATAAAGGAAATTGAAGAAATTAGAGGCCTCAATAATAAAAATGATTTTGAGGATCAGTGGGCAAGCTTTTGCTTATAATTTGGTCAGCACAGTTTTGGAGCTCTCATTATTCTCTCTCTCTCTCATACTCTTGAGCACTTAGAGTATTCTTGGAGCACTCTTGGAGAGTGTAGCATACTGGAGATTTGGATCAAGAAGGCAAAGGAAGAGCAGGAAAGCGCAAGAATATATTCAGATCAGTAGCTACAACAAGTTCTGACTACATGTACCAAGTTGCATTTATGATGTCCTCACTATTTTTGGCATGCATGGTGTATGCATGTGGTTTCTTGGTTATGATTTTTCATTGGCATGGAGGATTTCCTGGATTGACAGTAAATTTTCCTAGCCTTTAGATTTCTTGGATGTTGGGTTTGTGTTATATTCTTTCCACGACTAGTCACGCGCGGACCTGGTCCTTATTTTCTAGTGGGCGGACCCGCCCATGGTTTTGTGCATGGGTTTGCACATGGTTTTGGGGCATGATGGTTTTTGGCCCCTAGTATTTTGTAGATCTAGTCAAGGGAATTACAGTTATGTTCTAATCCAGGGTTAAGGGATTGGGGTTTATGTATGCTTCGGCATGTATATATATGTGTTGTAACACTAAAACGAATATATGAAAAATCAAGCTGGTCGTCCTGATTTAGGATCCAGGGGAAAATCTTTGTGTTTATTTGTTTTATGTTTTAAGCTCTCGCTATTGTTTATTTTCTGTTTTAATATTCATTAGTAGATAATTTCTATACAGGGTTAAAACCTACATTTGGTATTAGAGCAGTTTCGGCTTCAAGGGGACACTTTTGCTGCTGAGGGGTTTTTTTCTCGAGCCTGAGGTAGACCCTGTTCAGTGAGAGATCTGCAGGATCAAGTCTTGAGGTGAAAGAAGATGGCAAGCGGTGGGAAGATAGAGATCGAGAAATTTAATGGTCAGAGTTTTGAGTTGTGGAAGCTCAAGATGGAGGATTTGCTGGTGGATAAAGATCAATGGATCGCGGTACATCCAGGTACTAAACCAACGACAATGTTAGATGAAGACTGGAAGAAGCTGGATCAAAAGGCAAAGAGCACAATACGGTTGTGTGTCTCAGATTCAGTATTGTTGAATGTATCTCGGGAAGCTACGGCGAAGACCTTGTGGGACAAGCTAGGGACTTTGTACCAATCTAAGTCTCTGGTGAATAAATTGTTCCTGTGAAAAAATCTATATAACCTGAGGATGAAGGATGGAGACTCGATGACAGAGCATCTGAACGCCTTCAATACTATGGTAATTCAGCTGTCATCTATTGATATTAAAATCAGATGAAGATAAGCGCATCAGTTTGTTGTGTTCTCTACCAGATTCGTGGGACAGTCTGGTTATTGCAATGGGTAGCAACACAACTACCTTGAATTTTGATGACATTGTCTCAGCCTTGCTGTCAGAGGAAATGAGACAGAGAAATATGGAGGGTCAGAATGGAGATGCCTTATCTATACGAGGAAAGTCCCAGAATAGAAACAAGAATAAGGTTTCGAGTGGGAGATCTAAATCTCCTGGAAAGTTTGTAAAGGTGTGTTGGAAATGCGGAAAGGAAGGGCAGTACAAAAAGGACTGCAGATCTAAAGCTCCTGAGAAAGGAAAGTGATCTGATGATGCTCCTTCTGCAGAAGAAAAAACCACCTCGGATGAAGGTGGGGATGTGTATTTGGATTCTTCTTCAAATACACATGTAGATCATGAGTCATGGTTGATTGACTCGGGTGCATCCTTTCACTTCACTCCCCATAGGGAGTGGTTCTACGAGTATGAGAAATATGATGGTGGTGATGTCTTCTTAGGTAATGATAGGAAGGCTAGAATCGTCAGACGTGGAAAAGTCAAGCTGAAGCTGCAAGGTGGAAGAATTAGAACACTTCCCGGTGTTCTGCACATTCCTGCATTGGCCAGAAATCTAATTTTTGTAAGCAAGATGGATGATGCAGGTGTAAAAACAGTGTTCAATAAAGATGCCTGTAAGATGGTTCGGGAGGCGTTGGTATTAATGTGGGGAGTTCGGATTGGAACTCTATGCAAGCTTTAGGGCAACACTATTATTGATGAGTGCAACAGTTATGTGGTTCCTGAAGGTGGAGCGGAAAGCCTAGCAGTCTTTGGAGAAAATACCATGATATGGCATCAAAGGCTTGGACATATTGGAGAGAAGGGCCTTCAGATACTACATGGAAATGGTATGGTAGAAGGTATGTCTAATAGCTCTCTGGATTTTGATTTCTGTGAACATTGTGCATATGGGAAGCAGAATCGAGTGAGTTTTCCTGTTGATCAGTGGTTTTCATTGATGTCAACCCAAGCAGCACCAGGGGATAACCCAATATTGCATGGGAATTTTGACCTAAAAAATTAATATATTCTTGGTCAATAATGCTTTTTATGGTTTCTACTTGTCGAGATGTTTCCGTTGATATATGGCACGCCATGTAATTCTTCATGGTTTGAGAGATATTCATGTTTGAAGTTTGTACCCCCAGTTAGTGGGCTAAAACCCCATGGGGTTGGCGCATGGTTCATTGAAAAGTCATAATTAATATTTTTTAAGCTCCTAAAATCCCTCCCACGTTCACTTGTTGAAGCCCCTCTCAACCTAAGCATTTATATAAATTGTGATCCTCATTTCCTCCTTATGCAAGGGATTTCGCCATCTGAAACAGGTCATCGTGGAATTTGTGCTATAATTTTTTTTCTATGAAGGTTCAAAAGCTGAAATTTTATGAGACAAAGCCAAAATCCTGAGGAAGCTACTGTAAAAATTTCAGATCAAGGTGCGCAATATTTTTGGAGATATGATCTGTGGAAGTCAAGGTTTTTGTAGGCTCCTGAAATTCATCTCAAAGAAGTGACCTTGGTAAATTCGTCATAAATATCTCTATGAGTATTGGATTGGAATTCTGTAAAAAGTGGCAGATTTTGAACAGTCTATAATTTTTTCTCTATCAATTTCAGAGCCAAATGAAGAAACAGTGACACGTGGCACGCCGTACAAGTGCGCTCTACTGAAACAGTACATAATTAGGGCATTGTGAGAGATTGGCTATAACTCTCTATTGAAGAATCCAAATTGGGTCAGACCTGTGGCATTGGAAAGATGACTCAGAGGACTACTAGAGGACCAAAAATCAGATATTGAGGATCTAAAATAGCAGAGATACACCAAATTCAATATCGAGCTCCTAGAAGGCAAGAAAAAGTTAGATCATGTGTTGTCAAGGGCTGCAAAGGACCGGACTTTCTATGGCAACGAAGAAAAGCAAGGTACAGAAAAGGGTAGCATGACAAGAGCAGCAACCAAGGTGCATAACAACAGTAAGAAGTTCATCATATGAAGTCTTCAAGTGGGCAGCACTGTATACAATCATTGTAAAGGTATCATTGTACTTATTCATTGTAAATATATTATTGTACAAATTGTAATAGTGTCTATCTTCCATGGGTTGAAGACGCAGTGTTGGGAGGTCTACGATCATCATTAGGTGGTTGTGTCAAAGTTAGGGTTATAGCCTATTATATCTTCTTCTTCTGCATCATTCTATATCATTGTAAAGTGGACCATTTTCCCTGGTACGGGAGTCCATTATTCTTTTATTCTTCTATAGGGTGGTAGGGTGGTGGTAGGGTGAGTTGTAGCTCATTGGGTGTTGGGGCATCCGTTCAGTTGACTACTGAAGAATCTCGGGCATTGGAGAATCCATCCAGTGGGAGCTGGAGAAGAATGCTTTTCTAGATTCTAGGAAGTTGGAGCTTTATTTTCAATTGGAGTTGAATATTAAAGAATTATTAGAAAAGCATTAGGTGGTTTTTGTCCCGGAGTGCATTTCCACCTTAAAAACTGTGTGCATTTGTGTTCCTCTTGTTTACTTCTATCATTGTACAAACACTGATAATAATTGAAGATTAACTAATGCTCTAATTGGAACGAATACTGATTCACCCCCCCCCCTCTCAGTATTTCCAACATTTCCTTCTGGTGTTAAGAGGGTGAACAAGATATTAGAGCTTGTGCACAGTGATGTGTTTGGACCTGTGTCAGTTCCATCACTGGGTAAGTCTGTGTACTATGTTTCATTCATAGATGATTTCTCAAGGAATACATGGATATATTTCTTGAGGAAGAAATTTGAAGCCTTTGATAGATTTAAATAATTTAAGGCTCTGGTGGAAAACCAAACAGAGAAGAAGATTTGTTGAGGACATATAATGGTGGGGAGTTCTGAAAGAAGGAATTTGAAGAGTTCTGCAAGAAGTGTGGTATAGCACAGCAGAAGACTACTCCATACACACCTCAGCAAAACAGAGTTGCAGAAAGAATGAACATAACGTTGATGGAAAAGGCAAGAAGCATGCTCAGTGGTACCGGGTTAGGACAAGAATTCTGAGCAGAGGCAGTGGAGACTGCATGTTACTTGGTTAACATATCACCTTCATCAGCGTTGGAGGATAAGACTCCACATGAGGTATGGACTGGTAAGAAACCCTCTCTTTCACATCTGAGGGTATTTGGATGTGATGCATATGTACATGTTCCAAAGGAGAAAAGGACTAATTTGGACAATACATCTGAATAGTGCATCTTTATTGGGTATAAGGATGGTTTAAAGGGTTACAAGCTTTGGAACCCGGAAACAAGGAAGGTTGTGTACAACCGAGATGTGATGTTTAGAGAGGTGAAAGATATTGTTAAACATGAAGTCCTACCAAAGGAACCTGAGAAGATATAGTTTGAGCTAAATGAGGATGAATCAGACTCTACAACAGAAGAAGACTCAGAAGAGGAAGAGCCACAAACTTCAGTTGTTAGAAGATCAGCTCGGGAAAGAAGACAACCAGAAAGGTATAGTCCATCTGATTTCTATTCAAATTTTTCTTTAACTATAACTGATGATGATCCCATAACCTTCAGGGAGGCAGTAGATTCAGAGGATGGAAAACTTTGAAAGGAGGCCATGGTTGATGAAATGGCATCCTTGCATAAAAATAAGGCATGAGATCTGGTGGAGTTGACAGCTGGAAGGAAGCCCATCGGGAGAAAATGGGTGTTTAAGAAGAAGATATATGTAGAAGGCAAGGTGGAGAAATACAAAGCTCGGTTGGTAGCAAAAGGTTAATTCCAGGTGCCAAGAATTGATTTTGGTGATATTTTTTCTCCTGTTGCTAAAGTTACTTCTATTAGATTAATTTTATCTGTTGCTGCTACATTTGATTTTGAGGTAGAACAGATGGATGTGAAGACAACATTTCTTCACAGGGATCTGGAAGAGGAAATCTACATGAAACAACCTAAAGGCTTTATGGTGAAGGGGAAGAAAGAGCTGGTATGCAGGTTAAAGAAGCCTTTGTATGGGTTAAAACAGTCACCAAGGATGTGGTATCAGAAATTTGATACCTATATACGGGGACTTGGCTTCACCAGAAGCAAGGAGGATCACTGTGTTTATTTTAAATTAATTGGTGACCGTGTTATTTATTTGGTCTTGTATGTGGATGATATTTTGTTGATTGGAAATGACAAAGAAATTATCCAAGATTTGAAGACCCAGTTGTTCTCCAAATTTGACATGAAGGACCTTGGTGCTGCAAACTATATTTTGGGCATGGAAATTTAAGAGAGATCGGGCAAAGAGGAAGCTCTGATTAAACCAGAGGAAGTATGTCGAGAATATATTGCAGAGGTTCAATATGCAGGATAGTAAACCAGTGAATGTTCTGATTCTTATAGGTACAAAGTTGTCTGCTAAACATGTTGGGTGTGGAGCCTGATTATCTTGTTTATTTTGTATCACAGCATTGGACCCCTATACCTTAATGGGGCGGCAACACCGCCCGTAATTAAACACTGCCTGGGGGGTCCAGGGGGGTGGCTATGACTTATAGAGCCCCCCCCCCCTGGCTGGAGGTTTCGGAGGCAGCGCCCCCGAAGCTAAGAACAGATGTAAATTTTCCTTGTAAAAGTATAGTAATTTCTAGTCAATCTGGGTCATTCATTAGGCGGATGATCGGACGGTAGAAGTTATGTTTAGTTTAGGGGTTTTTGCCTTAGAAGGCAACCCTTCGATTTTATGAGGGTATTGTATTGTGGTTGTGGATTTTATGTGTATTCTCGGAGCGAGAAACAGATAGGGAGACTGTGAGAGAGAACAGAGGATTCATTTTGCTGGATAATAGAAAGGAAGGACTAGTTGTTCGAGGTGGATGTAGCCCAAACTGGGTAAACCACGTATATCTGTGTCTCTCTGGTTTCATGTGTTTTGTGTACTTGTGTTTTCTGCATATTTTATGTGTTGCATTTCTTTGTAATATTTAATTTTCTAACAACTGGTATCGGAGCCGAAGGTCTATTTGGCTGATAAACTCGCAGGAAAGAAGGGTTCCTGGTTCGAGTGGGAGCAATGGCGGAAGATGGTAAATTTAGGGTCAAGAAATTTAACGGCCAAAACTTCTCGTTGTGGAAGATGCAGATGGAAGATTATTTGTATCAGAAAGATCTGTACCTACCATTGAGTGGAAAAACAAAGAAGCCGACGACTATGACAGACGCAGAATGGGATATTCTTGATAGAAAGGCACTCGGAACAGTACGATTGTGCCTTGCGGCGTCGGTAGCCTTTAATATTTCGAAGGAAACAACAACAGAGGGTTTGATTAAGGCGTTGGCGAAACTATATGAAAAACCCTTGGCCTCAAACAAGGTATTTCTTATGAAACATTTATTTAATATGAAGATGTCGGAAGGTGGATCTGTTGCAGACCATTTAAATGATTTTAATACAGTTACGAGTCAGTTAAGTTCTGTAGGAGTAAAATTTGATCATGAAGTTAGGGCTCTTTTATTTCTTTGCTCATTGCCAGAAAGATGGAATGGTTTAGTTATGTCCATTAGTAACTTTGTCTCTGGATCTAGTGCTTTAAAGTTTGATGATGTTGTCGGTGCTATCCTTAGCGAGGAAATGCGATGGAAAAGCTCTGATGAGACATCGGGTAATGCTTTGAGTGCAGAGTTTAGAGGAAAAAAAATGGAAAGAGGAAAGAGCTCAAGATATCGCAATAAATCAAGGAAAGGCAGATCCAAGTCCAGATCAGGGATAGTGTGCTGGAAATGCAGAAAGAAAGGACACCTAAAGAAATACTGTAGGTCTCGGAAGGGAAAAGAAGGAGATGCACAGCAAGAAAAAAATCATGAAGCAAATGTGACAGGTGATGTGTTACAAGATGCTTTGATTCTTTCTTTCTAAAATGTTATTGATTCTTGGGTTGTAGATTCAGGGGCCTCATTCTATGCCACACCTGATAAGAAATATTTTCATGACGATGTTCAAGGAGACTTTGGACAAGTCCGTTTGGGTGATGATAAACCCTGTAAAATTGTTGGAATGGGTAAAGTTCTTGTAAAACAACAAAATGGAAACCAATGGATATTAAAAGAGGTAATGCATGTTCCAGATCTGAAGACAAATCTGATTTCAACAGGGTAGTTAGGCAGTGAAGGTTGCGTGACAACTTTCACAGATAAAACGTGGAATGTCACCAAAGGAGCCCTGGTAATAGCAAAAGGTGAAAAGGTTAGTACATTGTATTTATGCAATGGTATTTCTAACTCTGTTAATGCTTTAACTTCCAAAGGAGTCGATGCAGCATTATGGCATCATAGGCTCGGACACATGAGTGAGAAGGGGATGAAGATCCTTCACTCAAGAAATTTGTTGCCGAGTTTGAAGAATGTTGATTTGAATTTCTGTGAGAATTTCATTTCTGGAAAATAGAAGAGAGTCAGATTTCTCAGAGTTGGGAAAGAAAAGTAGAGCGAAAAATTAGATCTTGTCCATACAGATGTATGGGGACCTACTCAGGTATCATCTCTTGGTGGCTCTCGTTATTATGTTAGTTTTATTGATGATGCAACTAGAAAAACTTGGATTTATTGTATTCAAACTAAATATGATGTATTTGATACTTTCAAGAAATGGAAAGCTTTGGTTGAGATTGAGACAGGAAAGAAGTTGAAGTGTCTCAGATTAGACAATGGAGATGAATATTGTAGCAAAGAGTTTGATAGGTACTGTTCAGAGCATGGAATTCGCAGAGAGAAGACAGTTCCAAGAACACCACAAGAAAATGGCATGTTAGAAAGGATGAACATTACAATCATGGAGCGTGCAAGGTGCATGAGATTGCATGCAGGACTGCCTTTACAATTTTGGGCAGATGCTGTAGATACTGTTGTTTATCTAATAAACAGAGGGCCTTCAAGTTCCTTGGATGGTGGTATTCCAGAGGAAGCATGGACAGGTAAAAAGGTAAAATACTCTTTTTTAAAGCCTTTTGGTTGTGAGGCCTTTGTCCATATTAATAAAGAAAATAGAACAAAGCTTGAGGCAAAATCAAATAAATGTACCTTTATTGGATATGGTGTTAATGATTTTGGTTATCTCTTATATGATTATGAAAATCACAAAATCATTAGGAGCAGAGATGTAATATTCAATGAAAAGGTATTGTATAAGAATTAGTTGCAGGAAAAGAAACAGGAAAAAGAAAACAAAGAATACACAGTTCTTGATGAGATCACAAAAAAGGTAAAGGTGCCTAAAAATAATAATAATCAAGAGCCACAACAACAACAACCACCACAACAGCAACAGGCACCTCAAACACTTGAAAGTGGTGTTAGAAGATCTACCAGGATAATTAGACCCCCTGAACGATACTCTCCTTCATTATATTATTTATTGTTGACTGATTCTGGTGAACCTGAATGTTATGAAGAAGCAATGCAGGTTGAAAGCAGGAAGAAGTGGGAGCTAGCCATGGAAGAAGAGATGGACTCCTTAATGCATAACCGGACTTGGGACTTAGTCAGGTTGCCTGCAGGTAAAACTACATTGCAGAATAAATGGGTTTACAGGCTGAAGGAAGAAGATGGAGGAAAACAGAGGTACAAAGCTAGACTTGTGGTGAAGGGATTTTCACAGAAGAAAGGTATTGATTTTAATGAAATATTTTCTCCTGTTGTTAAAATGAATTCAATCAGAACTATTTTAAGTCTTGTAGCAGCGGAAGATTTACATCTTGAACAGTTAGATGTAAAGACATCATTTCTCCATGGAGATTTGGAGGAAGAGATATACATGCAGCAACCAGAAGGATATGAGGTAAAAGGGAAAGAAAAATTGGTGTGCAGGTTAAAGAAGAGCTTGTATGGCTTAAAACAGGCTCCAAGGCAGTGGTATCTAAAATTTGACAAGTTCATGTTTGAACAAGGTTATACTAGATGTCACTCTGATCATTGTGTTTATCTAAAAAGGAAAAATGATGGCGGCTATATTATATTGTTATTGTATGTAGATGACATGCTTGTTGCAGGGTCTAACATGCAGGAAATAAATGTGCTCAAAAGAAAATTGGCAAATTCATTTACAATGAAGGATTTGGGAGCTGCAAAACAAATCCTTGGTATGAGGATAACTAGAGACAGGAAAAATCGTAAATTAACACTGTCTCAGAATGAGTACATAGAAAATGTGTTGAAAATATTTAATATGCACAATGCAAAACCAGTTAGTACACCTTTTGCTAGCCATTTCAAACTTAGTAAGGAGATGTGCCCAAAGACCCAAGAAGACATGGATTATATGTCTAAAGTTCCATATGCATCAGCAGTTGGAAGCTTAATGTATGCAATGGTCTGCACAAGGCTTGATATTGCACATGCAGTGGGAGTTGTAAGCAGGTACATGAACAATCCAGGAAAAGAACATTGGATGGCAATAAAATGGATTCTCAGATATTTGAGAGGTACCACAAATCAAGCATTATGCTTTGGTGGTTCAAACATTGCTCTACAGGGATATGTTGATGCAGATATGGCAGGTGACAGCGATAACAGGAGGAGAACTACAGGATATGTATTTACTGTAGGTGGAACAACTGTCAGTTGGGTTTCAAAAATCCAAAGTGTTGTTGTACTTTCAACAACAGAAGCAGAGTATGTTGCTGCTACAGAGGCTAGTAAATAAATAATTTGGTTACAAAGGTTTATGGATGAATTGGGTAAGAAGCATGACATGGGCACGTTATACAGTGATAGCCAAAGTGCCATTCATCTTGCAAATAACTCAGCGTTTCATTCCAGGACTAAACACATACAAATCAAGTACCATTTCATACGGTCAGTATTGGAAGATGGACAGTTGAAGCTGGAAAAGATACACACTAGCCAGAATCCTACAGATATGCTAACAAAAGTTGTAACCAGGAAGAAACTGAGATTATTCTTAGTTTCAATTGGTCTTCAAGGATGACAATGAAGATGAGAAACAGCTATGTCCAAAGAGGAGTTACTGTCCAGCAAATGAAGCAGCGGTGCAGTTGCTACAATCAGTCTCCAAGTGGTAGATTGTTGGGTGTGGAGCCTGATTATCTTGTTTATTTTGTATCACAACGTTGGACCCTTGTACCTTAACGGGGTGGCAACGCTGCCTGTAATTAAACGCTGCCTGGGGGGTCCAGGGGGGGCAGCTGTGACTTTATAGAGCCCCCCCCCCTAGTGGGGGGTTTCAGGGGCAGCGCCCCCAAAGCTAAGAACAGATGTAAAATTGCCTTGTAAAAGTATAGTAATTTCTAGTCAATCTGGTCCATTCATTAGGCGGATGATCTGACGATAGAAGTTATGTTTAGTTTAAGGTTTTTTTCCCTAGAAGGAAACCCCTCACTTTTATGAGGGTATTGTATTGCGGATGTGGATTGTATGTGTATTCTCAGAGCGAGAAACAGATAGGGAGACTGTGAGAGAGAATAGAGGATATTATAATGGATCTGTTATAGGTTGTGTCTCTTCATTTTGTTGGATAATAGAAAGGAAGGACTGGCTATTCGGGGTGGACGTAGCCCAAACTGGGTGAACCACGTATATCTGTGTCTCTATGGTTTTATGTATTTTGTGTCCTTGTGTTTTCCACACATTTTATGTGTTGCATTGCTCTGTAATATTTAATTTTCTAACAGAAAAGTGTCCCAAGACACAAGAAGATGAGAAGGATATGTCTCGTGTTCCATATGCAAGTGCATTGGGTAACCTGATGTATGCAATGGTCTGTACTAGACCAGACATTGCACATGCAGTGGGAGTATTGAGTAGGTTTATGTCAAACCCAGGGAAGGAGCACTGGACAGCAGTGAAGCGGGTTTTCAGATATTTGTGTGGCACTAGTGATTATGGCTTGTGCTACCAGGGAAGACCAGGATTAGAAAGAGTGTTGGACATTCGTGGTTTTGTTGATGCGGACTGGGCTGGAGATCTGGACCAAAGAATATCTACAAGTGGGTATGTGTTTGGCCTATTTGGAGGTGCAGTCAGTTGGATGAGTAAAAGACAATATGTAGTGACTCTTTCAACTACAGAGGTAGAATACATGGCAACCACTCATGCAAGCAAGGAAGCAGTTTGGTTGCAGAGATTGTGTTCAAGTATGGGGTTGGTGCAGCAAATTATAAGGATAGGCTGTGATAGGCAAAGTGCAATTTTCTTGGCTAAGAACCCTGCTTATCGTTCAAAGAAAAAGCACATTGATGTTCAATATCACTTTGTGAGATATATGGTTGAAGATAAAAGGGTGTTCCTGGTAAAGGTGGACACTTTGAATAATGTTGTAGAAGCATTGACAAAGTCTGTGAGCACTCAGAAGTTCTCTCGGTGTGGAGAAACAATGGGTGTTGTAAAGCTGGGCTAATGACTTAGCTCTCTTGTGGCCCCCTGCGGAAAGAAAACAACAAGTGGGAGAATGTTGGGTTTGTGTTATATTCTTTCCACGACTAGCCACGTGTGGGGGGGTCATAGGGGGGGCGGTAGCCCCCCCTGTCGGGGTCCGGGGCAGCGCCCTAAAAAAAAAATTGGTCCTTATTTTCCAGTGGGCGGACCTGCCCATGGTTTTGGGGCATGATGGTTTTCGGCCCCTGGTATTTTGTAGATCCGATCAAGGGAACTATGGTTATGTTCTAATCCAGGGTTAATGGATTGGGGTTTATGTATGCTTCGGTATGTATATATATGTGTTGTAACACTAAAAGGAATATAATGAAAAATCAAGTTGGTCGTCCCAATTTGGGATCCAAGAGAAAATATCTATATTTATCTGTTTTATGTTTTATGCTCTCGCTATTGTTTATTTTTTGTTTTAAGATTCGTTAGTAGATAATTTATGTACAGGATTAAAACCTACACTGGATAGCCATGGTACTGTGGGTTCATTTTCATTGATTTTTTTTATTAGTTCTCTTGTTTCCTTTAGAATGGGTTGATTTATTAGTTCCTGGAAGCCTTGGTTGGAAAAACACTCAGGAAGCCCGAAGAACAGTTGTGGGTTGAGTTACTAGTCCTGGAAGCTTTGGTTGGAAAAACACTTTAGAAGCCCTAGGTCGGTTGAGTTACTTGTCCGGAAACCCCTAGTTGGACAAACACTCTGGAAGCCTTGTAATAGTTGGGGTTGAGTTACTAATCGTGGAAGCCCTAGTTGGAACAAACACTCTTGATCCCTGGAAGTCTTTGGAAGAGACCAATCTTGTTATGGTCATGATGTCTGACCATGAGGTGGAATCATTGGTTGAGGGTTGAAGCGGTTTGGTCTTTGGAAGCCCTTGATTGGTTTTGATTGATGTGTTTGATGAAGTTCCACATTCATTTTGTGACTAGTTGAAGTGATATTTGGCTCAACCATGTCTATGGTCAGGTGGAACGTGGAAGTCCCAAACCTAGTTGCAGTTTTCTTATGGAAATAAGAGCTCTTTTGATCAGTAAATATTTTGGTTATCATGTGGATTCTACGGTTGATGTATCCTTCATATTTCTGTGGTGATTATGTTGGTTATAGGCATGCGTTATATCATTGATGATGTATGGCTCTCCCCATGTGTTTACTTGTAAATGAATGGAAAATGTATCTATCGTCAAATAGATGGTAATGCAGTTAATGTTGTGAGGGAACAATGCTTCTTAGCGATTCTGAGATAAGTATGAGACCCCTATGCTCAGATCTATTGTTTACACCTATAGCTCTCATGTTTGTGACATGTTTGACGAAATGTCGGTCATGGCTAACATGGATCTAGTTGAGTCCTTATTGATGTTTTTGTTTTTACACCGTTTTTTTACTGTTATAAATCATATCTGAACTTGTCATGAAGTTTTGGGTAGTGAGCTAGGTTATGGACCTAAAAAAGTGGCTCAAATCCCAGGGACGTTGGCACAACACTAGGGAATTTAGTCCTTGGATGCTAGCATACAAGTTTATGCATGCGTCCAGAGCCTCCCAGATGCAAGCATGCAGGCTTGTGCATGCGTTGAGAGGCCCGGGTGCTCAAAAGGTCAGTGAGACCCAAGGGCATAAGGCTTGAGTGATTGGGTTGACTCTTGGGGGTGTTAATGTTGATGTACAAGGTCTCTGTGATGTGTTTCCACTGATTCCACTTTCTTAAAGTCACCTAGGAGGTTGAATCTCATCATAGTGGCCTCTCGTCGCATGTTTACCCCGATTGACCGGTTACTTGGGTAGATGTGGGATGAGAGTGTTAAGAACATCGAAAGAATAGGGATGTGGGTGGGTTCTTACCAAATTAAAATGTAGAAGATTGAGTAGTCGTGTGTTCAATAGAATAGTTGTGTGTGTGCTAGATGTAGAATAAGCCAATAAGAATTGAAAACTGATTACTTTTTGGCTCAACTTCCATTGCCATGGTTTTTAAATAGTGATCGAATAACTCCTCTATAATCCCAAATTCTTATATACCCTGATTCCTTGAAGTGTGGGAATTTTTTTTATAAGAAAACACATTTCAACCTACCTACTTGAATGGAAAAATAGAATAAAGTGTAGATAAATTCTACCAGGCTAAATAAATACAAATAATTGATATTCCCATAAAAAAATTTAAAACTATTAAAACTATGGTGAAATATATCTAGATACTTGCAATTATCAAAAAAAATTAAGTGAATAAAAAATACAATTTGAATTTTACAACACTAAAATAATATTTTCAAATTTCCAGAAATTAATAATTTTCTTTAAATAAATATTAAACAATGAATAGTCACATCACTTTTTGTAAAAAATTACTAAACCAAAATAAAAAACCACGTAATTTTGCATTTGGGCGAAATTTTGCCATTGAAAATTTTTTGGCCATCAAGAAGACTTCATCAACCCTCATCCTTTCCCCTGCATTTCTTTACTCCTCGGGCGCCGAAATGACAAAGCGAGATTTGGAAGTTGTAGATTCAGGTCTTTAAAAGGTCCTCCAATTTACTCAAAGGTCGTGGAAATTACTCACACATTCCCGAATGTCCTTTTCGAAAACCACAATTTCAGAAATTTCAGAGCTTTGAAAATATGTGGAAATTAGTCGCTTCTTCCTCGAAAAGTGCTTTGTCATAAAACCACCAAACCACCACTCTGCAGTGCAATGCAATATAAGCACCGCTATAAAATAACGCGTCGTCTACCCATGCCGCAACCCATAAAAAAAATTGTGCACTCAAACCTGGAAATTTAACAGATTATTTAAAGTTATAAAAAAAAATTATGGATTTTTATCAAAATCTATTATATAAAAGAAATTATAGATTTTATCAAAATCTATTATAGAAATTTTACAATTTATATTTATAAAAAAATTATAATGGATTTATCAAAATCTTTCCAAAATTTCAACACAAATTTGAAGCGGATTAGACTCCTGCCTCGAAAAGTGCATTTTCAGAAAACCACCACTCTGCATTGCAATCTGAGCACCGCTATAAAATAATCTCCCATGCTGTGCTTGAGATACCAATTAGTGGTCCTGAGTATCCGGTTACAGCCTTTAAGGCTTTCGTACTGTGAGGAGTCCATTGAATCGAGGGGAAAAGTAGAATTATTCAACCGTCTCTGTGACTGCTTGTGTTGCCATTGTATATATACCAGTGGTGTGAGAAAATCATGTCATGGCAGATCCGGGTTTCATCTCTGGATTTATTGGTGTCGCCATTGACATGGCAGTCCGCCAGATTCTTCATCACGTTGGCATTGCAGTCAACTGCAAGAAAGAGTTGGAGTCCCTGGAAGAGTAAGTTTTGCGAATTTCGCAATTTGGTACAATTGGAATTGTTCTACGTTAGGTTAGAAGACCTTCCCGATTTGCACAACCTTACGAGTTTGAAGCAATTAGATATCTACAATTGTTTCAAAGGAAATTTCCTAGAGAGTTTGGTGAACCTGGTGCTCTGAATCTCAAAACACTTCAAAAAAAATGAGTGTTTGGTTATTCGATGATATTAGAGAATCTACAAAGAGTCAAGCCAGTAGACACAATAGTAGAAGTGATAGCAATGTTTGCTACAAATATAATTTGAAATTGTAAAGAAATATAGGCAAAGTCAAAAAGTTCAAAGAAGGTTGGAGCTATGGTGAATCTTGGTACAAGGAGCTTTGACTTTTCCTAAAAGATCTTTGTAGACCTCTATGATTAACATTTCCATAATAGAGATTTGTAAGTTTGTACTAGAAAAAAAGGATTGTATTTGATGGTGCAAAGCAACATCATTTCAATATTTAGTGCTAAAATATAACGTACATTTTGTAAGTTTGAACATAACAAAATGTGGTAGGCAATAATTGAAAACAATAAAAATCATTTCAATCACTTTTTTCTATTACATAGTCACATCACAAAATAAATTTTTTTGTTCTATATAACTTGCTTGATACTTTCTAAAAGAATCATAAAGGTCCCTGTAAGTGGCATCTCTATATAAACATGATCTTAAAAATTGTACAATCACATAAATGTGCTATTTGGAATTTGAAAAATAACATTAATAATTGCTTTTGTATTAAAGTAATTTACACCTTATATGGACATATAAAAAACATTATGAGCTCTAATGTATAATGTGTATATATTGCAATACATAACTAAGGCTTAACAATACATTAATCAATTTCTAACACATAAATGAATGGAGACAGAAGTTGAATCTTAACAAAGATAAGAGTTGCATCCTATTTATATATGCTTATGTCAATAACTAATATCTCAAAGCTCAATAGCTTAATGATTATATATATATAGAAGAGCATTTGAATTTGCTTCCATGTATTTACAATTGCCATTGTAAGGATAGAATTGTGTGTTTCCATATGTACCAAGGGGAACACACTTGCATTTTGCACAATGTGTATAGTAAGCTCTTAAACATTTGTCATGCACATATGCTTCTTTGCATCCCACCTTATCATTTGCATCAAGCAATCCAAACACCAAGAAAAGGTGATGTCAAAGACAAGCATTGAACTTCTACAGAAAAAGTTAAAGCAACAAACAAAAAGTTGTAGAAGATGAGCCTTCTTCACAAGGAAATTTTAAACAACAAAAAAATGGAAAAAATGAGCTTTGAATTCACAAGAAGTTGTTAACAACAATATATATAAATTTGTGTTTACAAAGTATATTAATGGATATAATCTTTATTTGAAGGAATTATGCCCATTGATAATTTAAAATTAAACACTAGTAGTTGTATACTCAACCCCAACCAGTATTGAAGTTCCAATTTGAGAGACTTCCACATACATTTGTTCAATCAATTAATCAACATTAAAGTAATACATAAGGGAATATTAGGGTAACTTGTAACATTCTCTTTTCTTGATATGGTTAAAGTGGACAGAATCTGCCCATGGTATTTACCCATGGTATCGGCCTATGGTAATTGCCTCCTTGCTCAAGGAGAAGCAATGAAATAAAGTTTCTAGAAATTCCATCAAGCCTATAAAAAGGGATAGAAACCACAGTGGAGGCATCCTGACTTGTCTATCTATTTGTGACGAAACCCTGTGGTGATATTTGTTGGTTCGCTTCAGTATCTTAGGTAAGGGTTCTATTATTTTGGGTGTATTTGGGCATGTCTAGTTTTCTAACTATTAATTGAAATAAGGACAACCTTTTTCAAAGTCCCTTATATGTTCACCATTTTGTTCAAAATAATTTTATTAAAACACCTTAATGTACTAAATCTGTTGATTATTTCATATTTCATACTTTGGGATCTTACAATAGAATGAGAGTAGTGAGATTATTCTCACCCTAGCCAACATTCCCATCTTAGATGTTATTTAATATCACCCAAATTGATCTCTTATGTCTTGATTCATGCAGGTGAACTTTTTTTAAGAAGTCATGCAGGTGAGCTACATATGGGTTGTTCTTACAAAAAGAATTAAAGATTCACCTCATGAACAGTCGTCCTCGAGCCTGCAAATTGATTTGAATACTAAGAACGAAGTGATCGAGTAAAGAAATGTGTTGGCGGAGTGTAAGGCGTAGAAGAGGGTGCGTGCAAAGGGCTGCAAACTGGGGAAGGCGAAGGGGCCATTTAACGGCCAGCTCTTGAGGCTTAAATCGGACTCGCTTTTGGTCTGGTCGTGTCTGATTGGAAGAATGGTGATGAGAAGATCGAGGTATCACTTGTAGGTGTCAACTGAGAGATCGTGAGCATTTCCTCATTTACGACGTTGGTACAGCGCGGCCTCGTCTGCCTTGTTCTCCCTGGCGTTGAAGCAAGAGAACAGTGGGGAGACCCACATTGCTGGCTAAGCTGCAACATTGAAATTCCTTTGTGGGTTTGAGCAATATGAAATTATCAGCGCACTACAAAAATTCTAAGGTTATCGACACAACAGGATCGCTGCAGTGAAGAGCAGAATATTGGACGCTAGATGTGGACTGAGTCCAATTTGGAGCTGAACGAATCATCAAAAGGAATCCCTAGCTGAAGTAGAACCAGGTACGGGATGATGAATAAATCTGTAGTAGAACTACAGAGGCACAAAATCTGGGTTAAGGAAATTTAACCCCGCTCGAGGAAGGCTGAGGATAGTGTGGATTCTGAATTGTTGCGTATCTAATCCTCGCAAGTGAATTAGAGAAGGTTGAAATTATTGTTATTCCCTATTCCAAATGGTCGTGTCAATTTCTCTTGTAGCCAAGATCCAAGAGCTTCCAGTAACATAAGTCGAGTTATACTAGATTGTTGTGCCGATCTTGCAAAGACTGGGTTGGATTTTATAATTCCCTTGCTCAGCCAAACAGACTAGGGTTCATTCTCATAATTTGTGCAACAAAAAAGGATCAATCTCAAGCAAATCAGTGCAACAAAAAAGGATCAATCTCAAGCAAATCAGTTATCTTGAATTTAGGAGGATGGATTGTCATATGTTTTGAAATGAAGGGTTGATTTCGAAATAAGAAAGTCAAAATCTCTCTCCAAATTTGTTTACCATATCTTACTTTATATCAGTGGTTTCATCTTCTTCCAAGTAGAGGCCGAGTATCTGGCTTTCAGAGGATAATTCTTACCAATAGAGACTTCCTTGGCAGCAGAATATTATGAAGTTTAAACTTGTGTTGGCTAGAAGTATCTATTAATTCCTTGGCATATAAGAGTTGTAGCATCAGAAGTTACAATAATTATGTCAAGAAGGCCGAGTTAGGATGTTGGGAATAATTTACAAGCATTGTTCCAAGCATAATTGACAACAAAAATTAATATCATGTAACCAGAATAATTGAGGTAGGAGCCTCTTGTCGGTTGGATCCTACAAAAATATAATGTAGCAGGGGAGTAGGAGCTTGCCTTCACATCACTTTCAATCAAACATTCATGGTTTTCTCCCTTATGGGTTTCCACTTATATCTAGTGTCTTCATGTGTTGTTTCTTTAATATTCCGTGAATGCCCTTGAATTATGAATAAGCATATGTGCAGATGTCTCTCTCTAGTAACAACAAAAGGAAATTATTAATTATTGATTACATACATAAATAAGTAGTTGAATAACAAGAAATTTAAGTTGAGAAAAAAATTGAAGGTTTAAAATTATTGATTCAACCCTCCTGCTCTCCTCTCACCCTCTTAGTAATTTCCAAAAATAAATATCATAACCAACACTCATTTGAAAGAGAAAGAGGAAGACATGTAAGTCATCATCTCACAATTTTGGAAGTGTTACCCATGTGATTAGATCAATATACTCCAAGGTATGACTTCTCACAATTATTTCATGATGGATTCCCCATTAGCAAAAAAGCCTCAAGGATTCCTCCAATCCATCACTAATTGTTGTAGTAGCGTTAATAAGCTCCTCTTCTTCTTGTTTTTGGTTGCTTTTACAATAATTAAAAAGGAGTGGGTCTCCAACTTCTCTCGACTTTTCTTCCCTGGCTCCCTAATCCTTTTCCTTTTTCCTAATCCTCTTTCTAGCTGGTCACTACTTTTTCTTTCATTCTAAGGCTCTCTTCCTAGAGATTTCCAAGCCATTTTTCCTAGCGATAAACCATAGGGAAATAAATATTCAATATGATACATCACTATAATTTTTTGTTTCCTAATTATACATCAAAGGGAGGTCCTTCTTCACTATGATACATCATTGGGAAAGCCTTATTCCTAATTATGCACTATATGGATGTCCTTATTCCATGTGATATCCCAACCTTACCACTTTACAACTGAATGTTTCACTACATTAACAAAGTTCCTACTTCCATATCACTAGAATCTTGATGTTTTAGTGACACAAAATTACCACTCTCCCTAGCCACGTGATGTATTGCATGATAACCCTCTTTCCTTGTGATACATTTTTTTCCTCCTCTCTCCATTAGATACCTTAATCACCTTGTCATACCAAAAGTATTCTTCGCCATGATATGCATTTTCACAACTCACTTTCCCACCCTTATCACATTGATAGCTTTTTTCAGTGCTTCATATCATATCTATTCCAAGCTTCTCTAGAAAAACATTTCAAGGTATTTATTGTCTTAAAATTTATGCCACTAACTCTTCTTATCTATATAAAGCCAATTTTCCCATTATTTGGCACTCCTTAACAACTAATATTCATGACCAAGAAAAATTCAACAATCGACCCTCCTACCACATCAACAACCTAACCAAGCCATCCCGCCACATTAGTACCACTTCAAAAGGTAAGGGAATTTACCCTTTTACTCGGTAATAATTTTATAATTTTTTTAAAAATGATCTAATCCAATTCTATGGAACCTTTTGGATGTCATTGATGTGTCAAAAGTATGGTATTGGGAAAAACCTAATTCTCATATTTTACTATCCATCCAAACCCTATCCACTAGTATTTCTCCCAATAGATTCATCTAGGTATTTGGCCCAAGCTTGAATCCCTCTATACCATTTTCCCTGTGTTTCTTCTTCTTATATGTTTTATTCCCTTTGAAAACTAAAATTCAAAGACTAGGAATGATTCTTAACATCTAGGTTGTCTAAAGCTAATTTCCCCAGTTTAATTTTGTTGATCAAGTTTTCATTGATGTCAAAGGAGAGTTGCCATTGATGTAAAGAGTGTGAAGGTTGTCTCAAGGAAGAATAGATTAATGGAAGGTTTGATGAATATCATAATCAATATCCAACATTAAACAAGGTTTATGGATGCAATGGATCATGTTATGGTGCATAATGGCATGATGGTTGGATATCTCTTGTAGAGTCCTTTCTAATGGTAGGTGGTATGCCACATGATTACTCATAGTTGAGGAGATATGCTCTCTCAAAGTTGAAGACCTGAAGGTGTGGTCATGGCGTCCAAAATGAATGATAAAAGGTAGCTTTATGATTAGTCAAAATTTTGGCATTAATATTGAAGAAAATATTGAATAAATTATATGGGTCTTGAGTTGACCAAGTCAACCCTCAAAAAGGAATTTTTGTGTTTTGAAAAATGGTTTCAAGGAGGATTAATGTCGACCATCAAAATCATTATGTATATAGTTGAAAATATTAGTCAGTTCCACAAGGAAAGTTGAATATATTGGATAGGTTAGGGTTTTAGTGCATGCTGGCCCCCCTTTTCATGCCCTCCTTCAAGTATATATAGGGCACTCATTTTCCCTCCAAGATCATCAATTTTACTTACAGTATCTTGTTATTTTCTCTAAAATTTGTTTGAGGCCAAGAGGAGTCATGTTGATCTGAAGGAGGCCAAGTTTTTTAGGGTAATTGGACTTAATTATTTCATATTTTTGTGGTTGTTTTCACTGGATAGAGATCATTATTTATGAGGCCAAATTTCATCCTTTCAGACGCAGATCCAAATTCATATAAGAGGCACAATTTTTATGGTATGAGGCCTATTCCTAAACAAAAATGATAGTGATATACGAGGAAATATTTCAGGCTATTCCATGCACTTTTCTGAGCAAATTTTGTTTTGATTTAAGGCTGAGTTTGATGTAGATCTAAGGAAAGGTTTGAGGCATACATTTGCGGTTTAAATATTTATTTGTGGCCACTTCCAGTTTCAAGGAAACTAAGCTTATATATGTTCTAATCACAAATTGAAGGGTCCAACCCAGGATCATTCTAGCTATAGAGAGAGGGTTAATTGAGGACATGTTCAAGCCGAAAGGCCTGTTCTAGCTGTAGGAGTTCAAGGGCTCAGTTATCCTTGTATAGGCTATAGAAAGAGTCTTGTTCAGGCCAAGTCTCAGGAGAGCTAAGAATATTATTTATGGCATAAGAGGAGGCCAAATTGGGCTTGTTCTGATGGTAGAAGGAAGGCCATATTTTGATGAAGGTCTAGGCCAGATTACATAGATCATTAAGGGCTTGTTTAGGCCTATTTCAAGGGAAAATTGATGACCTCTTATAATTCATTTGAAGGGCTATTGAAGGGAATATTTAAGGTTTTGTATAAGGGTTGGTTGAGTCTAAATTCAAGCTATAGAAGGAGGGCCTATCTAGGTCATAAATTGAGAGAAAAGCCTTTTCTTCTAAGACCAAGTCCTGAATGCTAAATAAAACCTTTCTAAGTACTACCAAGATATTTTGTGCGACCTATTTTAAAGCTAAGTATAAGGACATAAAACATGACTGAATTGAGGGAATTCTTAAGCCAAGGAGGCATACTTAGGTGGAAAGAAGCCTAAAACAAATTAGTGGTGGAATATTAAATACTAAGTGGAAAAAAAAATAATGGTAAACATACATCCTCTTCAAATTGACATCTAGGGTATTTGTTAGAGTCATTTCTTGTTTATTATTTTCCTATCTATTATTAAAGGATTGTAACGCCTCCTCCCATATTTACCCACTTTCACAGGATTTCTCAGGGTAAACATGAGCTGAGGGTCACTATGATAAGACTCAACCTCCTATGTGACCTTAAGGAAATGGAATTGACAAATTAAGCCTTTACTGACTTCTCTCGAGTGCCACAATACCTCCAAGGGTAACTCAACCCCTCCAGGTGCCCAACCCCTAAGACAACTCACTTTTTCCCTAACCTAGAGCCCTATTCGCTCCCTTGTCCAAGCCTCCATGCAACTAAGAATCCCCAGTTTCTCCCATAGGCCTACATCCATGTGACTATGGAATTTTTTGCTTAGTTTTATACCATTGACTTCAAATTTTGTGTAATTTTTTTAGGGATAGGAATAATTTCTCTGCCCAAAACTAGGTGAAACTTCCAGTGTTGAAAAATTACATAGAAACAATGTGTGTAAAAAAAAAAATGAAACCAGAACTTGACCTGACCATCTCGAATCGGGACTAGAATTCTGTCAAACACTTGGTATACATGCAACCTATAGGTCTTGAATGAAAGTCTGAACATGAGGGACTGAAAAATTATCTTAGGTTTAACAAGAAGGGTCCCTTTCTTCGCACATTAGATGTCATAACACCAATTAGGTCTTGTAGTAATTGTTCATTCAATTATAAGTAAAAACGTGAAAAGAGACATGACTAAGATCTATCATAAAACCATGCTTACAAGTAGCATATAACCAGATAAACAAAAATAAGAGATCAACCATTAAAGCCACATAATAACCAATACAATTCATTATCAAGCAAGAGAAACTTAGTTTTTATTAACATGAAAATATTGAAGGAGTTCAGGACTTCCACATTCCACCTGACCATAGATTGGCTAAACCAATTCTTTCTTTCAGCTAATCACCCCCGTGCCATATTCCAAGCATGAATGTGGGATCTCATGGCGTAAACAATCCAAACACAACCAAAGGAATCTCCATACCATGATCACATGTAAACCGCTGTCGAGATCACAAAACCAAATTGAGCTTGGTGCCTTAGGATTCCTTCATCTTCCTTGAGGAATTTTCCTATCTCCACCCTCATGCTTTATTGTGTATCCTGCTATTACCTGTCAAGGGATTCCAAGGCCTTTGGGAATTTCCTTGAGACCATCTCATCCCAGACTTCAAAACCATCCTGGAATCCAAAGCTCAAAACCAAGAACAATCACATCACACTGTGGCTATCTGGAAATGGAAAGGCTAGGTTAAAATCCACTGCCGAAACCAGGAAAAAGCCATGCCCATGATAGCAAAAGAACCATATACCAACATGAACATACCATGAATGTCAAAACCATCTAGGAACTCATACATGCAACCTATTACCTACAATTATTCCTATTGAGACCACTTGATCCTTGCCTTCCTTTGTTTTCCTTTTCCATCCTTTGCTTTTCATTTCCTTTGATTTTCTTTCATTTCTTTTCAGTTTCTTTCCTTTGCTTGCTTTCTTTCTTTTTCCTCTTGTTTCTCTTCTCCTCTCCGAGACAAATTCTAACACTAAACTGATAAAAGGATACCAAGTGATGCTCTGAGGTATTTTTATTGATGAGGCCTCTAATTTCTTCAAATTTCCATTATTTTCCTTCATTTTTCTCCTCACGTGAAACCTATGACCTTTCACCTTAATTTTCTCCTAATTTCCATTATTTTCATAAATAATGTGCCAAAAATACCATTTTTTCCTTCCAAAGCTTTATCCATTTCCTTTGCCAATTTAACTTAGCCATAAAACACAACAAGTGATGCCCACTAGGATATTTTGCCCAACTTTCATCTTGGAATAAGTGTCCCTTGCCCATGGTCTTATTTCACCTTTATTAACTTTTATTTCATGATCTTTTAACCTGGGGTTGTTATACACCCCTCCCCCTTAGGGGAACATCGTCCTCCATGTTAAACCACACCTATAACCAGAAAAACAACTGAAAATCAAAAGATAGTGCCTATGGAGTTTTATTACCCAACCCATTGCAGTATTTACAATAACATCCCTCTCAAAATAAAAACCATCATGACAAACATGACAACATAAAAACCATACCGCTTATTATAGATTTATGACCGAGCTCATTGCGGTATTTACAATAGAAACCATACATAAATATGTACAAATACCAAAACTCATTTTCCTTCACTAGAAAAAAATGAAGTATACATAGCCCGCGTCTCATCAGCCATCTCCCATGTAGCTTCAATGGGCCCAAAGTGCTTCCACTGCACTTTAACCTGCTTGAGTTCTCTATTATGGAGCACGATATGTTTCCGCTACAATATACCTTAGGGTTTCGACTGGAATTCTCCTTCTTGCTCCACCTACAATACAGACAATTCAATAACATGAGCAAAACCCTTTACATGTCTTTTAAGCAATGAAACATGAAAAACATCATGGACTATCACTGTCGGAGGAAGTGCAAGTCCCTAGGCCACTGGTCCAATCCTCTCAAGGATCTCAAAAGCCCCGCAATATGGTGGTGCCAAATCCTCAAGGAGCTCTTCTTGGGCTTGATGTGAAAATACACATGCTTCCCAACTTGAAACTCCTTAACTACCATGTGCTAGTCTACATAAATTTTCTGCCTATCATGTGTTGCCTTTATATTCTTCTTTATAACTTACATTTCCTATTACATGTATGACAACATGGCAAATCGAATAAGTACCCTATTCATTGGATCCCTCCAACTAATGGGAGTATTACAACCCCACCCACATAGTTCCTCAAATGAACTCATCCTCAATGACTTCTGATACCCATTATTGTAAGAAAACTCGACCAATGGGAGATACTCCTCCCATCTCCTTTGTTGATGCATGACATACAACCTCAGCATATCCTCCATTATTTTGTTGACCCTCTCTATCTTTCCATATGTCTGTGGATGATAAGTTGTGTTGAAGGCCAACTATGCCCCCAATCCTGTGAACAACTCCTTCCAAAACTTGGAAGTGAACTTGGCATCCCTGTTTGACACAATCTTCTTCAGAACACCGTGAAATCTCAGGATCTCCCTAGTGAAGACATGTGTTAACTCACTATATGAATAAGTAGTCTTCACTAGAATTAAGTGATCTACCTTTCTCAACCTATTTATGACAACCATGAGAGAATCATTATGCCTTTAAGTCCTCGGAAGACCTGTAATGAAATCCATGGAAATGACCATCGATTTCCATTCTAGAATCGTAACAAGCTGGAGAAACCCACCTGGATTCTTACACTCTGCTTTGATCAAAAGGCTACCTGCATCTCTCTCAGCTCTCCCAAACCTCGAAATCCTTGATCTTTAGAGATCCAACATCATAGAATTACCATCTTACATCGATAGGTAGAGTTGCCTGATGTTTCTAGACATGTATTTTTGTGATGATTTGTAAAGTTTTCCTGGTAGCATCTTAGGCTTTACCTCTTTGCAATTGTTACACATGAAATACTGCACGAACATGTGGGAAACACGTGATATAAAGAGTAAATGGAAAAAAGTGGCTTCCATTGTGTATTTAAGTACTCTAACACAACTAAAAGTGTTCAGTGTAAAAAAAAAAAGGAGACACAATTAGAGAAGGGACATTGGGGAGCATGGTTCAACTAGAGACACTCGCATTACAGCTTACATCAATGATAGAGTTACCTTTTGACATATTCAACATGTCAAAGTTGAGAAGGTTCACTTTAAATTTCTCCCAAGTGGTTGAGATGGAGAGTAAGTTTTCCGAATTTCATAATTTGCTACATATTCAATTGTGGAATTGTCAAATGTTAGAGGACCTTTCGGATTTGCATAAGCTCATGAGTTTGAAGAGATTAGATATTTTTATTTGTGTCAAGTTGCGGAAAATTCCTAAAAATTTTGGTGAGATTGGATCATTTCTTTTACTAGAAATATTTTCATTAGTTTATTTAGATGAATTAAAGGAGTTACCATTAATAGAAGATGAGGCCATGCCTATGCTCAAAGTATTTACCATTATGCAATGTGAAACAATGCACATATTTCTGAAAATTTACTTGAATCTCAAAAAACTCCAAAAAGTAAGGGTGTTTGGTTGTTCAATGGTATTAGAGAATCTACAAAGAATCAAGCTAGTAGACACTAAAGTAGAAGTGATAACAATGTATACAAGAGATGCACAAGAAATTATACAAAAGTATAAACAAGTCCTAGATTTCTTAGAAGGTTGGAGCTATACTGAATCTTGGAGTAATGAGCTTTGGCTTTTCATTCTAGATCTTTATAGACCTCTATGATTAATATTTCCATGATCAAGATTTGTAATTTGCAGCCTTTATCAATTTTGTATATATAAAAAAAGAATAATAATAATACAAATCATGTTTGATAGTGTAAACTGGCACCCTTAAATTTCTTAGTGTTAGAATGTATTGTATATTTTATAGCTTCTAACATACTACAATGTGGTAAGCAATAATTTAAAATAATAAAATCATTTCAATCAACGATTTTATTTTTTCAATTCAAAATAATATTACGATGTAAAATCTACTTTTATATGTAGTTTATTTTGATCTGTATACATAAGCGTCCCACATTAATTGTTCACATAGTGAAAATAAATTAAGACACCAATATCTAGAAAACAAACAATACATACCTAAAACATAGGGGAACTTATGTCCTTAAAAGTGAATGTGCAATATTTTTGGCTACTTGAAAAAAATCACCCGAGTGAAAGGGCATACAATTGACATTTTTACTTAACCCACAATTCATTTTAGAAAGCATGACATTTACATTTTATATTAACCAACACTTCATGCTTTAAGAAAAAAATGTTGATACAATGCTTTAAGAAGAAAATGATGATACCACGAGGGCTTCACTCGAGGGCAATACCATACCAGGTGGGTTCATATTAGGGGACATATATTGAGGAAAAAATGACATAATATATTGAGCATACACTAGGGGGTAAATGTTTTTTATTGGGCAATACCATACCAGGTGGGTTCATATTGGGGGATATATATTGAGGAAAAAATTACATAATGCATTGAACATATACTAGGGAGTAAAGGTTTTTTATATTGGCAGGTATAAAAAATGGAGCTCAAAGTTAATGAAAAAATATAAAGGGGTATAAAAAATGTTAATGAAAAAATGGATACCTACAATATCTAGTGAAAGTATGGGTTTATTAAATTGGGAAGGTGTATTGGGTTCATATTGGTAGGGGGTTAAATAATGTGTTTTTTAGAGGTATTTTCTAATATTTAGTCAAATTAAGGGCATTGTTTAGTATGTCAGGAACGCACATGATATGCCAAAGTTTCATAGAGTGAAGCCCCCATGGATGATACAAATGAAAAATCTGAAATGAATCAATAACATCCTTGTAAGTGGCATACTTATTGTAACCTTAAAAATTATATAATCACATAATGCATTATTGTGCAAGTGAAAAATAATATTAAGAATTGATCTCATCTTAAGGTACATTACACCTTATAGGGAAATGTAAAAAACATTACACCTTTGATGTACAATGTGTATATGTTGCAAGGCATAACCAACATTTAGCAATATCTCAATCAATTACTGACACACAAATTAATGGAAACTAAAGTTCAAGATTCACAAAGCTTAAACTTAGCATCATATTTATATTTTTATATGCTTATATCAATAACAAATATCTCAAATCTGGGTAACCTAATAGTTATATATTGATGATGCATAAATATTTATATATAAGAGAATTTGAGTTTTCTTTCATGCATTTACAAATTGACATAACAAGGATAGAGCTATATGTTTCCATATGTCCCAAGGGGAACACATTTGCATTTTACACAGTGTGTACTATAAGCTCTAAAATGTTGATCATGCATAGATGCTTCTTTGCATGTTTCCTTATAATTTGCATCAAGCAATCCAAACAACATGAAAAGGTGATGTCAAAGATAAGCGTTGACTTTCTATGGAAAAAGTTAAACCAATAATAACAAACAAAAGTTGTTGACTTCACCAAGAAACTTTAAGGAACAACAAAAAATGAGTTTTCAATTCACAAGAAGATTTTAACAACAAGATCATTATTAACAACAACTACAATAGTCACAATATGGAGAAGGGGAATACAATACAATTATTTCAAGATACCTAAAATTGTGTTTGCAAATTCCATTCATGAATATAACTCATATAAATGAATTATTTCCATTAATAATTAAAAATTAAGCATAGTAGATATATACTCACCCCAACCACTATTGAAGTTCCAATTTGAGAAACTCCCATAGATAATTGTTCAATAAATCAATCAACAATAAGGGAATATAGAAGGGAATATTAGGGAAACTACACAAACTTGGTTCTCAAAATTGCTACAACAAGAATGCATGTTCAATGTGAAAATCATTAATACACGCAGATTCTAAGAATGTCCAAACATTTTGATTTGAATGGCTATGACCCTTATCGAGTCTCCGTACACTCACCATGCCCACCTCCATATTGAATTGCACAAAGATTTTACTCTAAGTGATAAAAATTCATATGTTAGGAACACATGCATGTTCTTAAAAGTGTGCACAAGTTATTAGCATATGTGCATTATTTTGTCGATGAACATTTTAAAAAAAAAGCGATGACCATTTTTTATTCATTTATCCTACACACATTGTATTTTCTCCATCTTTTCTCCAACCTATTCATACATTTTCATGCTAAGTCAAACCGGAATTCACAAGGACAAGCATGAGAAAGTTTAGTACCATTGGCAGTCAATCTTTCCAATAGATAAGTTCCCATTTTGACGTAGGTTTTATTGTAAATTTTCCTATTTATATATGCTAAATTATATGAATTTATATAGTTTACAAATCTTGTTTATTATTATGTACATGCATTTTTTATTCTATTAAAATGGAGGAAAACCCTGATCTAAACCCAAAACATATCCCCAACATCTCCATGATACCCACACATGGAAATTAATCAATTTCTCAATGAAATAAGAAACCTAATTTGTGAGCTTGGGATACTAGAGATCCATATCATTTTTCCTAGGCTACTTTTCTCAACCATTGTTGATTCTATTAGCCATATCTATGACTAATTATCCAATATATATGAATATATGAATAGGAAGAGAGAATACCATTCAACTGATATCATTAAAGAAGAGGTGAAAGATCTACATATTACCGAGAGATGATTGTCCAACTATTTTCTGACCCTAAAACCAACCACCCCCTAGATCCAAGAAATAAGCATCTTTGTATGCACTAGTTCACATATTTCCCATTAAAAGGTAACTTAATGAATGATCGAATTATGGCATTTGATTAGCCTCCTTATAATAACAAGGAGTTTCCATTGTCTTTTCTATGTAATTATGGGTCACCATATCAATTATTGTGATATTGGTTGTTATCATGTGAAAATCATACACTGAGAGGCACACACTAGAAGACACCCAAAGTAACACATACAAAGGTTAAATTTTTAGCTTAACACACCATGAAGACTAAAAAATAAAATATTTCCTAAGGTTCAAGTTAAAAATTTGAACCACGCGGGTGCATCATTACTAGAAATTAATAACCGCTCGGTTGTTTCTTCAATATTCGTGCAACCACGAAAAAGTCCGATCAACACCTCGTGTTGCGAACTTGCTTGGAACACACTCCAACTCTTGATATGATGGGCTGAAAAATTCGAGCCTTGAACCCCATGAAGCCTTAAAGGCAAGGATATGGTAGCTCTCATCTCATTTATGAGGCAATCACCACATAGATGAGCCAAAGGAGGGAATGAGTGTCCAAAAAAAATCTATAAATACAAGTTCATGGAGAGACAAAAGCAAGAAGAAGTAGTGCATTTTTATGCTTCCAAAATTTCTCCCTAGAAATTAAGCATATCATTGAGAGGAGAATTCCACCATTGAGAGTGTATTCTTTGCTTCTTTGAGAGAGAGAGAGCTTACAAAGTGATCGAGAAAGGGAAATTCTTGTTGAGAGTTTTTTAGCGTCATTGCTCAAACAATTCTCTTCAAGTGTCTTTTGATGCTTCTATTGTAACTCTTCTATCATCAATCAATAAAGAGGATTATTTTCCTAACCTTTGTTGATTTTTTTTGTTTCATTAAGCTTGTTTATGTGTTATCCAATGTAGTTTTAGTTTATATTTTTTCATGCATTGTTTCCATTGCTTTCAATGCTTTGTTTATCCATGATTATTGTAATGACCTCTAATAATAATAAATAAATAATATAACATAATATTAAAATAAATAATACATAATAATGAGAACAATAATAAATAAATAAAATAGTAAATAATAAACTAGAGTTCTAAATAAAAACATATAAAAGTAAACTATAAAATAAGTGAAGTTAACAAAAGTAAAAAGGAATAAAATAAGAAAGAGTTAAACTAAGAGAACCATAAAAATAATAAAAATAAGTAAAGTTAACAAAAAAACAAAATAAAATAAAATAAAATAAGAAAGAGTTAATTTAAGATTAATATTAAATTAAGTAAAACTTAAAATAAAGAAGCAAAAGTTGCATGTTGACACATGGAATGTATGCATGTGGTCCCCTTTCCATTGTTTGGTCTATTTAATAAGCATTGAGGAAGATGAGATGCATCATTCCTTCATCGATTCTCTTGGGAGAAAGGTATTGTGAGACAAAGGATTCTCTAGCAGTAGTACGTTGATTGAAGGCTTGGGAATGGCCAGTTATAGAAATATTACGTACAGCTGAGCCTATGGTTGGGTGGAGATTCGTCCCCAAAACTTTTCTGTGGTTAACAGTATTCAAATATTGTTCCACTTCGGAGTCTCAAGTAAGCAATATCATCGTTACAGGTAAGTCGTCTTTACTTGTGTTTATGAAATTTCTATTATAGCTTGTTAATAGTTTGTATGTTGATTATTAATTTCATATTTGATATAATTAGTTGCATGTTAAATTTTTGGGGTTGTTACTGTTGAGATTCAACAAGATGATGAGCTTAGTGAAAAGAGTCGCCTTCACTAAGTGGGCCCGCGGGCTATTTTTGGCGCAAGTCTATTTTTAGACTATGTCTATTTTTAGACATGATGATCATATTTCAGAAGTTGCAGGATGCTATTTGTGGATGGTTGGTCAAGTTGGAAAAATAGATGAAATTCTATTTTTAGAATATTGGGCGAAGTCTATTTATAGATCGCTGATCTAAAAATAGATGTATGTCGATTATTATTAGCTCTTAATAATAATCAGACTCTAAACAGCAACTTATTCTCTTGGAGCACTTCAGTTCAGTGCACAGATATAGCACATCAGCTTGCTGAAGGAATTACGCAATTCCTAAGGGTTTACTGGAGCTAATGCATGGAGGACTCAATTATAACTCAAGTGGTAGAGTTATGACACAGTTGGAAGAAGTAGTTATGGAGTTGTATTCAGTTTAACTCAGTTAGACTCAGTTGAGCTAGTTGTATCTAGTCTAACTAATTGATATACTAGTGAGAGTGGAGTGAATTAATTAATTAATTAATTCACAAATAATAACTCATTAATCAACTGAACAATACAACAGTTAACTATAGTGCATGGTAGTTTCAGTGGAGACCAGTGGAGAGATAGGTGAAAGGGCAAGATAGACTATCTGTTGTGACTATAGTGATGCATTGATTGCATCACACACACAGTGGAGATGCCAATGAGGAATGTGCAGTCAATCCAAGAATAATTTTAATTCATTTAGAGCTATTCTTCAGCAAGGATCGGGCAGTGGAGGCAGGCTAGCAGGGGGCAAAAATCGGTGCATGGATTTGCAAGATTGGTCCTGATTAGTGTATGACGATTGTACTGTACTGAGAGCTTGTGATAAGCTTTGTATGTTTGTATAAGATTATCATATGATCTCCATGTTACATAATATACAGTTGGGTTTTCAGCTTCAGGCTTTCCCAGTTAAAAACTGTGTTATGTGCGATTGATTATTTTTGTTTATGCTTCACATGTGTGTGCAATTAAATTTTCCGCAAAAGATTAACAAGTGGAATAGATTCAGTATCTTGCATAAAGTTAAATAGTGTGAGATCAGGTGGATCTTAGACGTATGCATGCTTAGTGCATATAATTTCTACATGGTATCAAAGCATTGTTGATTGAAGATTGCAATTGTGAAGTGAGTTTGTGTTGGTGGACAATTCGAATTTGCTACAGAAGATTCTTGGTGCAGAAATCGAGTATACATTGAAATGTCTTTCAACGGGTTGAGATTGGAGTATGCCCTTGATGGGAGCTCAAATTACATAGCTTGGAAGGACAGGATGGAGGCAGTGTTGGAGGATAATGGGTTGAAGGAGTTCATCGATAGCGATGTTCCTAAGCCGAGATCTAGCGATGCTGCATTACTTGATGCATGGCAAAAGAAGACTGCAAAGACGAGGAGGATTCTATTGGAATGTGTGAAGGACCATATTGTGTCCAGCCTTCATGGGAAATCCACTCCATTCTTAATGTGGAAGGCTTTGACAGAATTTTTCCAAAGCAGAAGTGACTAGAGGATGTTGGCGCTTAAAGACAAGCTCAAAAAAATAAAAATGGAGAAAGGCGACAGTATTCCAAAATACCTCACGAAGCTTGTCCATTGCAAGGATGAACTGGGAAGTGTGGGGGTTACTATTGATGAAGAAGACTTGGTGAGCTTGGCTCTCCTTGGGCTTCTGAAGAGTTGGCATAGTTATGAAGACTCTGTCAATGGACGGGAGAAACTGTCAGGATGGGAGCGACTTTGGTCGGATCTTGTGCAAGAGGAGATAAGGCGAGGTACCAGGGATGGATCTTCATCGAAGAATGAAGATGAAGAGAATTGCGCTTTGGCTACCAAAGCAAGGAAATGGAAGGGGAAGAAATCTTCCTCAAACTCTGGTGCTAAAGGCAAGAAGCAGGATTTGTCCAAAGTGAAGTGTTTTCACTGTCACGAACATGGACATTTCGCCACTAACTATCCACAGAAGAAGAAGAATTGTTGAGATTCAACAAGATGATGAGCTTAGTGAAAAGAGTCACCTTTACTAAGTGGGCCCGCAGGCTATTTGGCACAAGTCTATTTTTAGACATGTCGATCATATTTCAGAAGTTGCAGGATGCTATTTTTGGATGGTTGATCAAGTTGGAAAAATAGATGAAATTCTATTTTTAGAATATTGGGCGAAGTCTAATTATATCGTCAATCTAAAAATAGATGCATGTCGATTATTATTAGCTCTTAATAATAATTAGACTCTAAACAACAACTTATTCTCTTGGAGCACTTCAGTTCAGTGCACAAATGTGGCACAGCAGCTGACATAAGGAATTACGTTATTTATGAGGGTTTACTAGAGCTATTGCATGGAGGACTCAGTTAGAACTCAAGTGGCAGAGTTATGACACAGTTGGAAAAAGTAGTTATGGAGTTTGTTGACGGGAAAATATGTCCGGCCAACAGTAGGGGATCTCCCCGGTAGAAAGTGCAACAAACAGATCTATAAATGGAAAGATATTAAGCAGTGAAGTAAAGGGTTTGCTCCATGCATCCAACAGACAAGACAAGAACACAATTTTTGAATGAATTTTTATATTACAGGGCACCTGGGAGGAATCAAGAAGGTGTATCCAGATCTCCTCAATGGGATGGGTTCTTTGTAGTCCTCAGCACTTCAGATCTAAGCTTTCTCTCTCTTGTAGATGTAGAAAACCCAATGTAGAAAGTAGAGCTCAATGGGAGCAACAATGGCAGAAAATGAGACCGAGTGTATAGATCCAGAGTGATCTAGTATGCAACAAAAGGTGAAGAATGATGGGGAAAACCCTCCTATTTATAACAAAATATTGTGTCCTTCTAGATCTTGGTGCATGATTAAAATAATGTTAATCACATCTAGATCCACCTCTATGGAATATTTTATTATTATTTGTTGGAGGGAAAGGGTGTTTGACTTGGGTCAAATCCCTTGATTAGTGAAAAATAAATAAACAAATGATTTATTTATCTTTTTAAGGAAGTGGTTGGGATATAATCAAATAAATAATGATTTAGTTGATTAATGGTGGTTGATTTGGTCATATTTAACAAGGAATATTATTTAAATAATTATTTCTAGAAAATAATAAGATAACTATGGGTTTATCTCATTAATTTCTTTGTTTTTGGGTTAAACATGACTCGGAATAATAATTAAATTATGGTTTAATTAATTATTCCTTTTGGGGTTTCCTAATTAACATAGTGAAAGCAGTTTTACTTGGGGTAAAACTGGTCTTACATGGTGTACTTGGGTCCATCTAATGATGAAGAGTTAGATGACCAAAAAATGGTGTAACACTAGTTGAAATCTCGGGTGAGTACTGGAGGATATTTATGGCACTTACAACTTCCTGTATTAGTTTCCTAATTGGGGACATTAGAGGTGATGCACCAATGAAGCCCATACCTCTAAAAACTTTTCCTAATTCTCATGGGATTTCCTCTGAGGACCCCAATATGTTCCTCTCTGAATTTGATATTGTTTGTCAGGGGTATGACTATATTGCTGATGCTCAGAAATTAAAGGTATTTCCTGCTACCTTAAAGGGGATAGCCCTGTGATGGTTCATGGGTTTAGGCGAAAAGACTATCTCCTCATGGGATGAGATGAAGAAACATTTTCTGGAGAAATACAAGGATTACTGTAAATCCCGCAATATCAAGGAAGATATTTTTAAGTTTGTGCAGAAAGAAGATGAAAATATGGAATATTGTCTGGAATGATTTAAATACATACTGCAGAGGTCAGGCCATAGTGACCTGGACAAAGGTATTTTGAAGATCATCCTTCTCCGGGCACTCAGGGAATATTCTCTACATATTTTAAACATAGTAGGAAAGGGAGACATATCAAAGGAATAATTCAACACTATCTGTGGGTCGTGCATCCAGTGTTCACGATGGGTTGCAAGAAATGGACAAGGAATTCGATCATCAAATACTTCTGGTGGAGGGGTCACAAAGGCAAAAATTGGAAATCTACTGGATAACCTAAGGACATATATCCTAACTACATTACCTGCCCTGATGGACACCTTGAATCAAAGCAGAAGAAAATGGAGTTGGAAAATACTATGGCTATATTCTACCCTTAGTGCAGAAAGAAACATTTGCTGAAGGAATTCCCATTGAACACAGTTTAAGCCTGTGAAATTTGTGAACAGGCCATGCGACCAACTCGTGCCCTTCCTTCCCAGGATTGAAGGAAGTTTTCAAGGAGAAAGTGAAGAGAGCATGGTGGATCAATTGTATTTCATGGGACCAAAGAAGCCATGGCAGCCCCAACCATCGAATATGAATCCAAGTATGCCTCAAGACCCGTCTCAGTATTTTAATAATTTTAATATGGGTCCCCAGTCTATATCTTTTTCACCAATGTGGTCTCAATATCAATGTCCACCCTGGCAACAATGGTTTCCCCATACTAGTTAAAATCCTTCATGGGCTCAGAACTGGTGTGGACCCTCTCCTACTGGAAAGTTTCCCCAATCAATGCCACAACAACAACCTTAGTTGCCTTCCAATATACCTCTAGGTAATCCACCCCTTTGACCTCAACTTCCTATCCAACCCAACCTGAATCCTAACAATAAATGGGTTCAACAAGCTGACACTCTCAACCTTCCATCATATAGCATTTGTACTGCGGGGCTTAATGAAATAAACTTACGATATGGGTGGGTAGTGAATGCTCCAACTTCACATATTATCATTGAACTAGTTGACAATGAAGTTATGGAACCATAACCAAAAACAGTTGGGGATAAATCAGACCAAAAAATTGTAAATTGAACACCTCCCCAACCTACTGTTAACTAGGGATGTCCAGTTAATCTGCCATATCCTGAAAGATTGACCTTGAGTAAACAAAGCCCTCAAGCAGAATTTGATTTTCTAGGAGAATTACAAAATATGTTTGTTAAACTTTCCCTGCTCCAAGTTATGAGGGACGTACCTATATATGCAAAAACTCTCAAGGAATAATGTTCTAAGAAACCTGGAAAGAAATCAAGGGATCCGTTGACCATCCATGTGATGGGAAAATTATTTGACATCATGTTGGGAAAATATATGCCAGTAAAATATGGGGACCCAGGGAATCTAATTCTAATGGTACAAATTAATGGGGTTGAAATCCCAAATGTACTGGTAGATTTGGGTGCTTCCATAAATGTCATTACCTCCAAAAAAATTAATGCATTGGGTCTTAGAAACATTAAGCCGACCCCTACTGTCTTGGAATTGGAAAATAGGTCTACAATTAAACCAGTGGGGAAGTTGGAATACGTTACTATTTCAGTGGACTCATGGCACTATCTTGTGGACCTCTTTGTATTACAAACATGATCCTCAGCTGGTGGTCATCCCTTGATTTTGGGAAGACCTTGGCTCGCAACCGCGGATACCTATATTGGGTGTCAATCTAGAAACATGGTTATATCAAATGGGATGGTTACAAAGAACCTCACTCTCTATCCTCCTGTGGAACCAAGTCCATCAGAGAAACCATTAGCCAAGTGGAAACCTCTACCAATGGAAGAATCTAAACCTAAAAATGAAGAAATTAGACCGGTCCTTACCATTGGGCATGCCCTTCAATTCAAAACAAAAACTGAGGACGATACCATTAACACTTTTATTAATGATCCCTGTTTTGTTTCTTATTCAACTCGTCAAATTTTAGAATCTTCCATGAGCTGTGAAATGCAAGAAAATATTGAACCAGAAGATGAAATTGAGGAAATCCTTGCAAATTCATCCCATGATAGTATTCCTATTGAAATTGAACCAGGAAAACCGTTGAACATCAACCCGAATCTTTCAGAATCCTAGACAAAACAACTCCTAAAAGTTCTTCAAACCCATAAAGAAACCTTCACTTGGGATTATACCAACATGAAGGGGATTCCTGCTAGTTTATGTACTCATCATATTTACATTAAGGAATATTTTCGTCCTGTGAGACAGCGCCAGCGGAGAATGAATCTCGCTCTACAGAACATTGTCAAGGATGAAATTCAGAAATTACTAGATGTAGGATTTCTTTACCCCATCTCGAGCAGCCAATGGGTGTCCTCGCTGGTTATCATTCCCAAAAAGAATAGTAAATGGTGGATCTGCGCGGACTATAGGGAATTAAACAAAGCAACTCAAAAATACCATTTCCCTTTGCCATTCTTTGACCAAGTCCTAGACACCTTGGCTGGGAAGAATTTTTTCTCCTTCCTAGACGATTTTAGCAGGTATAATCAAATCCAGATAGCCCCAAAGGACCAATATAAGACAACCTTTACATGCCCATGGGGGATCTTTGCATACACGGTTCTCCCATTTGGTCTGCGTAATGTGCCTATAACATTCCAGAGGGAAATTCTGGGAACTTTTTCTGATTTAGTCGATGACAGTATTGAAATATATATAGATGATTTTACTCCATATGGGAATTCATTTAAAGAAGGATTGGAGAATCTGGAAAAATTACTCAAAATATGTAAACAGACCCATGTGTCTATGAGTACAGTTAAATGTCACATGATGAGGGAAGAAGGAATAGTATTGGGACATTTCTTGAACCCTTAGTTAAACTCAGAGGGGCGGTGAATCAGTTTAACACATTCATGTACTTTTAAAACTTTTCTTTTTAAACTAATTTACACTTTTTATACTCTTCACATCATCATTTTGTGATCATCTTAATATACAATGGAACAACAATCATAATAAATGAGCAGCAGGTATTAAGCAGAATAAATACAGAGAATCAACACATAATCATCATGCATATAGACAACAAGTATAAGTGGAAACCCATAAAGGGATAAAACCACATCTTATTATTGTTGTGATGCAAAGGCAAGATCCAACTTCCTCTCACCACTGATTTTTTGTAGGCTCCAGCCTACAGGAGGCTCCTACCTCAATTCTGCAAGCTACAACTTATAAGGAAGCTCCAACTCCCACCAATTTTCTACAGGCACCAACCTACAGGAGGATCCTACCTCAGCTAGCTACAACTGACATCAATCAAGCTACAACTTGATATGGAAGCACCAACTCCCATATATTTTCTGCAGGCTACAACCTACAGGAGGCTCCTACCTCAGCTAGCTACAACTGACTTCTATCAAGCTACAACTTGACATGGAAGCACCAACTTCCTCACTTCTTTCAAAGAACAAAACATGTTGATTTACCTTGGATATCAGCTCTGTTCAGTTCCTTCTTCACTGTTGTCCACTAGCCTTCATATCTGCCTTAAATCATCTCTAAATCTTCACAGCATCTATATCTGCTTCTCCTTCTTCTTATTCTCTCTGCTTCATTTCTCCATTCTCTAACGTCTCTATGCATATCAATTTGATATCATTTATAGAGTTCACCTCATGACTGTTTTCATTCCACAGGGAATTCGAAGTGAACAGTCATGACTCTTTGACTTCTGCCTTCGCATTTCTTTATCCAGCATATTTAGAAAAGTATTACAATATGTATACATTTCAAAATTACAGTGGGATATTTATTTGCCTCCGGAGACTTGCATTTGCATCACAAACAATATAAAATCAATAAAAACATTTACATTTTCAGTTACAATATGGATTTCAAATCAACCCATTTAGTTTTGGATCACTGTGTGTTTGTCTTTTCTTCTACTGTCTCTGTCTTTTCCAGTTCTGAATACTTCTCCTGTTTTCCATGCATGTAGAATGCATTTCCCCACTTCTGTTACAAATCTAGCATCTTTATCAAAATTCACAGCATTTTACAGTGCATAAGTTCTTCATATGGTTCAAAACTACTCAACGCATACACACTACTTCTTCTATAAGACCAAATAACATTCGGAATATAACCATAGACCTTTTTATCATAGAAAATAGCCTTTCGAGCCCACTTTCCGAACTTTTTCTATTTCCCGATGCGATGAGCCTCCTCTAATTATTTCTGATTGTGATTACACCCTTTGCAATTGTTCCGATGCGATTAATTGCAATTGCAAACTTCAATAACATGTTCCACTGCTCTGGCTCCACACTACATAGATATATGTGTATATTGTTTCATATATACTTGCCGCTTTACTTTTTACTCATTCTTCAGCTTTGGTTTAAAATCTCGGTGCAATGATTCTTTTACATGGATCCCACACTACAAAGACACTCCGCCTTATTTGGCTTTCCAATCGAAATCGCAACATTCAGAGATCCTCTTGTTCCTTTGGTCATCTGCTTTCTGCTGATGCGATTAGCAAAGGTCCCACCATGAAATATTTTGGCATTTCAATGTTATATGTTATCTTTCTCTTTTACCCATCGAACTGCTTTAACAAAGGAAAATATTATATTTTCGTATTTGAATCTCTGCCGATGCGATGGGTCACTATGGACCCCACTCCGTCTTACTTTATGATCCAACGGTTGCTATTTACCGGGATCCAACGGTTGCGATTGGATCACATCATCGCAATCGCAACATCCAACAAAATGTTCCCTTACTCTTCCGCTGCGCCGAGGCGATTAGAAATATCCGATGCGATTACTCACTGTAGATCCAACGGCTGCCGTTAATTGGGAACGGACGGTTGCAATTAAATCGTTCGATTGCAATCGCAACTTTCAACTTGTCATTCCTTTGTTCTTTCATTCCGCCGATGTGATTAGAAGTTGCCGATGCGATGAGATCTCCACCGTCGATCTTCAATCTCAGATAATATCTCCGCCGTCGATCTTCAATCTTCCACTCTAGCCCTTATCATTGAAACTCTGCCTTTCACGTGATGCGATCACTGTTAGATCTTCACTGATCTTGATCCGACGAATATCGCGCAATTTAAATGTACAAAACTTAATGCTCAAAAATCACACAATGTAAGTGGTTTTTGAATACAACTCATTTACACTTGTCCTCCAAATAATGATATTGCGCTCAAAAAGTGAAAATATTTTACCACTTGACGAGTCGCGTGAACCCACTGGTATTGGGTTTTCAACACTTCTTTCCTTGCGGGCCCCACTCTAATTTCCTTTGTTTATTTGATTGAATCTTAGATATAGCGTTAAATATTTTGTAATTGTTTTGGCAATAAATTTCTTAAAAGAAACTCTTTCGTACCCAGCCTTCGGTGCATTATAATATACATTTTCCCTATAGGACCCATGTACTTATATCATCGCATCGCATCTCATCTTTGCTTCACTACTCTGCCTCTCTGCTTCTTTCACCGATTGCGATATGTGATCGCATCACATCGCATCTCGTTTACACTGCCTCTACTTCTATTCACTGTCTCTGATTTTTCCGCTGCCTCTGTTCCTTATCTGCCTTGCTGCCTTTGCTGCCTCCGCTGCTCTTTTTGCTGCCTCACTGCTTCTTTTCTATCTCTACTGCTCTCTTTGCCGCCTCTGCTACCTGCTTTATCCGATGCCTCTGTTTGTTGTTGTTCCTTTGTACTCCTTTGTCTTTCTTACAGCATAATTTCCTTGTTGTTGGTTCTTCTTTGTGATAGTTCAGGTGCTGCTCCTGTCTTTTCCTTTGCCATCAATGAAAAATTATCAACTATATATGCAGGATTTCTAAATCAAATCCCAATTTCCTTTGAACCACTATATTGATATTAATTATGCTTCAATTGCACCAAGAACATATGAAAACCCAATTACAGGGTCTATCAATGTATACGAGAATTCTGAATCAATCTCCTCATTCATATATAAGAAATCAAATACAAAGCATTCACTTACAAGCCTCCTGTCTTGGCCAGATCTTCAAGTCAAATGGCCTTTTTCAAAATCAATAGCCCTTCTCTAACTCTGCCTCTCCATATTTCCAGGTCTCTGCTTCTTCCTGGTGTCTGAGCTACCTCTTTTACAGCCTCTGCTCCTTGTCTGTCTCCTTTGTGCTCCTTTTATGCTTTCTTACTACTGCCTCTCTGCTACTTTTCTTCTTTGTTGCCTCTGCTACCTGTCTTCTACATTGCCTTATTTCTGGTTCAAGTGCTGCTCCTTTGTGCTTCTTTTCCATCAGTGACAACATTTCCAACAGTCTCCCCCTTTGGCATTGATGGCAATACTTCAATGCTCTGCTTTTTCTTGATTTTCCTCCCCCTTTGACATCAATGGCAAAGGGTTGCACATTTCCTAGTGAGCTTTCTATCTCTTCATTTCCTCTCTCTGAGATGTGTTTAGGCATTCTTCTTCTGACTTTGTACCCTGCTGCTCCAAACTGGTGTACAAGAGTTGTTGAGAAAACACTTTTGAGGATTATTGAACTTTAATATACACTGTAAGTTGATACAATCCCAAAGCACAGACTCCTTTCACTTGTATAACGCTGAAAGTGAAGATAATGACACTTCATAGAACACATTGTACTAGCCTTATCTAATCAGAGATGCATCATTGGATCAAAACTAAAATACTAAGAATGCTTCAAATATACTTCAGTCTCTAGTATTATCTTCATCAGAAATCCATATATGTTTAGGAAGATTGTAGATGGAATATGTCTTCCTCTGCAATACATATTTGTAGTACAACACCTATTCAATTTTGATGATGATGCCAATATATCTTTTATAGCTATGGTTCACCTTTCCTGCCTGTTGGTGATGCTATGAGGTAGGATGCTGATAATGATATTACACTTAATAGCTGAAGGTCCTTGTTACTGATGTGATCAATGAGTCAAGCCAGAGTTTACAACTTATTGTGAGATTAGATGATATCTTTCAATCTAAGAGACCAAATGACTTTACTTCTTGTACAATGTACTTTCAAAACAAACCCTTGAGGCTAGATACATTCAGTGTATTGGTCAGTCTTACTTGTCAACCATGCAATTTCCTTTATGACATAAGGAGGTGTATATGTCAATGATTAATTTTCTTTAAAGGTGAATTAACAGCAAATATTTTATGATAAAGTATGATTTTGATGAATCAATAACAGACTTTTGAACTTCAACTGACACAACTAATCCTTCATACTTTCGATACTTTAACTGTTCTATCATGATGATATTTAGCAAAACATCTTCAAGTTTTTTAATTTAAAACTCAGCAAACAGACTTCACACGGTGTTATGAATGATCTCAAGAGAGAGAGGCCTTGAAGATATATATGTACTGACTTCAGGAAGGCATGCAATTGTATATAGAAAAAGATACTGCTTCAATGTTCAATATAATGCTTCCAGTATAAGCAAAATAATGATCCTTTTTCCCTTTCATTGACCCCCCTTTTTTTCTTTAAAATGCAGATAATGCTAGGATACTATCTTGATGTACTTTTTCCATAATCCCTTGATTCTGAGGACCTATACCAGACCACAACACCACTGATAATACATGATATTCTATTGATAGGCATGCTGCTTGTACCAAATGCCCATTGATACTACTTTCACTTCAGCTCACACATGAACCCATAGTTAAAAAAACCTTCATAGTTTCTATTAATGAGCTCTCCACTGTTCTCAACAACAATAATTAACATACTGAATCTGATCTTGGTATTATTAATCTTTTTCTTATTCTGTCATTCTGGTTTAATAGAATGTCACTGCATTTTCCTTTCTGGGACTGCTCCAGAATCATTGCTGCTTTAAATACAATTCAACTGTTCTAACATAAAGATCTTTGGGAAGACATCTTCAATTTCTATACTAGGAATCTTCATCGGCAGATCACTCAGAGATTTATCACTTACTTAAATGCACTCCTCCAAGGGGAATTTTCATAGATGAATGATGTATTGATATAATGATGATAGGCTCTTCTCTTACTCATCCTTATTAATGTGATTCATTGCTTAAAGTGTTGATGTCTTCTTAGCTTACATGTTCATGGCTGATGTTCTTTCTACTACCATGGCTTCTTGTTGCCTTCTCTTCTTCCATCAATCTGTCAGCTATTGAATGCTTCAGATAATCTTCTTCCTCTGTAGTTCTCTGTTAGAGGAATTTTCCTTTCCCTTCCTGATCTTATAGTTGATTTCATTCCAAGGAGCTCTTCTTAAACTAATTTTATGGGGACTATTTATGAACTGCTCTCCCCCTGGGATGTTGCTTCATATTTATCACTGGTTGGATATTTGCTTTGTTTTCTAGAGCAACTCCCCCTGAGACTATGATGGGTTCATTATGTTATTGATGTAACAGGCTCCCCCTTTCTCTTTTCCTTCCATACTTTATTGGGGTTCTTCATAATGTCTGCACTTCTTTTTTATTTATAGTTTTGTTTGATTTGATTTTCTTCCATCATCTGTCTAGAGTTCTTTAATGTATATGGCAGTTTATAGTCTTTTGCTTTGTGACCAAGTTTGAGGCATACATAACATCTTACTTTGCCAAGGTATGTTTGAGATGATGTATAATATTTTATTCCCCTTTTTTAACATACTTTATATTCAACAGGTTTATGTCCAAATTCATTGCATGCATAACAATAGACATGGAAATGATTTGTGTACCTGGTGAAAGATTGTCCTTTCCATTTGCTTGCTTGAGGGGTTATTCTCATTTTCTGCATCCTTTGCTAGTTGGACTGGATTTGCTTTGTCTTACAAGAGGCTGCAATATGTCCAGGTTTGTGGCAGGAAAAACAAGTGATACTTCCCATAGGAGGAAAGAACCTTCTTTGACATATTCCAAATTTATTCAATTCATCCTTAGGAGTGTATGAGCCTTTGGAAATCGATTGTTTCATCCTCTCATTCTCTGTCCTTTCATGTTGCTGCTTGGTACTATTTGTTTCTTTACATCTCATCTTCTTGTTGGCTTCTACTTCTGTAGGAATACTTTGAGTTGCTTCATTATCCTTTACAGCTTTTACAAAAATTATATTCCATTGATATTCTACCTTGGACTTACTAGTTTCTCCTTCATAGCCTATCCCAGTCTTTATGAGAGGAGACCTTTGAGCATCTAGTATGTTATTCAACTTATCAGAGCTTGTCATTTGAGAAATGTTTATTGATAATTTCCTTTGGGTGTTTTTTAATTCCTTCCTCAAGAAAACTACTTCTTCTTCCAATTTCTCTTGCTTCTGAATTTTATCCTTAATTTGCTTAAGTAAAATTTCTTCTACTTTCTTGGCTTCTTCAAGCTCTACTTTCAACTAAATGAGGTCTTCTGAAATTTTTTCTTCTCTTACATGTTCGAGGAGAATGTCTTTCTTTTTTCTTCACTTTAGTTTAAGTCTATCAATTTCCTCTAGGGCACTTCTTAGCTCCCCCTCAAGATAAACTTCACCTTCTTCCTCATCTTCTAGTAGGAATCCTTCAATCTCTTCTTGGGCCATTAATACAAATTCAGAGGTTCCTTCTTCGTTTGAGAATTCATCTGAGTCTTCAGAAGCACTACTATCTTGCTGAGCATAAAATGATTTTCTCCTGAATCGCTTCCCTTTCTGCCAGTTATTTGTTTTGGTTTTCTCTGTTTCTTGAGTGTGATTCTTTGTTTTCTTATGAGGACACTTAGAAGCATAGTGCCCAATTCTTCCACAATTAAAGAATTTAAATGGAATTTTACCTTTATATTTTCCTGAGACTCTATCCAATTTCCTGATAAACTTGGCCTCTTCTTCATCAGAGTAGGACCATGAATCTTCTTTTAGTTCTTTTTTCTTCACTGTCTTAAAGGCTGCCTCCCTCACATTTGACTTCCTCTGTGGCAGTCTCATCTCATAGGCTGTTAGGTTTCCAAGTAATTGGTTCATGGTCAAAGTTTCCCAATCAGTTGTTTCTTCTATGGCTGAAATCTTAGGGTTAAAGCAGGATGGTAGAGATCTTAGAATCTTTTGAACAATTACACTTTCTTTTATGGTTTCTCCTAGAGATTTCATGTTATTCACAATTTCTGCAACCCTTAAAAAGAAGTTGGCAATGTCTTCATCATCATTCATTTTTATATTTTCAAACTTAGCTCTATAGACATGAATTTTGGCTATCTTCACCTTTTTGTCTCCCTCATGGATGTTTTCTAGTGTATCCCTAATTTCTTTGGCAGTCTCTTTGTGCATTACTTTGATAAATTCTGCCTCACATAGTCCATTTAAGAGTGAATTCATGGCTTTTGCATTAGCTACAAAATCTTTTTTGGCTTCTTTCTCTAAGTCAGACACCTTTGGGGCATATCCCAATTCCACAGCAGCCCAAACTTCTATTCCTAGAGATATTATGTATGTCCTCATTCTGATTTTCTAGAAGGCATAATTTGCACCGGTGAACAAAGGGGCTTTATTGGTTGAGCATCCTTCTTGACTAGCCATCCTGGGGACATAGGATCTCCTTCCAGTTGTTAAATTGATACAGAAGGAATCAGCTCTGATACCAATTGTTGAACCCTTAGTTAAACTAAGAGGGGGGGTGAATCATTTTAACACATTCATGGAATTTTAAAAACTTTCTTTTTAAACTAATTTACACTTTTCATACTCTTCACATCATCGTTTTGTGATCAGCTTAATATACAATAGAACAAAAATCATAATAAATGAGCAATAGGTATTAAGCAGAACAAATACAGAGAATCAACACATAATCATCATGCATATAGACAACAGGTATAAGTGGAAACCCATAAAGGGAGAAAACCACATCTTATTATTGTTGTGATGCAAAGGCAAGCTCTAACTCCGTCTCACCACTAATTTTCTGTAGGCTCCAACCTACAGGAGGCTCCTACCTCAATTCTACAAGCTACAACTTGCAAGGAAGCTCTAACTCCCACCAATTTTCTGCAGGCACCAACCTACAGGAGGCTCCTACCTCAGCCAACTACAACTGACATCAATCAAGCTACAACTTGATATGGAAGCACCAACTCCCACCTATTTTCTGTAGGCTGCAACCTACAGGAGGCTCCTACCTTAGCCATCTACAACTTACTTCTATCAAGCTACAACTTGACATGGAAGCACCAACTTCCTCACTTATTTCAAAGAAAAACACATGCTGATTCACCTTGGATATCAACGTTGTTCAGTTCCTTCTTCACTGCTGTCCACCAACCTTCATATCTGCCTTAAATCATCTATGAATCTTCACAGCATCTCTATCTGCTTCTCCTTCTTCTTATTCTCTCTGCTTCATTTCTCTATTCTCTAACGTCTCTATGCATATCAATTTGATATCATTTATAGAGTTCACCTCATGACTATTTGCATTCCACAGGGAATTCGAAGTGAACATTCATGACTCTTTGACTTCTGCCTTTGCATTTCTTTATCCAACATATTCAGAAAAATATTACAATATGTATACATTTCAAAATTACAGTGGGATATTTCTTTGCCTCCGGAGACTTGCCTTTGCATCACAAACAATATAAAATCAATAAAAACATTTACATTTTCAGTTACAATACGGATTTCAAATCAACCCATTCAGTTTTGGACCACTGTGTGTTTTTCTTTTCTGCTACTGTCTCTGTCTTTTCTAGTTTTGAATACTTCTCCTATTTTCCATGCATGTAGAATGAATTTCCCCACTTATGTTACAAATCTGGAATCTTTATCAAAATTCACAGTATTTTACAGTGCAGAAGTTCTTCATATGGTTCAAAACCACTCAACACATACACACTACTTCTTCTATAAGACCAAATAAATTTCAGCATATAACCATAGACCTTTTTAACATAGAAAATAGCCTTTCGGGCCCACTTGCCGAACTTTTTCTATTTCCCGATGCGATGAGCCTCCTCCAATGATTTCCAATTGCGATTACACCCTTTGTGATTGTTCTGATGCGATTAATCGCAATCACAAACTTCAATAACATGTTCCACTGCTCCGCCTTCACGCCGATGTGATGGCCCCACACTACATAGATATATGTGTATATTGTTTCATATATACTTGCCGCTTTACTTTTTATTCATTCTTCAGCTTTGGTTTAAAATCTCGGTGCAGTCATATATTAACCTTTTTCTTTTACATGGAGCCCACACTACAAAGACACTCCACCTTATTTGACTTTCCAATCGCAATAGCAACATTCAGAGATCCTCTTGTGCCTTTGGTCATATCCTTTCCACCGATGCGATTAGCAAAGGTCCCACCATACAATATTTTAGCATTTCAATGTTATATGTTGTCTTTCTCTTTTACCCATCGAACCGCTTTAACAAAGGAAAATCTTATATTTTCATATTTGAATCTCCGCCGATGTGATGGGTCACTATGGACCCCACTCCGTCTTACTTTATGATCCAATGGTTGTGATTGGATCGCATCATTGCAATCATAACATCCAACAACACGTTCCCTTACTCTTCCACTGCGCTGAGGAAATTAGAAATCTCCGATGCGATTACTCACTGTAGATCCAACGGCTGCCGTTAATTGGGAATGGATGGTTGCGATTAAATCGCTCAATCACAATCACAACTTTCAACTTGTCATTCCTTTGTTATTTCATTCCGCCAATGTGATTAGAAGTTGCCGATGCGATGAGATATCCACCGTCGATCTTCAATCTCAGATAAGATCTCCATCGTCGATCTTCAATCTTCCACTCTAGCCCTTATAATTAAAACTCCGCCTTTCGCGTGATACGATCACCATTAGATCTTCACCGATCTTGATCTGAAGGATATCGTGAAATTTAAATGTACAAAACTTAATGCTCAAAAATTACGCGATGTAAGTGTTTTTTGAATACCACTCATTTACACGTGTCCTCCAAATAACGATATCGCGCTTGAAAAGTGAAAACAGTTTACCACTTGACGAGTCGCGCGAACCCACTGGTATTGGGTTTTCAACACTGCTTTCCTTACGGGCCCCACTATACTTTCCTTTGTTTATTTGACTGAATCTTAGATATAGCGTTAAAGCTTTTGTATTTGTTTTGGCAATACATTTCTTAAAAGAAACTCTTTCGTACCCAGCCTTCGGTGCATTATAATATACATTTTCCCTATAGGACCCATGTACTTATATCATCACATCGCATCTCATCTCTGCTTCATTACTCTGCTCTCTTCTTCTCTTTCCAATTGAGATATGTGGTCGCATCGCATCGCATCTCGTTTACACTTCCTCTGCTTCTATTCACTGTCTCTGCTTTGTCCACTGCCTCTGCTTCTATTCACTATCTCTGCTTTGTCCACTGCCTCTGTTCCTTATCTTCTTTGTTGTCTTTGCTGCCTCCGCTGCTCTTTTTGTTGCCTCACTACTTCTTTGCTATCTATGTTGCTCTCTTTGCTGCCTCTGCTACCTATTTTATCCGCTGCCTCTGCTTGTTGTTGTTCCTTTGTGCTCCTTTGTCTTTCTTACTGCATAATTTCCTTGTTGCTAGTTCTTCTCTGTGATAGTTCAGGTGCTGCTCCTGTCTTTTCCTTTGCCATCAATGACAAATTATCAACTATATATTCAGGATTTCTAAATCAAACCCCAATTTCCTTTAAACCACTATATTGATACTAATTATGCTTCAATTTCACCCAGAACATATTAAAACCCAATTACAGGGCCTATCAATGTATACGAGAATTTCGAATCAATCTCCTCATTCATATATAAGAAATCAAATAAAAAGAATTCACTTACAAGCCTCTTGTCTTGGCCAGATCTTCAAGTTAGATGGCCTTTTTCAAAATCAATAGCCCTTCTCTAACTCTGCCTCTCCAGCTTTCTTTCCAGGTCTCTACTTCCTCCTGTTGTCTGAGCTGCCTCTTTTGCTGCCTCTGCTCCTTGTCTATCTCCTTTGTGCTCCTTTTATGCTTTCTTACTGCTGCCTCTCTGCTACTTTTCTTCTTTGTTGCCTCTGCTACCTGTATTCTACATTTCCTTATTGCTGGTTCAGGTGCTGCTCCTTTGTGCTGCTTTGCCATCAATGAAAACATTTCCAACAACATTTTCTCTCGGCTGCTAGAATTCGATTTTATCCAGCCAAAGTAGAGGTAATACTTCACTTCCCCATACCTAAGACACCCACACAGGTATGTAGCTTTATTGGTTGCGCTGGTTATTATAGACACTTTATAGAAAATTTTGCTAAAATAGCACATCCAATTTTTCAGTTGCTAACAAACGATGCAGAATTTATGTGGACAGAGGACTGTGAAGCAGCTTTTGTGAAGACCAAGGGACTAGTTTTCGAAGCTTTGATCCTTCGAAGACTTGATTGGGCATTACCATTTCATATACATGCTGATGCCTCTCAGACAGCAGTGGGAGCAGTCTTACGGCAACAGGTAGACAAGACATCGTATGCAGTTTACTACGTCAACAAGAATTTTACTCCTCCTGAGTTAAATTACATGGTGACTGAAAAATAATTCCTAGCTGTCATCTTTGATATAAACAAGTTTCGACACTATATCACTGGGTCTCCTACTTTTGTACATACTGATCACACAGCAATAAGGTATTTGATGAATAAATGTATCACTCCTGGTCGCATTACAAGATGGTTGTTATTGCTTCAAGAATTTTATATTTCAATAGTAGATAAATTGGGAAAGGATAACATAGTTGCTGATTTTTTGTCGAGAATGGATAATAATGATGAAGGCATACCCATAGAAGATAGTTTTCTGGATGAGCATCTTGACACAATTTCTAATAATCCTCCATGGTATGAAGATATTGCTAACTATCTTGCTACAGAGAAGGTGCCCCGTCATTTGTCATACAGGTAACAATGGAGAATCATTCATCATAGTGCCTGATATTCCTGGATGGCAGTATACCATTTTCATACAGGAGCCGATCAACAGGTTTGACGTTGTGTACCTGAGGATGATATCCATGAAATGTTGAAGGCTGCCCATGATGGCCCTTGTGGAGGGAATTTTGCAGATAAAAGAACAAGTCATAAGGTGTTACAGATGGGATATTATTGGCCTTCTATATTTCAGGATGTGCGAAATTATGTCCGAAGGTGCGATAGTTCCCAATGCATGGGGTAGCCCGGTCAATCCGATGAAATGCCTTTACAACCCCAGGTAGTCCTCGAGCCTTTTGAGAAGTGGGCTATCGATTTTTTTGGACCCTTTAATCCACCTTCCCAGCAAAATGTTCACATTCTAGTCTGCAATGATTATGTTACTAAGTGGGTAGAAGCAAAAGTTGTTGTGAAAGCAACATAACAAGTGGTTTCAGATTTTCTATTTGAAGAGATTTTTTCTCATTACAGTACTCTGAGGGAGATTGTTTCAGATGGAGGAGCACAATTCATGTCATGCATTATAGCGAGGCTTATGCGGAAATATGGGGTCAAGCACAGGGTGACATCTCCATACCACCACCAGGCGAATGGACAAGTGGAAAGAAAAAACAAGGTACTGGAACATTTCTTGACAAATACTGTGGCACACCATCATTGGGATTGGGCTCAAAAGTTGTTTGAAGCTCTCTGGGCCTACTGTTGGAGTATTAATCCGTCTTGCGGACAAGACCGATCTCCCTAGTACTAAAAGTATCTAGCAACAAACAACCAAACATACTAATATTTCTCTAAGCATGTAAGGTTTACAAAAAGCTCTATAGAGGTGTAAAAGACTTACTGTTTGTCCAGTGCTTGTTTGAAGTCGTTGATTTCCCTTGTGCGCTTGAAGGAGTTTTCCTCGTAAACCTGCAGTCACAAACAAGAAAAATATTACATAGCACATGTATAGAAATCATCATAAACCATGCTTAACATAGTGATCTATTAAATAAAATAAACCATTGATTGAAAGCTTATTGAGAAAAATGAGTATATTTGTATTAATTTCAAAAGAATAAAATCCTTACAACCTGAGCCTTGATGTTGCACAGGAATTTCCGGGGTTCGAAGAAAGAGTCTCCTTTACTGTGATAAACTCTGCACTCCTCCAACTAAGACAAATAGAGGTATGCAATATCTCCTCACAAAAGTCCTAGTTAACTGAGTCTAAATCTCAACAGCACTTAACTTCAAATATTCTAAAAGCTTGAACTCCCTTTGAGGCTACCCAATGCCTCCTTTTATAGTGGAAAAGAGGAGGCTTTCTATTCCAAGTATGAAGGGATAGAATCCTCCTTCAAAGGGATAAGATCCTCATGTCAAGGGGTTAGCTCCATAAGGTAAGGGATTCATGCACCTTACAAGAGCGGTTCTGCCACTGCAAGATCCATTCTAGAAGCTTCCAGAATTTACTTTAATTGAGATTTTTGGGATTTACTTGTGCCTTTTTAATCTTACAGGGGTCCGCACCTATAACAAAGATAAAGTGTGTTCAAGACGCAGGAAAGCTGAACATTGGGTGCGGGACCGCAGGCAAGATAGCCAGAAAGTACGACACCAAAGTTTAGGAGACTTTTAGGAATTTTTTCTGATTTTCAAGGCTTGACATGAGGAACTGATATGTTAGACTTGAAAAAGGGAGAAGTATGAGTAATAATGAGCTCATACACACAACAGAATGTCAGAATGACAATTTTCAGTGTAACAGATTGCCCCCTAAAGTGAAAAGTCTCGAATAGATGATGCTGAAGTCTTTCATATATGAAGAGTGTAGTACTTTATCATTTCAAGGATCATCCCATGGTCACCCCAGTCAGCACCTGTAAAAACATTCAATGCAAAATATATATGTATACATATCATCACTGAGGTAGGCATTCCCATACTCAGATTAAACTAACTAAAAACTGATTCAACTGTTCTGATACAGGAATGATTTTGAGTACATCACAGTATAGACATATGTGAACACAGTATGGACGCAGCCATCTATTTATAAATAGTCCACTGTATAAATTATAACAAAATTCCTCGCAGCCTGGATGGTAGAAACTAGATCCAGGGCCTTGATTTCTGCATCTTGAACTAGTACGATTCTATCCATGCGAATGAATGTGTCGAAGTCAAACATGGTAGAAACCACTTGATTACCAGTCAATGATGTAAACTGTTAACAAGTGTGAGAGTAACCACCAATAATGTCAATGGCTCTCAAAGTACCCAGTACAATCCATGAAATGTGAATGAATGAGCTGAAGTTGAACATCTCACGGAATCATTCGATCGAAGGTCGATGATGAAAACTGTCGTCGAAAGCGAGAAACCTGCCATTAAGGCATGCATATTTCAAGGTACTGACGATTTCTAGATCAACTTCCCAGTTAATGAGTTGTCGTCGATAGAAAGAGATCCGTCATAGGCAAGCCCACAACACGAAATCATAGATCAAGTTTTGAAAATATATTAGCAAGGACTGACTCAGGGATGGCCAAAATGGATGATAGATATTTTGCAGATGAATGGTTTATTTGAACTGTCCTCTTGAACACATAACGACACTGCAGATGGCTTGGTGAAAATTGACCCAAAGCTAATACCCAGAAACCGGATGAAGACTTTCAAATGAGGTTTGATTAACTGTTAGGCAAAGGATTTCCCAACCCAGGTGAATGAAAGTGTCGTGTTCAAGAGTGGTTGATTGAATTTTTTGAAGAATCAAAATGTAACAAACACGCCCATTTTCCTCTCTTTTCCCCCACCATTTCTGGCAAGTACCTCTTTATTTTTGACAAACTTGAGGAGGATAACATTTGCTTGTTTATAAGCTCATCCTTCGGATGAGTCCAACTTAGTTTAAGATTCAAACCCTAAGAAGGAGTGGTTCGTTCCTGTTTGAAATTGAACAGGTCCTTTACTGTTAAATTTTAACGAGTCCAGTATAGGAGAAACTCGGTGTTTTTCAATTTTAGGGATTCAGAAGAAAAAACTTAAGAAAACTCCATGGGTGTACTTTTTCGTAAATTTAGTCTCTCAGGCTCGAAAAAGGATAAAATAATGCGGGAGAGAACTCTATTGACCGTAATTAGTCAAAGTATACCTTTTTCGTAAATAGTCCATTTCAGTCCGTAAAAGGGGTAAACTTATACTGAAGGGACGATTATTCATTTACTTTAACGAGTTCGAACAATCAAGTACTCGGTGATATTTTCATGTTTAGAGAGTCTGAAAAGGGCTTAAAAGAGGACTCCAATGTTTCGCTTTTTCATGAATTTTTGAAAGAGTCCGAAAAAGTGATAAAAGTATGCTCTTTGTTGAAAAATGATCAACTCTCCTGAAAAATCCAATTTCTGCACAAAAAATTGAAACATTACACATACCTGTTTAAGATGAGTAAAAATGCTTCAAAAATACCCTTTTTAAAGTGAAAAATAAATAAATTAAAAATTCATCTATTCGAAAAAACTTATAAAAAGGACTTTTTCAACTTCATTTTTACCGTTCAAGTTCAGAGTGAAAAGTAGAAGCTTTTGGGTAAAAAAGTTCCTATGACGATTCTGGAAAATCCGTCCGTTGAAATCGAGAACCGTCAGTCCCAGGTAATCCACGACCTCTTAATCTTGCATTTCATCCGTTTACAATTCGTTTTTAGGCTTTAAATCTTATTTTTAAGGGAAAAACATGGTTCGAAAATCGCCCGCGGGGGTCCACAGGTGACACACATGGTACCTTCGGACCCCGACTTTTTCTACAAGGAAAAAATTCATGGGTCCGCACTTTCCTTACAGAGCACGTGCGTTCCTACGCACTATTTAAAAAGGTAAAGTGCAGTCCCCGCGCGTTTAAATTTAAAACTCAAATTTCTCTTTTGCCGCCCAAACTTTTTCAAATTAGATTGTTCTAATCTATCTTTTTATGTATTGTAGCATTAACAAGATGTTGATTTGGAGAGAACGTGAACACGACGACGTGGATGACGCCGCAATGCTCCATATGCCCACAATGCAAATATTAAGAGCGTGCATTTTATATAAATTCTGGGCCATCCAAGGCATGAGAGCACAGGTAGAGCTCCTGACATGGCTGGTTAACAGGTGGAACGTGCAGGACCATTGTTTCATTATTGGCGGCCACCGGCTCGAAATCGAGCTAGAGGAAATTTATTTTCTGACTGGTTTGTCCAAGAGGGGCAAATAACTCTCCTTGTTTGGGACTAGGCCAGGTGGCCAGACTGTCGCTAGTCTTCAGCAAGAATTCTGTAATGATGAAGTAGACCCTAGGGACAAACAGATTGATATAAAAACTATCATCCGTCCCGAGCTGAAATTTATTGCATTTACTGTTACCAGGCTGTGCAGGAGTGTAGCATTGCATGTATCTATTGGTTCTCAGATGCGCATTGTTGTGGACTATTTTCGCGGCACCATTTTCAACTGTTGTGATGCTGTGTTGGCTAATATAAAAGGCCAACTAACTAGAGAAAAAAATGGGAAACTGAATAACTTTGGATATGGATCCATTGTCGTCTCCTTTGCTCTAGAGAGGATTCTGATGCTAGCTCCACAGAGTATCCCTGTTGATGCCGGTCGACTTAGAGAACCTAGGATGGTTCGTTGGTCCGCACTGATGGCCCGTCACAGTATTGAGGGCGCTGAGATTGTTCGATTTCCTTCTTCATATTTTCGTTGGCTGGATCACCAACTTTTTGTCATAGAGGACTTTCCATACACCAGGATAGATTTCCGCGGCGACTGAGAGATGACTCTCCCAGCAGGGGAACAGTAGGATGACTCAGGTAAAAATCTTTCTTCAACAGTTTCTAATTTCTAAAAAAATAAAATTATTTTTAAATCATCTTGAAAATTAATAACCAAAAGTTTTTTGAATACAGATGTGGGCCCGTGGCGACCAGCCCATCTCCAACCTTATGAAAGAAGACAACCAGTTGCAGTCGCACCAGCTCCATCAGGCCAATCAGCAGAAATCTTGACTGATTTAGAGCATCATCTAGAGTGTTTGACTCTAGACATTCCGGAGATAGACATAGATGACATTCCACTCAGATTGCAGAGATACATGATTGGTGTTCCAGGACCTTTTAGGAGGTTCCTGTGCAGGGTGGCTCGGGCAGTGGTTTCTTATCATGATCACCATCAGTGATGGGATGATCGTGTTGTAAACTCATATTTTTGACTTTTTGTGTTATCATTTGCCGATCATAAGGTGTTTCCAACCTATGATTGAAGACGATGTATAGTTTTTGAAAACACTTCTATCCTATGATATATATCACTATTTACCGACTATCTGCGTACATTTTATGAATGTTGTTTGTTTTACTGTTTTTATCACTGCAAATGTCGATTTATCATACTAGAAGCAACTGTGTCTGCTAATGTATTTAAATGTCTTGAAATATGTTGATATTCAATGTAGTCAAATTCAAGTTCCAAGAGACGAACTCTTAAAAATAACCATAACAACACTGGATTTCTAATGGCATAAACCCTGTTAAGCTGTAATACAACAATTTTAGAATCCAACCTGACAATCAAACTCCGAATCCCAAATGATATGGACTCAGATAATAACTCAATCACTGCACTATACTCGGTAATGTTATTCGTTGTTTGACCAAGGCTTACCCCATGCATGGAAACTAACTCGTCAGAGGGTGAATAGATAACCCAAGTTGCGGAAGAAATGTTCTGTGTACTACGACAAGCACCATCAGCAAAACCAATGTAGGTTTGAAGAGACGTCGACATCTGCAATATCAAGAGTAAAACTCAAATAAGCAGGAATAGTGATAAAAACACACTTTTAAACTAGGCACACCTTTCTAATCTAAGACACACCAGCAGTAAAGAAATCTAACCTAAAAAATAAAAGATATCCACACCAGGTTTAAACATAATATCACTTTAGATATAACCCATTTTTGGGCTTATCTAAAGGGATACCATCAAAATCTATAAGCTCATAGGCCCCTTTTGCCAGTTTTCGCTTAACAATGAAAGGACCATGCCACATGGGCACGAATTTCCCAGCCCCTAGCTTATCGTTGGCTTGATCATAAACTAAGACTAGGTCTCCTTCTAAAAAATTTCGAGGGGTAACACTTCTATCATACTGAGCTTTTACTCTTTTGACATGAGCCTCGTTTGCTATTGCAGTGTTTCTCCGATTTTCATCCAATTGAGCCAAGTACAAAAATATTTTCTCCTCTTCAGACGTAGCTGGGATTAACTCTATGGCTAATTTCAAAGATGGAATTTCGCATTCAATCGGCAACACAGCTTCCAAACCGTAAACGAGCTTAAAGGGAGTGAAACCAGTTGATGTTTTGACTGAGGTTCGATATGCCCCAAGTGCTAAAAATAACATGGAATTCCAATTCGTCTTGTGAATACCAATAATTCATCTGATCATGGTGACTAAAACTTTATTTATGGCTTCGACCAGACCATTGGCTTGCGAATAATATGGAGTGGAACTATCGTGGTGCAGGCCAAGCTATTCTGTCAGTTCAGTCATCATGACATTCCGAAAATGGCTTCCATGATCAGTGATAATGGCTTAAGGAACACCAAACCTAGAAATTATGTGATTAAATACGAAAGTTGCAGCAGTCTTACCGTCAGCTGAAAATGTAGGCATCGCCTCGGCCCACTTAGTAAAATAATCTACTGCTAAGATAATATATGCATGCCCCCCGGCCGAGTGAGGGTTAAATGTAATAAAATTGATACCCCATTTTGCGAAAGGACCAACATAAATTATGGGATGAAGAGGAGCGGGAGGCGCTTGCATATTACAATCAAAAAGTTGACAATTGTGGCATTTCCGGACTGCATAAATACAATCTTTGAATAACGACAGCCAGAAATAACCAGCACGCAATATCTTTTGGGCTGTGGCATACCCAGACATATGACCGCCACATGCTCCAGAATGGCAGTCATTTAAAACCTTTTCAGCTTCTTCATGAATAAGACAGCGTCGGAAAACAAAATCCGCTCCACGACGATAAAATGTATCACCAATAATATTATACTGTTGGGATTGGAAACGTATCTTCCGTCGCTAATACCGCGAGATTTCAGGCCGAAAATATTGGGTTTGGAGATAAACAATAATATCTCCATACCATGGATCAAGAGTACTGATAAGAAATAGAGATTTTTCCACAATGGGCTGCTCTGCCACAGTTTCAGTACCATTAGAGGGGAAATCACATATTAGTTCCGCAAAGACTAAGGATTTCTTCGCCTTGGATTTTTCAAATTCCAAGTCGAATTCCTGCAGGATGACTATCCATTTGGAATAATTTCCCCCTATCAATTGTTTGGTAAAAATGTACATCATAGGGTTGCAATCAGAAATTACCGTAGTTTTGCGTAACAATATGTAATGTCTAAATCGTTGGACAGCTTGAACAGCTGCCAAAGCCAATTTCTCCACATGCGTATACTTAATCTCAGTCGGATGCAGATTTCGACTAAGATAGTAAATCACATGTTCAGTATGAGATTCGTCTTCCTGAAATAACACCATCCCAATGGTGGAATGAGAAGCAGCGAGGTACAAAATGTAATCCTGGTTGTAGTTGGGAGGATGCAATAACAGTGCATGGGTCAACGCATGTTTAAGTGCATCAAAAGATCGATCATCGATCTCATCCCAAAAGAATGGAATGTTCTATTTTATCAACCAGGTAAAACCTTTTGTAAGCTCGGCGTAGTTAGGAATAAATCGACGTAAAAAGTTTGCTTTCCCCTGCAAACTTTGGAGTTGGCGTAAAGTCGAAGGAGGAGGTAATTTGACAATAGCTTCGACCTTCGACAGATCGACGCAAATACCTGCTTTCGAGACAACAAATCCTAGTAAATGACCCGACTCAACACAAAAAACACATTTGTGTGGATTCAGCCGAATTCGATAATGCCGACATCTCATAAAGATAGCACGTAAATGTGTAAGATGGTCAACCCTGCGTGATGAATGAGCAAGTAAATCATCGAGATACGGTTGCACAATGTGCTTAATGTCATGAAATGCATAAGACATTGCCTGCTCCAGCGTTCTTCAATCCAAAGGGTAGTTTGCAGTAAGCAAATGTCCCCCACGGACAAATAAAATCTGTTTTTGGCTGATCAGCAGGGAGTATGTTTATTTGATTATACCCTGAAAAGCTGTCCATAAAGGAAAACATTTCACTGCCGGCACAATCATCAATTATTTGATCGATATAGGGAGTTGGATAATTGTCTTTAGGACAAGCTTGATTAATATCCCTATAATCGATACATACTCGTATTGTTCCTTGTTTTTTAGTCACAGGAACAATATTAGATACCCAATCCGTTAAGGGAATCAGATAAATAAAACCTGCACGAAGTAATTTTTCAAACTTTGCTTTGATAGCAGCAGCTTTTCTAGGATGTATTTGACGTAGACGTTGACGGACAGGTTTGGCATCCGAGTAAGTCTTGATTTCATGTACGAAAATTGACGGATCAATTCCTGGCATTTCTTCATAGGACCAGGCAAACACATCACGAAATTCCTGAAATAGGGCTTTATAAGTTTGAATTTATTCTTCAGTACAGGAAGCACCTATATGAATGTTTTCAATTATTCAAATGTCAATTGGAATCGTTCGAGAAATATTTTCCAAATTTAACTCAGAATCAGGATTTTGCAATGGATTTTGCGGTTCCTTGACATATTCAGCAGTAAATATTGAAGCGAAATCATCTTCAAAATGATCTATTTCAGGTAAAAATGAAGATCGGTGATGTAGATCTTCCCATGGTAAATCGTCAACGGACAATAATTCATGAATCTGTTCATCAGAATGCACAGGTTCAGGAAATGTCGTTGTGGCTGAGCTAGATATAGAAAGTGATTCCTCATGGATCCCATTAACTGGATCAATTTCGGTCGAAGAGGAGTCGGAAAATGACTGTACAGCCTGATATGTAAGTTCAAATGGACTCAAAGGCATCATGCCATCAATTGAATCTAACTTGGATTCGGAAGGCACGATCCAAGGATCATCAAACATAACAGAGTCTGATGAAATCATATGAATAGTTGCAACAGAAGGCGATACGTTAGGAGGAGGAATGGAAAAAGTTTCTAACAAACTAGAATCTTTAATCAAACCTACTCCAACATCCTTGTATGGGATAGTCACTTTACCAACATGCTGGATTGTTTATGTAGAGGCTGGGTCGGAAGAAAAATAAGTTAACTGATCTATTGTAACGATCCTTCCTTGATATGGAAATTTTATGAGTCGGAAGACCGAAGAGACAACATCAGTCATAGCGTAAGACCAACTACGACCCAGAATAAGGTTGTAATCAAGAGGGGCATCAACCACTTCCACATCTAGATTTACAATTTTACCTTCAACCCCTATGGGTAAATCCTGCAAAATACCAAAAGGGTGGAAACATCGACCATCAAAAGCCTTAAGAATCGTCGGAGATTGGTTAAGTGTAGGAGAACCAAGTGATTTCCAACACTGAATTGACATAATACACGTTGAAGCTCCCTCATCAATCACAGTCTGATAGATCGGTCTGTTTTTTACTAACACTGGTATCTGGAAAGCCATCTGATGAGGTAGACGAGGTGTATTATTTTCTAAATCGAAGATTATAAGATTAGAATCCTGAACATCGACAACTCCTATAGCAGAAAAAAGCAATTTATGCTATGCTGGGCATGATTGCAGCACTTCCAAAGCTGACATTGCTGAAGGAGAAATAGCTAAGTCTTCAACAATGTTGTAATTCTGAGCAGCTCTCGCATGTGGATTGAAAGCTGATTTATGAAGAACACCTTTAGCAGGTGGTTTGATTATTAAGTCTGGATTTGGTTTCTCGATCTGTAGCAGACCAAAAATAGGAGGAGGTGTAGTTGATGTATTTGCATTATAAGATTCTGCTTATTTACCATCAACAGGATTCTTAGTACCATAATCTTGTGACCGCGTCGCAATCCTTACATGAGACATCATCAAAATAGGCTCTTCTGAAGCAGTCGAGGTAGAACCAACCATATTACTATCTTGAGTCGGAAAGGGATCCTTCAAGACAGTAGGTTGTGAACCTTTGACGAATTTCGCAACCTCGGCCCGATGTGGGCATTCATTAGTAAAATGATCCTCGTCACAAATGTAACAAGGATAACGTGGTTTACGTTTTTCATCATTGGATTCATTTTTATCAGTTTTTTCTTTCGAATTCTTTTTGTTTTTATTCTTCCCTTTCTTTTTACTACCGGATTTAGATTTAGCTGTAGATGTCTCCACAACATGAATATCGGCAAAAACTTTGGGGGAAGATTCTCCTTTCGGGGAATCAAGTAAAGTTATAATTGGAGAATAATTATTTGAAGATTTCTTCTTACTTTTAGTATTGACCGTACCAATCATACCGTCAGCGGCATGAGACCCTAAAGGAGCAGCAGCTATTTGACCTTGTTTTGGAATTTCTGGGATTTTTTCATGTAAAGTACCTGACTGCGTATAAACGAGGTTAAGGTACTGAGCTTGAGAAATTACTTGCTCTTCAGTAACAACACCAGCCTTAGCTACATCCTCAGTAATCTTGGGTAACAATGATTTAACAAACCATTCTGCCAAAATTTGATCCGGAATATAAACTTTCACCAAACGTCTCCTACGTCGCCATTCATGAATATGATCAGAAATATACGTAGACGTGGATTGTTTCAACGAGGTTAACAATTCCATGCCATTGTCGTATCTGACCGACAACTGAAAATGATTCAAGAAGGCAGTTGCTAACTGACTGAAGTTATGAAACGAGCCTCGTGGTAACTCAATGTACCATTTGGCTGCAAGACCAATAAGAGTTCTTTGGAAAAGACGTAAGCGAATCGAATCATCAATAATTGAATTAGACGCACACCAAAGGTGATAAGTCATGACGTGATTTGATGGATCCTCTCCTGAATTACCTTCGAACTTTGGTATATCACTGGGCAACTTATGCGGCATTGGCGGCCAGTACGGATAATAAAAAATTGGATCATTCGTAAGGCACGTCAAATCAGGTAAATCCAAAGTTGCGATAAATGGCAACTGACGGTTAGGGTCGCGAAAACCTTGAGTAGCCAAAGCAGTTATAGGAGGCGGATACCCATGATAACTGGGAATTGGATTTGCGTTAGGAATTGTATAAGCTCCTGGAAAACCAAGATGAATCGGACCGAACTGGGGTTGTTGAGGCTGTTGATAAGTATAGCCAGGGTACGGTTGATACTGATAGTTTGGATTTTGTGTATAGGGACTGAATTGCGGCTGTCCTTGATACGGTTGATACGTGAATTGTGGTTGACTTGTGACAACTGTACTTGTACCGGCTTGTCCCATAGGAATCTGCACCGAAGTCTGAACTGAAGATCCTGACTGGGGTACAGAGACTTGAGCGATTTGCACGGATGCAGGGATAGATGAACTCGGGGTTACAGATACTCCAGAAGCAGGTGTTATAGGTTGAACAGGCATAGCAGCAGTTGCAGTAGTTTGAGGCGGAGTCTTAGGTGAACTAGGACCAGCTTGCTGAACAGTACTAGGTGCAGAAGGTTGAATAGTAGGCTGGACACGTTGCTGAGTTGGACCAGAAATTAAAGGTTGTCCAGGTTGATAAGGCAACTACACATTAGGCTGCATAGGTTGTTGATATTGGGACGGATCCCACACCATATTCATTCCGAGGTATTGTCCCGCAGAAGGTTGAACGTAAGGACCATAACCTGGTTGAACATAGGGTTGATAAGTAAGTGGTACATTTCAGGCTCCTTGAATAGATGGCTGAACAGAAAGCTGTTGGAAACCTTGAATTGGGTACTGACCTTGAGGTTGATAACCTTGAGGCACGTACTGAAGCTGGGGTTGATAAGGACCCTGAGGAGCATATTGAGTTTGGGGTTGACCTTGGGGCATATACTGTCCTAAAGGTTGATACCTTTGAGGTGTGTACTTCCCTTGGGGTTGTCCCCCAAAATAATATGACTCCACAGCTTGTCCTGGGAAAAATTTACCTTGAGGTTGCCCCCCAGGTGGTAACTGACTTTCTGAAGGTTTCCCCCCAGGCGGTAATTGACTACCTTGAGGTTGCCCCCCAGGCGGTAACGGATTTCCCTGTATTGGCCCTCCAGGCAATAACTGACTGCCTTGAGGTTGAGGATTTGGAATATTACCAGACATCATATAGATTTGCGTTGCGTTCGACATTTCAGTTTTAACACCACTATTACCAGATGACAACATTTTTTCGATGGGTTGAGGAGCTGCTCCCGAGAAAGTACCAAACAAAGCCTGATATCCCGAAGGAACAGAAGGACCACCGTGTAAAAATGATTCTGGTGTTTGGGAAAACATGGATCACTCTCCGGCCATAATGGATGGCAGATAGTAACCTCTGGGTGTAGGATGAAATGGAACTCGAGGTGGAGAAAAAGCAAGACCCGGATTCTCTAGAAAGTTTGTTAAAGATAGATACCGAGCACTAGTTCGAATAGGGCTGTAGAAAATAGATTCACGCTCCCTAAGATTTAAGGATTGAGGGGAGTCGGGAAGAGATATATCTTTGTCTGGATTAGTAAGTTCTTCAATGGAAATAAGACCAGTTGGAAGATCGTCAGTGACAATATTTCTTACCCTAGGTGAACCAAGATCACTAGAAGTTGGTGAAATAAATCCTGAGGATGTTTCCAAAACAGAAAGTTCAGTTTCAGGTTCAGATATTTCAGGTTCGTCAACCAGTTCACTGGAAGCAGGAATACTACCAGTAACTTCAAAAATTGAAATCGGTTCTTGAATGTATTCTGTTGTAGGTATTTGATGATCGGGATGGAAAACTATGGATGAACTTCCAATTTCTGTTGATCTAATCCTACCACTACTGGATGATACCAGAGCATGAAGCCCTTCAAGCTGACTTGGTGAATATTCAGGGGGTTTCCCTTGTAGTCTCCGGGATTGTCTCGGCAATTCCGCCACGATTAGATATTAACTAATCACACGCAAACAAATAAAATTTCAATGAAAACACCTAAATTCTCTAAAGAAACAAACAGCTGAATCACACGCTTAAAAAAAATCTAAGAGTTCAAACCACACATAAACAGTAACTTTCCGTACTAAAAACACTAGTTGGTTTTGAAATCCAACTTAGTAGAAATTTAACACAGAAAGGGCAGTTGGAACAGTTACCCCGACAACCTGCTTAATGAAACAGACTGGCACAAGTTTCCTCACAAAACCATCTCGTGTGAAGAGAACCCCCCAGAGAGTCCAAGTGAGTCTAGTCGATGTCTGCTCCAGGTACAGTGAGATCTTTCCTTCACTGTCACCTTAGGAAATAATCTTAAGATAATGGACGCTAAGGTTACCAACAGTCACAAATATAACTGGGGGAACAGTCTACGATCCTATTTCACGCGCAAGGGCAGAGTAGCAAGCTCAATCCCCTTGAAGGCTCCTCGACATGGTTAATACGAGGTTTACCGACAAGTGACCCCAGGCTCCTCGACAATGGTTAATCCAAGGTTTACTGTTTGTAATATGTGCAAAATCTTCTATCTTCCCCAATGAAATAGAATTGATTGTCTCAAAGGTTCGGACATGATCTCATGATTGACTTCTTTAAGAGAAGATTCCCAGATTATACAAATTACAATTGGATTTATCTCCTACCGCAAGATTTGTCTACTTGTTTGTTTTTACTACCTTGGAGAGTTAACTACTCCCTACTTCAAGATACTAGCCTAAGCTATGTTGGTGATAAGAGCCCTAGAAAATAAAAAGATTGCTAAATGAATTTTAATTAAGCGTTACTTTTAAGAGTTGTTTCTTAAGTCAATGGGTGCGGAAATGAAACTCTGATGGTGTGAAGACTCGATTTCTAAAAGACACTAAAAATGCACCTAAAAATGATAATCAGATTGTTTTCTTTCAATGAAATTCTAATTAAGGAAAAGTTAGAGAATGCAACTCTTTTAATAAACAATTTCTTCTTTAAACATAAAGAATACTTGAAAGAAAATATTTTTGTCTTTTCCAATAAATTATCAAAGCTCACAATAAAAATCCTTTCACTTTCTAAAAACTTGAAGCTACAAAATAATTTTCCTTCAAAAGAAAGCTAGAAATTTTAAAAGCACTCAAAACTGCAAACTAATTTCGAGATCTACAAAGTTTAATAGCACTCAAAACTACAAATTTTAATAATCTAAATGAATAAAAGCTTTAATATTTTTTTTGAAGAATGTTTTGACTTAGTTGTTCAGCAAACTAAGGATCTATTCGTCCAGAATAACAAAGAGATCGAAAACACTCAATTATGTTTTTATTTAAAAATGAAATTCAAAAACCAATAACAAAGTTTCTTTTCGAAGATTTGCAAAGAAACAGGGAACTCTATTTCTCAATAAAGGATGATTTCACAATCAGGTCAGATCCAGAAAAAAGACCAAAAAGACCAAGGTAATCTGAGGTACTTCTAAGTGTCAAATGCTTCAGATCGCTACAAAGACCAAGTGAAATGCAATCCAAAATGCAAAACTTCTAGAAAAACATTAAAACACCAATACTGTTGAGATTTATTAACAGAAAGATTTTGACAGAAACAATCATCAATCTGGGCAGAAAACAAAAACTGAAAATCAAAATCAAGATAAACTAAAGAAAGAAATCTGAAGTTTTTCAAAACTTTAATAGGGTCCGCAGGCTCAAGGATATCACAGGTGCGGTCCTGCACTGTTTACACAGGAAAAGTGAGAAATTGCCCTCACTGTGAAAACAAGGCAAAGTGCAGTCCCAGGAAAAACTAGAGAAAAACTTAAAGGATTTCAAAATTTCCAAAAACAGAGAAAACCTAAGCTACCCAGGCAAATGCTCATCAATAAAAAACCAGGAAAACGTTTCCTCAAGTCAAAATAAAAGAGAACCAAAAACAACAAGTTCTTTCCCCAGTGGAGTCGCCAATTTGTTGGAGGATTAATCCGTCTTGCGGACAAGACCGATCTCCCTAGTACTAAAAGTATCTAGCAACAAACATCCAAATAGACTAATCTTTCTCTAAGCATATACGATCTATGAAAAGCTCTATAGAGGTGTTAAGGACTTACCGTTTGTCCAGTGCTTGTTTGAAGTCGTCGTTGTCCCTCGCGTGCTTGAAGGAGTTTTCCTCGTAAACCTGCAGTCACAAACAAGCAAAATATTACATAGCACCTGTATAGAAATCATCATAAACCATGCTTATCATAGTGATCAAGGAGTCTATGAAATAAACCATTGATTGAAAGCTTATTGAGAAAAATGAGTATATTTGTATTAATTTCAAAAGAAGAAAATCCTTACAACCTGAGCCTTGATGTTGCACAGGACTTTCCAAGGTCCGAAGCAGGAGTCTCCTTTACTTTGATAAGCTCTGCACTCCTCCAACTAAGACAAATAGAGGTATGCAATCTCTCCTCACAAAATTATTAGTTAACTGAGTCTAAATCTCAACAGCACTTAACTTCAAATATTCTAAAAGCTTGAACTCCCTTTGAGGCTACCCAATGCCTCTTTTTATAGTGGAAAATAGGAGGTTTTATGTTCCAAGTATGAAGGGATAAAATTCTCCTTCAAAGGGATAAGCTCCTCACATCAAGGGGTTAGCTCCATAAGGTAAGGGATTCATGCACCTTACAAGAGCGGTTCTGCCACTGCAAGATCCATTCTAGAAGCTTCCAGAATTTAATTTAATTGAGATTTTTGGGATTTACTTGCGCCTTTTTAATCTTACAGGGGTCCACACCTATAAAAAAGATAAAGTGCATTCAGGAACGTAGGAAAGCTGAGCATTGGATGCGGGACCGCAGGCAATATAGCCAGAAAGTGCAACACCAAAGTTTAGGAGACTTTTAGGAATTTTTTCTGATTTTCAAGGCTTGACATGAGGAACTGATATGTTAGACTTGAAAAAGGGAGAAGTATGAGTAATAATGAGCTCATACACACAGCAGAATGTCAGGATGACAATTTTCAGTGTAACACCTACAGAACAACATGGCGGAACACAACTGGGTTTTCACCATTTGAGTTGGTTTATGGGAAATCCTCGTTGTTCCCGATAGAATTTGAGATCAGTATGCTTAGAATAAATCTTGAAGTAGGGTTGGACCTTTCAGATGCCCAAAAACAGCGGCTGGATCAACTTAATGAACTAGATGAAATCCCTTCAATGCTTTTCCAGAGGACTACTGCTATTCAGCAGCAGAGGATGAAATGGCACGATAATTTTATCAAAAACAAGGTGTTTCACATAGGATATTGGGAATTACTTTATTGCTCCCATTTTAAGCATTTTAAATGAAATATTTGTACTCGTTGGATGGGGCCTTACAAATTGGATGTTGTATTTGATAATGGAACAGTCAGACTAGTCACATGATGATACACATGCTTCTTTCATAGAAAATGGACATGGCTTGAGACTTTATGATCATCCAGCCTCTAAGGAAGCCTTCATTAAACATCTCTCCGAGAAATCTGGTCTGAAGGTTGTCAGTGTAGAGAATTCCTCCTCTGCATCCTTGATCTAAAAAAAATGAAAATAAATTAATTAATTAAATATATATATAAACATTGTTACTATTCACTTGTTGTATTTTTACAGGAGCTACTACTGAGGTGAAATTTTGCAGAGTTGGAAATTTCCTAAGTATTAGATGTTGTTAATCCTTGGGTGTTGTTTCTCCGGATGTTGCTACTCGTGATTTTTTTACTCCTTGGATGCTGCTACTCTGGATGTTGTTACTCCTCGGATGTTGCTACTCGTGATGTTGTTACTCCTTGGATGTTGATACTTCATGATGTTGTTACTCCTTGGCTGTTGTTACTCCTTGGATGCTGCTACTCAGGTTGTTGTTACTCCTCGGATGCTCCTACTCGTGATGTTGTTACTTCTTGGATGCTACTACTCCGTGATGTTGTTACTCCTTGGTTGTTGTTACTCCTTGGATGCTGATACTCTATGATGTTGTTACTCCTTGGTTGTTGTTACTCCGCAATGTTTCTACTCCTTGATACTGTTAATCCACCAACGTTGTTACTCCGTTGGTGTTGTTACTCCGTTAGAATCATTACCTAGTCGTTATTTACCATTATTCTTCCAACTGTCACTTCCCACAGGTAGGTCTCCAGGTATGTTTCCATTTGACTCTTATGGATTTAATTAAATATTCCATGGACAAGACATTGACGTCGTGGATGGATATTTTTAAGTTGGGGGGGGGGGGGGGGTGTTGTCATAACTAAACGACGACATAGTTAAACCACACCAATGATTATTTAAAAATCATTATTAAACCTCGTGCTATTTTTGCGCTCCATAATCGTCACTGTATTTCGTATAATAATTAACATATATTGGGATTAGCAACATGCACATGTTTCCAACCAATCAGTCCTTTCCAACTCATGCAAAATAATTACCATCTCATTCATCGCACTTACCATAATCCGCCATCATTTTCTTCATTTCCCGAGAAATCACCTGTCGTATTTACTGTTATTCCACTTCATTTTTCACCATGTTGTTTTTGTCGAAATTGGTAGCTGTCACTCCTTCCAACGTCTACTACATACAGAGTGATGTTATAGTCTCTATAGGATGGGTAGACTAGCTGTGCGGCATGAACCCGAAGATACAACTTTGGTCTATAACAATGCAGATGTGTGGCAAGTTTTTGTCAATGCAGGATGGGATATCTATTTTAATAGATTGCAGGGGTTAGAAAAAGTAATCACGATAGAGTTTGCACTAAATTTGGATGGTAATCGCTCTCGGGTTAGAGGAGTAAAAATTCTTGTCACAGAAGAAGCCATTGCAAAAGTTAGTGGGCTAACACAACAAGGACAATAGTGGTTTGCTCGGAGGATTCCCCTGCTAGATTTTCTTGAACTTTTTTTTCAGGCAGGAGAAAGCATTGTCCAGTATGGGAGAGGGCATGACCATAAATCTTTACCGTATCCATGGAACGAGGTAGCGGGATTTTTGATGAAAATATAACCTAAAAAGGACGGTCTACAACTTTGTTCAAGTACCATTTCAAAATCCTGGCCCATCTTCGATTCCCACAGGTACAGGTTCACTCTTTAAACATGCCTTTATTTTTAATGAAACATCTCCAACTCATGGCACATTCCACTCGGCATTCGCACTAGGTGCTAGCAGTCCTCACAAATCACATACTAGTTCGTTTGTTGGTTATGCATGCAATGGCTCGATTCCAAGTTCCCTGGGCAGATCTCTGTGAACTATCAAAATAGGAAGTAACAGATGTCATCACTGCTAGGGAGGAAGAATAAGCACCTCCAGCTGACTCAACAGAGGAGTAAGAGCCAGAGGAAATGGAGGAAGAAAAAACACCTCTGGGTGATTTAGTAGAAGAGGAGGAGTTGGCGGAAATGGAAGAAGAACCAGCATCTCTGGTTGATTCAGCAGAAGAGGAAGAGCCGGAGGAAATGGAGGAAGAAGAGGAAGAGTAGGAACAAATGGAAATAGAAGAAACAATTAGTGATATAGTCGAGGCTGTCACGCAAGAGCCAACCTCGCCTGTGGAACCTATTGATGAAGGAATCATGGAGATAGGGGATGAAGTTGATACTGTCCTACACAAATCGACTTTCATTAATGAAGCACAGCGAGAAGGAATTAAAGTTTGAGGGCTAGAAAGTGATGTTGCTATGCAACAAACAACATCACTTGCCCAACAAATTTGGATAATGAAATAGGCAGGGGTGTCACACAAGAACCACCACCGACTCAGTCAGGACGGGAAAATGTGGAAGGAACGACGTTCAAGCTTGACACTACTCCACAAGAACCAATGTCAACCATAGACAAAGAAGAAATGCATGAAGGAGGCTCGGACAAATTAAGAAATGGAGGTGATGGAGAAAAGGAATCAGAGGTGGTAGACAAGACTAACATAGATCAGGTAAAAGATATTTTCCATTATCCTTTTTAGACTATGATGCCAAGAGGAGCAAGGGGGTTTCGTTCTCCCCAATGTTTAATAAAAGAGATTGATGTCCCACCAATACTGAATTTTGTCGATTCAAGGAAGGGTATGGCTGTTTTCGGTCCATCGCTTGCTGATTTTCAGCAAGGGAAGCTTGAAGCTCAAAATGAAGAAGGGAATTTCATAGAAGAACCAAAGCAGAGAATGGTCGATGAAGGCACTGACTAGGTGACAAAAATTCTTGAATTAAGGAAAAAAGAAGAGGAGAGTGCTCCTGAAGAAAGGGAACTGAGTAAAGAAGACCTGGTAGAGAAGCCAGTTGATGTCGTTAACAGCAGCCCACCGCCTTCTGAACCTGCTGCAGGGCCAAGAGATGAATTCACTGCTAAGAAAAAATGGATAGAACAATGTGAAAATAGGAGACAACCTCTCAAAAGAAGGTATCAACTTCAGTTTAATGAAACCATGTGGCTAAATAAGGAAGTTCGAAAACTGAGAAAGCAAGTATCTCAGTTGAAGAAAAAGGTAAAAGAATATAAATGGAAGGCGGTGAAACCCAAGGTCGAGTATTCATCTACTACCACGAAGACTGGCCCTATCGAACATCTGTTTGAGGCCCGAGAATTATTCCTGTCTGTCGAAATTCAGAAATGACAATATGCCGCAAATGAACATAGGAAGGAGACGAAGAGGGTTTGGGAGCAGGACGTTGGGATTATTACTGTGTATATAGACTAGTTAGACACAGCATGGCAAAGGCAAGAGAAATAATAGGGTAAGATGGAGGATTTAGAGGAGCAGGTACAAGTGTTGAAAGCATATAAAGAGAATATGTTTACCTTGGCGCAGTAGGTAATGGCCTATAGACCTCCCACCCATAGTTATGCTTTATTTCTTCATGATCAGTTCCTTTTCTTCTTCCTGGAAAGTATTTATAAGGAAATCATCCATGAGATTGAGGATCCAATACAGTTCCTTCGTATTTTGAAAATCCATGATTTTGTGGGTCAAAACTTGATGTGCGAAATTTACATGCATAATTATTTCTTGAAGGATGACTAGACATTCAATCCTGTTCCATTTGTGGGGGACATTCACCTGAGAGCCTTCACCTCCTACACTATCAACCAGGTTAAATGGAGGAAGGCCACTGATAATTTTGAATAAAATCAAGTTACAAGGCCACTGATGATAAGGAGGGAGCATGATCAGGCAGTGAATATTTATAACAAGCACTCTACCTTTTTACAGATTGAGGGACATAAGGAACATATGCTGGAAACACAAAACTGGTGTGCTGACCTCTATGTCAAACAGGTAGTTTCTTTTCAAAATGAAACTCTTGATAGTTGTCAAAGGATATGGATGTTAGATTGGAGGTTTCTGTGGTGTATTTTTTCAGAAGTAGGACTCGAAATATCCACAATAATCATTTTTTCTGTCGTCATCAGCTGTCAGAAACCGGGAACCTTTTGGAGCACCCAATTTTGCATGGGAATTAAAAATAGTGCCGCATTTTGTTGCATGTATTCAGACTTTTTGGGTCCAATGGATGGGGCTAAGGTTTCAGTTCCCCCTCATTTGGTTGCCAGTATATCAATATACTCCAGCATACACTGTAAGTGAATATTGGTGGAAGGATATCGTCCTGGCAGAGGGGTATAAATCCCCTGGAACAAAGATGGTCGAAGAATACGACCTCACTCAGTTTCATGCCAACCACAGTCAGTCCAACCTAGACCTGAAAAGACGACGAGTTGCATGAGGACATGCAGAAAGATCAGTTGGGAGGAGATGCTGGGTACCAAATTTGCATACTTTTCTCTTCCATTTTCACCCACTCTTTCACTTCTTCGTATCACTAATATTAATTAAATTCTCTAAACGCACAAGATAAACCCCCTTCCATTGTCTTATCTGGAATGTCTAATTAATGAAATAACAGTCATGGGGATTTTGCCTACGCAAGTTACTAATTTTGTCATTGCCGCAGATCTGGTAGTAAAGGGTCGCATCTGCAAGTCATAGGAGAAACTCCGAGTTCAGAGCACCATTTTGATATCATTGAACAACATAACAGATTCCAAACCTACTCTAGACCTATTTTAGACCTTTCTTGGTTTTCTATCGGCAACTAGTTTGACTATTGTAACAACTGCATATTTATAGATATTAGTTGTCAGATTGGGGAGACATTTTTCGGCACAATTGTATAAGAAGGGTCTCAGGGCTGTGAATCGGGTTAGCATGCAAGAGATCAAGTTTGTAACAGAATATTGTGAATTAATTGAATAAAATCCATATTTTTGTTCTACCTGTAAGCTGTGAATCTATCGTAGCCTTGATCAGAGAGTTGGCCCCACTCTTCTGATCAGGTGCTGCGTCATTTTTGTTTGTTGCTCTCGCATTTCTGTTTGAGTATTTTTAACTGTTGTTATGATATTTTCTTCAATTTTTGTGAATGCTTCTGTAACTCTGCAATTTATCTTTAATTACTGTCACAGTGGTTCTTATTCATTTTAGTTGTTAAATCTGTAATTAATATTGGATTGTTCCATTGCTCCTACATATACCTTGTGCATCCTTGAAATAATGTACGCACCTGGATTGATAAATTAATGTGGAAAAGGGTTGAATAGCTTATTCACACTTGGACACCAACACCTAGCCCCCACCCCCAAATGTTAAACCATATTAAAACAAAACAATTCGTAAACCATATATTGTTAAGTCTCATGGTGATGGCACAATCGTAAAGACTCTTTCTCATTGCTTGGAGATCGTGGGTTCGACCCCCACCTGCTCCGCTTGGTCCTTGACCCAATTTTGGTGGCCCTCATGCTGCCACTTGGCGGCCCCTAGCTGGGCCACATGGAAACCTGTGATTGGCCACCCAAACAACAAATTAAAACACGCCATTTCGACCTAATAAAAAAGTGCCACTTGGCACAACCAAATTCAACGAAGAAATTCCGTTGACCAGTCAACCTACTAAAAAAATTTGCATATTTTACAAAGTGGAAAAAATGTGTTTCTAGGAGCATATGGTGTCGATTTCCATGAAATGAGTTGTGCCAGATTCAAAATGACAAGATCTACGCGAACGTTTAGGTTCCACACCAAACTAGAAACTTTCATTTTTTAGCATAATTTTGAGAACCTGATCACACTTCCACACTGGAAAATTTTTGACCCCAAAATATCTTTCATTATTGAACATGTGGATTACGGTACAACCCCCTCACCCTTCCAATCTCAATCCACTGGAATTTTTCTGAATTCAACAATTTGAGCTTTTCATGAAAAATTATCTTTTTCCTTGATTTTGGAGACCCTGTCTTACTATTGTAGATACCATCTTGCTACAATTTCCTAGAATTTGTAGAACAACAAACTATCCTTGAAGAAACAAACATGTTCCTTCCTTGGTCATCAATCAAAAGAAACTTGAAAACTTTCTCACCTTGAATAGTGTCAACATGGCGATTTTTAGTTTGTCTTGCCTTGTACTTGCGTCAACTTTTGACCAAGTGTTTTTTCCATTGCCATGTACCATTTTGAAACCCAAAATAAGTACTTATGGAACCTATGCCTTCTTTTTCATCTTCTTTAGTTCTTGTTCTTTTATTTTTGCACCATTCAACACTGACATCTTGTTCCCATCATTGTTCAACAATGATGTGCACTGTTGCAAATCTTTCACATCTTGTTTACCTCTTTTCAAAGGCAACATGTTAGAGCCCTGAAACATCTTATTACAACCATTAGAAACTTCAATGAAATCATCTTGCTCATTTGATGCATCTTCTTGAAAGGTCCCATTCAAAACATCATCATGCTTGAACATTAACAAAGAAAAATTTTGACTTGAATTCACTATTCTCTTCATTTTTCTTGCATGCATAAGAGACAAAATCATATTCTTCTTATGTGCTCTAACTATGTACTCAATTCCATTCTTGAACAAGTGGTACTTATTCTCATGGTGATCAAATACTGCCCTCCTATCACAAAGATAAGGACTTACCAAAACATTATCGATAAGTGTCTCAATCGTAACTACATCAAGTTCAACTCCGTCAAGAAAGTTTGAATTGATTGCAAACCTTAGGATGCACTTCCTTGTTTCCTGCAAGATTTCATTCTTGCATATCTAGCCCTAAAGGATAAGGTTTTGGATGTGCAACATTTTCTATATTTAACCTCTTAACTAATTCTTCAGATATCAAATTGGCTTGAGAACCACTATCGAATAGTGTGTCTATTTTGGTATGCTTTGAAACAACTCTAATATGAAAGAGTTAAATTATTGTATCATCATATTGAGTTACATTAGAACAAATTGAAGAACTAGTGCTTGCTATGTTATTAAATTTCAAACCCATTGATGTAATCTTGGTTTCATCTCCTGAATCTGAACATAAGTCATGTTCAATGATTGCAATTTTTTTCTCTTCTTTCTGGTTTTAATTTTGTTGGGCTTCAACTCTGGATTGGGGTTTCCAACAATGGTCTTCATCATGGAAATTTTTCAAGCAATTTTTACATGTGAGTTTCTCTTTCTCTAACTTAATAGAACCATTTTTCTATCCTTTTCCCTTAAACTCACCCTTTCCTTTTCCTTCATACTCAAGGGAACTACCACTTTTCTCATCTGCACTATGTTTCCATATTGCTTCTAGATGTATGGGTTGAACATAAACCTCATATAGGTTCATGGGATTGAACATGAGAATAGTATGTCTAAGATAGATGTGCAAACCCCCAATATACTTTAAGAAAGTTTCTTGAGAAGATAAATTGACACCCGCTAGAGAACCTTCTCCTTGCTCCAAGTAGAGAACCTGCACCCACAAGCTTTCCTTCTCCTCTCTTGAGATTCAACCTTGCAAGAATTTAAACACTTGAAAAAAAATTAAATCCTCCTTGCACGAGTAAACCTAGTGCTCTAATACCTACTTGATTTGATGAGGAAAATTAGTGTTTTTTGTGCTAAATTCCAATTCAGAATATAAACAAAGTGTTTGAGGATTATGAGGTAAAATGCAAGATAACCATGAATTTTTATGTGTTTTTATGTGAATTTCTTGAGAAAATTAACATAAACAAAACACTGAACAACACATCTAACAGACATAAACAACACCATAAACAGTAAAATAACAACACATGATGAAGGATCTCACCCCGCCTGGGCTATGTCTCCTTGGTCCAGCATCTAATGGCTTGTATCTCTTCTATTATGTTAAAAAATGTGATTACATATGTTTACAATGCTCAAACAGCTCTGAAACTTGTTCCGATGGCTCCAGAATGCCAAAAAATGCTTGTGTAGCCTCTTTCTGCATCAAATTTGGTAAAAAACTAAATAAGTTATGGCTTCCCCAAGTTTTTTCACTAACCGCTCCAAAAATTCCTCCAAATTTGGCACCATCCTACAATTGCACCCCCAAATCCACTAACTAGGCACCAAATTGCCCAATCTCTGGGCAAAATTTTCAGTGCTTTAATTTTTCCAACAAGTCCTAAAGTTGGAATTTCTTTTTTAAAATAAAAAACGTCGCTCGATTTTCGCCAACTGTTGGCATTAAATGTTAAGGGTGGTCACATTGGAGGCAGTGACGGTGGAATTTAGCCAAACCAGGGGTCCTGGGGGTCTCGCAGGTAGCGGTGAGTCTAGTCACATTCCCCCGTGGGTTGGTTAAGATTACTAGTTATGATTAGTGGGGGGGGGGGGGCACAAGACTAGCCTTCTTCCCACGGTCCCGCCCCAAGGCAGTGACTAGGGCTAGGGATAGACCCCGACCCCCACCTCCAAACGTTAAATCATATTAAAGAAAAACAATTCAGAAACCATATATTATTAAGTCTCATTGTGATGACGAAGTGGTAAATAATCGTGCTCGTTACTTGGAGGTCACAGATTCGACCCCTACCCACTCCACTCAGTCCTTGACCCAATTTTGGTGGCCCTCGGGCTACCACGTGGCAACCCCTACCTGGGCCACGTGGCATCTTGTGATTGACCACCTAAACAAGCAATTACAACACGTCATTTCGACCCATTAAAAATGTGCCACTTCACACAGCCCGATTCGATGAATAAATGTTGTTGACCAGTCAACCTGCCACTGTGCATGCCTAGTCAACAGTACGGACTACTGACTGGGATGTCCCTACAATTTTTTTCCCAAAAATTTGTTTATTTGACAAAGTGGACAAAATGTGTTTCTGGGAGCATATAATGTCAGTTTTCCATGAAATGAGTTGCACCAGATTCAGAACGATGAGATCTATGTGATCATTCAGGTTCCACACCAATCCAACAACTTTCATTTTTTAGCATAATTTAGAGCACTTGATCACCTACAAATATTGTAGCATGGAGGATTGGTGTCTCTTGTAGGTTGGTTCCTACAAATTTTGTAATAATAAGTCTGTGCATACAAAATTTGTATTGGTAGGTTGATGCCTACAAAGACATGTTATAAATAAGTTTTCCTTTATATCTTGTGTTCCTTATGTGAGAGTGTTAGGTTATGATTTATGAATGTTTAAATAAGTAATAAATTTTCTTATATTGATTTATCCCCCACCCCAAATCAATTTTCAATATAAGTATCGATGTAGAAACAATGCAATCAAATATATGTTCTCACATATATGTATGCATAACCACCATTTCTATACTTTAACTATATTTATTATTATTATTATTATTATTATTATTATTATTATTATTTATTTGATTAATTTATTTACTTATTATTATTTTATGCATGTGTCCTTACATTGCATATAATTTTAAATTTTCTTGTCATTCATTCTACCATTATGAGTCAAAGGTTTACCTAATTCCTCAACATATCATTTAATAACCTCTCCAATACTTGTTGGACCATTTGGACACCTTCCATTTAGCCCAAACACAATAAAAGTGATAGACCCTTTCACTAATTTTTAATGTTGGTAAGAACGTTATAGTTTAGGACATCACCACAAATACGGAGACTATTTGAGACTTATCCAATGCTATAGCTTTTCCATATCCTATAATGCTATGATCTCACACATGACACCCACTTTAACAACAAGATCATAAGTCGCGACTTTTCTTGGTTGTTACCTCATACCAAGAATCAAAAATATTTTAATCTTTAGAGCTTCAAGGCTTCACAACTTTATCTCACTTGAATGTATCAAAAATATTTTAATCTTTAGAGCTTCAAGGCTTCACAACTTTACCACGCCCCACCTACGTATCATTCACACAAAGGCATTCAAATAACATGAACCTATCAATTTTTTTATCTAATATCATGATATAATGAATTTTTCCTTATATTCCCTTCAACACATATGCAGTATAAACGTAACTAAATCCATACCTACATGGCTGCAATCGTCATATTTTCCATTACCTGAATATTTGATGTCTTGTGGAAACTTACTTAATCATCTTAATAATCTTTTGATTAGCACTTTATTTTCCTTACCCATTCTAAATTCACAAGATTAGCATAAGGTCAGAACCATGAACAATGCCTTCATCAATTCATGAAACAAATTTCCAATCAATGAGTATACATATGGTTTATAAAGAGCAATTATGGTTTCCTAACTAGACATGTAATCCTACTTAATATATCAAACCTTTTTTTCTCTCCATAATGCATCACAAAACAAAAATACTAATACTCAAATTAGAGATTTTTCCACAATGCATATAAGCCTTATAGAAATTTCTATAACATGAATAAGAAATTATTCAATCCTACTTCTACAATAAACATTAAAAAAATATCTAACACCTTATTAAAAAATATATAATCCTAAACCTTATTAAAAAAATTAATTAACACATTTTATTATATAATTTCAAATCAACTTTTTATATATGGAAATATTTTAAAATAAAATTGAATATATAATTTTTAACCATCATCATATCTATAATTATTTATTTATTTATATTATATATTTAAAATCAATTTTTTTTTAATTTATTAATATTATATATAAAAATATATATATTAATATTATCAACTAATATATTACATATTTTCCAAATTACACCATTAAAATGTTCCTCATTTTTTTTAATATTCTAGATTCACAATGCATATAAGTGTTATAGAAATTTCTATAACATGAATAAGAAATTACTTCAATCCTACTTTACAATTAACATCTACTCTTTTATTTATATATATATATATATATATATATATATATATATATATATATATATTAAAAATAAAATTAAATATATAGCTTTTAACAACCATCATCATCGTATATAATTATTTATTTATTTATTAATATTATATATTTAATAACAATATTTTTTTAATTTATTATTATTATATATATAAATATATATTAATATTATCAACCAATATATCACATATTTTCCAAATTACACCAATAAAATAATTTTCACTTTTCTTAATAGTCTAGATTTATCTCACAATGCATATTGAAATTTCTATAACATGAATAAGAAATTACTTCACTCCTACTTTACAATTAACATCTACTTCTAACATGAACATAGAAAAATATATATCTATTAAATTATTTCACTATTCATATTTTTTTAGGTTAGTTGGCTTAACTTTATTAAAAATTTAACTAAAATATTTTATTATATATTTCAAAATTAACATTATATATATATATATATATATATATATATATATATATATATATATATATATATATTTGTACAAATTCGGTTATATTGTATTATCTGAAAAGAAGGAGGAGAAGAAATTCCTCATTACAAAATTTTCTCGATCTTGTTACAAATGGTTTTGTCTATTGGGGAAACATTACTTCATGAGTGCTACTATAGCTGTTTTTTTTTTCCTCCTTTTTGAAGTAGAGGCTATTACATTTGTGATATACTCTTAGACAAATTGTTCTAAAAGAAAAATACATTTAACTTTCATTTTTTTTGGATTTTAAACTAGATTGACTGCTATAATCCTAGACAAAAGCATGAAAATTATGATGATGTGGAGGATCATTTGTTCACAGTGTTCTCACTGTCTTTGTATCTGCTTCCTTAATCCTGAGAGGTGGATCCTTGTTCTGACTTTTTGTTGAGAGCTTCCCTTATGAATTTGAGAGACTCTTCCAAATGATTGCATCGGTTCTTGACTGTCATTACATCTTTAGTGCAGGTATCCCATTGTGAGTGTAGGATGGCCATCTCTACTTTAGTTCGAGCCTTATCTTGTTGTATTTGGCTTCTCAAGCTTTCTATCACCACTCTGTGGGATTTACAAAATGCACAAGGATGTTGTTTGTCTTCTAATGGATCCATTTGCTGAAGGAGAACATATACACTTTCATTGAAATATTCTTTGTTGGCTATTTATGTTGCTTTTGTTTCTGTTGCGTGCTTTTCCTCCTTCTGTGTAGATGATCCTTTGTTTTTTTTATACTGCTCTTCTGCCTTATTTGATGAGGAAAGCCCGGATTTTACAAGATGGAAAGAGCACAAAAACAAAGGCCGAATGGTGGGTGATTTAGGGCTCCGGATGAGGGGAAAGGGAGGGGGTGAAGTGCAGAATGAGGAGGGAGGCGTGAGAATGGGAGGCGTTGTGAGAGCGCAAGGATGACCAACACCACGCACGTTCGAGAAATGGTTTAGGAGGAGATGCAGGGAGGGATGAAGGGGCGTAATGAGACTAGGAGGGGTGAGGAGAGGGTGCTGCGAAATCTAAATTGAGGGGGACGTTGAGTTAGACCATACATGAGCACAAATTTTATAGTAGAACAGGGAGGCATCTCTGCAGAGGGGAGTTACGAGAGTTAGCAAGGGATGAAGTGTGAGAGTAGTGATTGCTGAGATGAAGTACATCTTTAGGAATTCGAGCTTGACAGATTTTTTGGGATTGAGCTGAGATATTTCAGAGAATATAATCATGATATGACTGTTGTTCTTCTGATCTGTGAAAGGATGGAGATGCTTTAAAAATAGAGAAGTAGGAGAAGACATCATGGAATAGAAATATGAGATGTTATTTTTTCGATTGTGACTTGAAAAATATTTCTTTGTACTCCCTCATTAGCTTGAGAGTCTACTTGCTTGTTATTTGCTCTAAGATTGCGATAATAATCAACCATTCATATTTGTTGTGCTGAATTTTTGGCTCTATGCAAAATTTGATTGAGGGCTCCGTTTTTTGGAGGAGTCTTGCTCACCATTGCTTGAATGATAAGTGATGAATCTCCAAAAATAATTTCATTATTTATTTTCCTGTCCCTTAGGATTTTGAGGCCTAATAGTAAACCATAATCCTTGGCTTTATTATTTGACATTTGCCCTAATCCCTAGTTGTAAGATATTTGTCTTGATTTGACTTGGAGGATAATGAGGCCTCCTGATCCTACTTTACCCAGATTTTTCTTTGATGCTTCGTCAAAGAAAAGGCAGGCTCTGTTGAGAGGGTGAATCTAGCTCTGAAATTCTGTCTCTATCTTTCTAATTTTCCAGATTTGTTGGACCCTTGTATTCTTTTGATGGAGACTGAAGTTGATCTTATTGAAGGCAAAGCCAATCCAGCTTCTCTCGTCATTATGAAGTTGGGCCATATCTATTCCATAGAGCCCTTTGGCTGAAAGAAACTCAGTTATCAATCCCCAGGCTTTTGAGGTTATTGTATTTACAGTGGGGATTTTATTTTTGAAAAAATTTTCATTTCTAGCTAACCATATTTTCCAACAAAGAAAGGATAGAAGGCTCCTCCAGAATCTATGAATTGTGGATTTGTTTTTGAAAGAGTGTGGAAAGTTGCCTTTCCATTTACTAATGAACTGACTTAGAGGAAGTCTATAATTCAAATTTTCTTCAATAGGTGACACCATTGCCTCCCAACAATTTCTAGAGAAAGGACACTCTAGGAAAAGGTGTTGGATTGTTTCATCTGCCTTCATACAGAGAGGGCATTGTGATGGTCCACATATTCCTATCTTTTTAAAGTTTTATGTTGTTAATGATTTTCTATGAAGCAGTGTCCATAAGAAAATTTTTATCTTTGGGAGGGTTTCCACCTTCCAAGCCTGCCTCCAGTATTGCCATTCCTGTTGCCTCTGTTTCTCTTGGATTTTTTTATATCTAGTCTTGAATGAATACTCTCCTCCTGTTGGTTTCCAGTAGTAGGCATATTTTATGTTTTTGTCGATTGGTGTTGCACCAACGAGAAGGGAATTCATGAGGTTCCATTGATTTATTAGCTCATTCGACGGATTGGGTTTGGCCCATTGTTTCCATAAATCATCTAACTCCCAATTGGAAATATTTTCCAATTTTTTGTATCCTTCCCTTATCATCCACATCTTTATATCCTTGATGTCTGAATTACTATCTAAGGGATGATTTCCCATTATGTTGTCCTTCCATAAATTTATTTGTTTCCCATTTCCAGGTCTCATTGAGATGTGGTCCTTAATTAACTGAATTGCTCCGGAGATTATTTTCCATATTTGAGTGCAGGGTCTTATTGGAGGGATTTTTTCCAGAATATAGGTTCTTGATGCATTAAGGTATTTTGCCTCTAATGTTGCTTTCCACCAGATTTTTTTCTCATGATAGGAACCTCCATGCAATCATATTTCCCAAGGCCAGATTCATTATTCTAGGGGTTTTTATGGAGATTCCTCTGTTTTTGTAAGGAGTTGTAACTTGTTTCCAGTTTACAAGGCTGAATTTTATTTTATTTTTCTCTTTTTCCACCTTGCCATAAGAAGCTCCTGATAATAATTTCAATTTTCTTGTGGATGCTTGCAGGAGCTACAATTAGAGAAAATTGGTATAAAGGCAAGGCTGCTAGAATGGTTTTGATGAGGATGATTCACCCCGCTTGATTTAGCCAGAGCATGCCCCATGCTTGAATTTTGGTTTTCATCTTTTCAGCATATTTACTCCAGATTTCAGTCTTCATGTTTTTCTTGGTGATGGGCAACCCAAGATATTGAAAGTGATCCCAATTGTTCTGATAAGGAATTTCCAAAATTTGGGACATCCGCTGAATAGTTCTGATGGATGTGTTCCAGCTATAAATACAAATTTTTCCGTTATTAACCAGTCCACCAGAGACATCCATGAAGTTGTCAAGGATGGTTTTGAATCTTCTAGCAACTATGCAAGATGCTCCACCTAAAAGGAGAGTGTCATCAACAAACAAGGAGTGATTTATTATTTTGGTTCAGCTGTTGATAGAGAGGCCTGTTAAGGTGGCATTTATTTTGTTGTGCTCCAATTTTCTGCTAAGGGAATCAGCCATAAGGATGTAAAGAAAAGGGGATAGGGGGCAGCCCTGCCTAATGCCCCTTGAGCTTTGAAAAAATTCACATGGTCTGCCATTAACGGGGGGGCTATCCATGGGCCTGTAGTGCAGGCCTTGATTATATTGACAAAATCATTAGAAAAACCATATCTATTTAAAACAGTTGCAAGGAAAGTGAGGTTTACTCTATCAAAAGCAGTAGCCATATCCATTTTGAGGATGAACCCTTTTTCATTTCTAGAAAAGCTTGTGTGGAGAGCTTCTTGCACAAGGATAATTTCGTCAACTATCTGTCGGTTGGGGACAAAAACACCTTGGTTTTCCAAAATGAGGGAGTGTAAAAGGGGTTTGAACCTACCAGCAAGAATGTTAGAGATTATCTTATAAGAGGCATTGTAGAGGGAAATTGGACGAAATCAGTTAAGGGCGGAGGGGTGGGGGTCTTTTGGGATGAGGACTAGAAATGTGGAATTGGTGAATCCCCCAATATTTTTCTCCCTGATAACATATCTTATCATCTTTATTAAATCCTCTTTGATGAGATGCTAGAAGGTGCAGTAGAAAGCAATGGGAAAGCCATCTGGACTCGGTGCCTTGACCGACTGCAAATCCCAAACAATTGCCTTGACTTCTTCTTCTGTGACTTCTTTGGAGAGGGAATTTTTTGTTTCCACATCAATTAACTTTGGGATGTGCTTTAAAAATTCCTCTGGGTTTTCCTGGCTATCTACAACTGTTAAGAGGGATTTGAAGTGCTTAAACACCTCATTTTTAATTTCTTCTTAACCCTTTATTTCTTATCCTCCTTCTCCCACTATTTTTTCTATGTTGTTCTTTATCATTCTTGTTTTGGCTGAGTTATGAAAAAATGTAGTGTTCTTGTCTCCAACTTGTATCCAAATTTGCCTGGATTTTAGCCTCCATGTTTCTTCTTCCTGCCTATTAGTCCTGTAAAATTTCCATTGAATTTATTTTTCCTTTGCCTGCTTCTCAATTATGCTATCAGTGTTTTCCATTTCCTCTTGGATTTTTGTTAGTTCATGCTTTAAGGTCTCTTTCTCTCTATGTGGGTCCTTGTAGTTGGCCTTAGCCCAAGCTTTCAATTTAGCTTTGGTGGCTTTTAACTTTGATTCCCATATGTATGTTGGTGAACTGCCAATATTATGTTTCCAAACCTTTTCCACCTCTTGTTTGACTTCTTCATGGCTGATCCAAAGCTGGTTATATCTGAGAGGGAGGGGGCCATAGTTTCAGCCATTCCAAGTTCAATTAGAACAAGTTTATGGTCTGAAGCTGCCAAAGGAATGATTCCTGAAGATACTCTGTTGTAGCTGGCCACCATTATGTCCTAGATGAGAATCCTGTCCAGCCTTTCTTTGATATTTGTCTTCCCTATTCTTCTATTGTCCCATGTGAATTTTTCGTTTTTTGGAGGGATATCCAGAAGGTTGCATTGTTCCATAATTTATTCTAAAGTCTCTCTGTTTGGGTCAAGCAGAAAAGTGATCCATCTCTTTTCCTCTGCCTTGAGAATAAGGTTGAGATCTCCTCCTACAATGAGATTTTCTTTGAGATACTCTATTTTGTTTTCTCTTAAGGTATGCCAAGATGTCTCTTTGTCCCTGTAATGATTTGGAGAATAAATATTGTAGATGCTAGTTTTCCCTCCATGCATTTTACAGAGTTGTGTTTATCCAATACTCTTTTTTTGTTGTATGCTACATGTGCCATTTTCCTTTTTTCCATATAGTACAAATTCCTCTTGAGGCTCCATTTGTTGAAATTGCTTGCCCTTCATAGTTTTTTTTATTTTTCTATTATTATGTCCACTTCTTGACTGTTGATTTTTGTCTCTTGGATTAAGAGGATGTCCGGTTTTTCAGTTTTTATGAGGTCTCTTATGAAGTTTACTTTGGAGGGATGACCCAACCCTCTACAATTCCAAGAGACAACTATCATTATTTACTGTTGGTGGTGGTTGAGGGACCCTTCCCTTTGTGAGCCTGTTGTGCTTTCTCTTTATTCTTTAAGCCTTTTTCAAGGAAGCTTTCTAGAGCTGTTGCGTTCCCAAGGATAGATCTTTGACTGCTACCTCATCTCTTATTTCCTGGTTAGATTTCCTTCCAACTTTATTTGTGTTTTCATTAAAAAGAGGAGTTTCTTTCGATTGGTTATGAGTGAGGACTCGATCCAAGGTGTGGGGGAGGGGATTGGAGGGGGAGAGAGGATCCTCCTATTGGGAGAAGAAACCTTGAGGGGGGGGGGGCGCGAGGGGGGGAGCCTGAAGGGGGAGGGGAGTGAGAAGTCAAAGGGATGGGGTTTGGGGAGATAGAGGAAATAGGAGGTTTAGAAGGGATGAGAGCATTGGACACGATATCAAAAGGATTAGTCCCCAAGAAAGGGGAGGATTCTGGGATTGAGGAGGAGGGTTGAGAAGAGGGTTTGGAGGTCAGAGAGGGGGGACCAGGCAAGGGTGGAGGCTGGGGGGCCAGCTGAGATTTTGTAGCCGTCTTTTTTTTTTTACTTGTTCCCATTTCGGATCTAGGTTTTCTTCTACAGATTTTTTGGTTTCTTCTTTCTTACTACATCTATTTGCAAAATGTTCGTACTCGTGACATACCTTGCATTTGAAAGGAATTTTCTCATAATCCAGCTGCTATATGTGTGTCCAGTTATCGACCTTGAGCTTGATGGCTTCTGGGAGGCCTCTTCGAAGATCCACCTCGACGCAGATCCTTGCACAAGCCTGCATGTTTTCTTTTGGTTCGCTTCTGTCTATATATTTTCCTACTGTGTTTCCTATTGCACGCATAGATTCATCTCCCCGGCAGTGCAGAGGGAGGTGTGGCAGCCTGACCCAAACTAGAACAGCATTTGGGATGTCCAGTTCTGGATCAACGTCGGGAGTCCAACATTTTAAATATAGTCCTTTGGTATCCATGAAGTATAGACCACTGCGAAAAATGAGACCCCGATCGCTCTTGGATTCAAAGTGAAAGGTCTAATAACCTCTGCCACAGAAGCCGATGGAGATTTTTCCTTGGGTGAACTAAGCCCAATTTCTTTCAACCCATTTCTAAACGGTTTTGGGGGAAGGCCACAGGCCTGTGAACTGGCCAACCAGGCCTTTCTTTCCAAGAGAGATTGCAGCTTTCCTGGGCAAAGTAGGCGGCAAAGAGATCTCAGGGATTTAGTCCAGTTTTTTAACAAACTTAGAAATCGCTGGTCTGGCCTATTGTGGACCCAAAGAATCAATCAGAGATGCGAAAGCAGCGACTGCTGCATTAGGCTGAGCATTATTCAATGGTGAGGCTCCTATGATGAGGAAACACGCTCCCAGATCTGGCTCTAGAGAGGCCATGAGGGCAGAGGCCCTCCTCCAAAGTGTTGTTGTGGCTTAGGCTACTAGGTCACACAACACAACATTATATATATTAATAATAATAAATATTTTAAAAATAAAATTATATATATATATATAATTTTTTAATTTTATTTATATTATATATTTAATATCAATTTTTCTTTATAATTTATTAATATTATCAACTAATATATTATCTTTTTCCAAATTACAAAATTAAAATATTCCTCATTTTCTTAACAAAATTAAGTACACGCCATAAATAATTTAATTATGATAATGACGTATACTTGTTAAACATTCATATCGAATACAACTAACATTAAAAACAATAACCAATTCATATAATTCTTGCGTTTCATATGAATCGTATACGACAAGTTACAAAGAATCATTATTTAATAATATGTATTTATTTTTTAAAGAGTTATTTAATAATGAGATAGATTTAATTTTTTATTTTGATTATAAAATTGTGTTTTGTTAGGTAAATTTGACTTGGTGAAAGAATCAAGGTTGTTGGATCAGCAATGGTGGTTTATTCTGGCACCTAGTATTAGTGGCCTATGGTATTTTTTGTAGTTAAATCATTTAAAAGTCTTCAGGATTAAGTCGAGGATATTGATTGCTTTTAAGTCATTAGATAATATATTTATTGTTGGTTGGTTTTTCTCTAATCGGGATTTATAGGGTAAATCATGTGTGTTGTTTCTATGTGTATAATTGATTTTTAATTATTGTCTTCTTGCATCATTTTAATTATTAACAAGTTGTATTAGAGCCAAACAAAGGGCTAAAAAGGAGGTGGGTAAATCATGTGTGTTGTTTCTATGCGTATAATTGATTTTTAATTATTGTCTTCTTGAATCATTTTAATTATTAACAAGTGGTATTAGAGCCAAACAAAGGGCTAAAAAGGAGGTGGGTAAATCATGTGTGTTGTTTCTATGCGTATAATTGATTTTTAATTATTGTCTTCTTGAATCATTTTAATTATTAACAAGTGGTATTAGAGCCAAACAAAGGCCTAAAAAGGAGAAGGTGCTACTTGGTGAAGAATGAATTGTAGTGTTTTTTTTGAAGGAGTTGGGGGCATACATGAACAACCTGCCTAGAAATGACATGAGATCATTGGTTCAACAAGTAGATGGAGAGGTAATGACCAAAGCTAGCATAGATGGAAACTAGATTAGGATGTTGGTTGTAATGAAGTGGAAGAGGATAACTCTTGGTGTGAGAGTGTGTGAAGGAGAGAGAATGGTGGCATAAGCGTTGGGACAACAATAACCTTTAAAAAAACATTAGAGATGGAAATTTGTAAACTACATGTAAATGGGAATACTCCTATAAGACTTCGTTAAGCATGTGTACTTTTGTTGGTAACGTGGACGTAGACCTAGCTGATATGGGAGAGGAGCATATGAGTTTTCCAAGTTTAAAGTGTCGATTGTTAAGTAAACTTGACCCGATGAAAGAATCGAAATAGTTAGGTCAACACTACTGGTTTTGGGCAAGCGATTGGTGGCATGTGGTATTAAGCTCATCTTATTACATGTAGTTAAATCTTTTAAAAGGCTTGAGGATCCTGCATTGTAAACAATGCTATAGTTAAGTGAAAAAATTTAGGTCAACAGTGTTGGTTTTGGGCACTCGGTATTGGTGGCCTGTGGTATTAAGCTCATCTTATTATATGTAGTTAAAGCTTTTAAAAGTCTTGAGGATTCGGCATTGTAAAAAGTGCTAGAGTTAAGTGAAAAACTCAATTGGTTGGCACCAAAATGTTTCGTTGACTTAGTTGTGTTTTTTCAAAAATATTACTTGTTTTAAAATCATATGATAATAAATTATTGCTAAATAATTTTTTATGGATTAATTTTTTTAAATAATCATTTTTATTGTTACATTATACACAATTACTTTTTAATTATCTTCTTATCACATCAATTTAAAAATATCAAAATAATTATAATTTAAAAAAAAATTAACTAATTTAAAACTTTATGTAATTAAAAAAAATTATAAACTAATTTTTTTATCAATTGATAAAAATATATAAACTAATTTATAAAATTTACCACTTTTATGATTACATATACCTCCTTTTATCTAATAATGTGGAGAAAAAAAATCACAAAAACCAGCCCCCTCCTTTACCCAAAATATCAAGATTAAAGGAAGTTGAAGGTGTTAATAACTTCTAATAAAATGAGAATCAAACTAAAACCAATGAAACATTAGGTTGAAAGAGTTTGTTTAAAATAATTAAATTAATCACTAAACCTGAAAACAATATAGATATTAATTTTGTGTAAATATCTATATTTTTTTAAATGTTTAAATAAAATCATTTAATTAAAAATAAAATAAAACTTATTTACACCATCTAAATTTAAATAGAATATTATATTTAAAATATAGAATATTATATTTAAAATATATTCTTTATAATTATTTGTAAAAAATATAATTAAATTATATGTTGATACTTCTCTATTGAAGATATTGAACACTTGATACATTAAACATTTATTAGAAATTTAAATGAATTATTAAAAACTTGCATCTGATTAAAATAACCATTTGATTAGAAATTTAAATGAATTATTAAAAACTCGCATATGATTAAAAAAAAACTTTGTTAGTAGTCATGACATTAACTTGAATATTATATTTAAAATATATTTTTTATAATTATTTGTAAAAAATATAATTAAATTATATATGTCGATATCTTCTTTATTGACCACTTGATACATTAAACATTTGATTGGAAATTTAAATGAATTATTAAAAACTTGCATATGATAACAAAAAACACTGAGAGTAGTCGTGACATGAACTTGAGGTAAATCAATTCTTTCTTATATTTTGTGTCGAAGACAAAGACTCGTTATAGTAGTAACCCATGATATAAAAATTATGGAAAAGATCTGATGCCATCATTTCTTACTTTCCAAGTGTGGAAAATATATTATATAAAAGAATCTTTGTAATCGTATAAAATATTTTAAATCCATAAAATAAAATATAGTTAATTTGTGTATTGCATATTTGTATTTTGAGAATATATATATATATATATATATATATATATATATATACTTTAATTTATTTTATAAAATTTATATTAAATTTATTTATTTTTATTGTATAAGAATTTAGAGATCGATGGTTGCTACTAGGCAGATTTATTGAAACGATAATTTTTTGCCAACTCAATCACATAGCTTGACTCAAAGAGTGTCAGAAGAATTGAACCTATGATCTTTCAATAGCAAACACTCCATATAAACACTCTTTGCTAATTCTACGATCTCTCAATAGCAAATACTCCACATAAATGCTAGAGTAACTATCTCTCAATAGCAAGGGATCGCTTCTTGACCCAAAGAGTGTCCATATGATCTCTCAATAGAAAACACTCCACATAAACACTAGAGTAACTATCTCTCAATAGCAAAGGATCACTTCTTGACCCAAAGAATGTCCAAAGAGTGTCCATATGATTTGTCAATAGCAAATACTGCACATAAACACTAAAGTAACTATTTCTCAATAGCAAAGGATCACTTCTTGACCCAAATAATGTCCATAAAAACTTGATCTTCTTGACCCAAAGAGTGTCGAGAAAAGAAAAGGTGTTGAGCTAACTCTCCAAGCTTATAAATCTTATATTATAAATAATATTTTTTTAAAAGAGTGTTTTTTCTATCAAGAGAATTGAACCTATGACCTCTTAATAGTAAAGATCATTAATCTTATATTATATATATTATTTTTAAGAAGAGTGTTTTTTTCTTAATAAGCTAACCCTAAAGACTTATACATATTATATTATATATATTATTTAAAAACATATATAGTTTTCTTTATTTTATTTATGTGTGGTTCATAGCTCATTAGCAAAGTTAGTTTAACCCTAAGGGCATAAGGAGAATTGACCCAATGACTTTTCATTAGCAAAGTTAGTTTAACCTTAAGTGCATCAAGGAGAATTGACAGAATGACCTCCCATTACCAAGGTGCTTTAATGATAGGAACTCAACCAATTGAGCTAACCCTTTGGGCTTATTAAATTGTGGTTTAGGAACATTAGAGATTGATAGCCTTCCATGAAAACTATCCGGGAAGATCAACCCAAAGAGATACTATCTGTTTATCAACATAGCCTAACCCTAAAAGCGTCGAGGAGAAATGACACAATAACACCTCTCATTAACAAGGTACTTTAACAACGGAAACTTAACTAGTTAAACTAATCATTAAACCTAAACAAAAATATTCTCTTTTAATTATTAGAATTAAATAATAAAAATATTAGTAAATCTAAATTTTAAAAAATGAAAATATTAACGAAGATTTCCAAGTTAAGAATAAGAATTAAGAACCAATAAAACACAAATATTTAATCATTTAAAAGGGCTAAAAAAAATTATTAATTTTTTTATTTAAAGTTATGGTTATGATAATGAAGTAAAATAATTCCGAAATGGCTTTTGATTATTTTTATTTTTAAATATAAGATTGTTAACACGCGTAACATTGCAAATATGGAGTTTGTTTGTTTTTTTTTTTTCAAGTTCTTTTTTAATATTTAAAAAATATATATATAAGGATTAGTTTTAGTTGAGGCTAAAGGTTATAATCTATAAAACCAAAATTTTCATTAGTATAATTATTTGAAGAGTCTTTCTTTCTATGTCTTATCATTTAGGGTTATTTTTATAAATAATAAAGAGTTCTAGGGTTAACAAGACATTATAAGATAACTAAAGGAAAATGAAATCAGATAATAAATGATAGAAATATTTTTCTATAGTTGTTTTTAACTTGATCATTTTTTTTTATTTGAGTTTCTAAATATTGTTTTACTTTGGCTTCTAGTTATGGATCCTGAGAAATAACAATGGGGTTGTTTTGGGTCCAGAATGAGCCACAAGAGTCATCATAACTTTGGGTTGCCTATCTAAATTGAGTAATTGAGATGCCCACCCTAAGCACACCCTCACAGAAGGCCTTGCATTTGTCTTCAAAGATGCATATAATGTGTTTGAGGTCATGTATTTCATGATTTCTTGGAGATACTGCTTAAACCACCATTGTCTTCATTAACCAGTAAGTTTTGTTAGATGGAAGTACTTCGTCTCCCTAGTCCTTGAGTTTTGTGGGTCACTCAATTCAGATTCTAAGATATGACTCATGTTCAATTTGACCTCCTCCTCTAACTCATCCACTACGTCCTTGGAAATCTCAAGCAACCCATGAAGGAATTTACTCTAAACAATTAACACATACTTCTTTTCTCTCATTGTCGATCATGAACTCAAAACTACCTATCCCATCTGCAATCATGCCTGGTTATGGCTAGTTTTTCCCTAGTAGTTCAAAATCTCAATGGTGCCATGGAAATGAATGCCATACACCAAACCTTTGTGCATCCTCTCGACACTAAATTCTTGTTTTATCTCGAATTGAAATTAAATGTATGTCCTTCCTCATCAAAGTCGCTCCAAAATATTTCACCTCTTCCCCTATCTAGAAAAATTCTTACCAAAACAATAAACCCTAGCCAAATGAGCTTGGGAATTGAAGGGGGAATACTTAGAGATAGATATATAGTGAGCTTATCCCAAACTCGACCGAACAAGAAATGTGATGAACATAATGCCATGTCTCCCTTGTGAGCTTGCTTTCCAAACCCTATTGTGTCTCTCCCCGATTGTGTTCTCAAAGAGCTCAAGATCCTAGTTTTGAAGCAAATAATGACATTTAATGCCATTGATGCCCTCATTGTACAACAATCTCATATTCACATTCATCCTTATTTTTAATGTGTGTCATCCATACAAACTTGTGCATCATAATAACTAAAAAAGATGACACTAGGCTCTATCATTACGGATGTTTCTTATATGCTATGAAAGAGGGCCCGTTTGCATAGGTCATAACTATCTACTATAATAATCAGGGGTAAGTAAGGTAAAGATATACTACCTCTCTTCCTCCTTTAAAAGCCTAATTTCCACCACTTTTCAAAACTTCTCACCACAACACACAAGTGATACCAACCACCAAATCATGACTCTTTCAACTTATGTCATCATATACTCTAAAAACAACCCCATTTATGACTTCACAAATTATAAATATTAATTTAATAATAAATGCATTTTTTTTAACAAAAGGTTCAAAATTAAAAAATCCAAATAATAACCTCGTTGATCTATTAATATTGAGTAGGTGGGCGAAAAGGCTCCTACATGAATTCTATGTAAGTAGGTGGGTCTTAATTTACATGAATTTATGTAAGCAGGTAGGTGGGAAAGGTAGCCCATGAAGTTGGAAAGATTATTCTCTAAAACTTTATATAAATGGAATTTAATTTTAATTTAAAATATAAATATTTTATATATAAAAAAGCATAAACTAAATAACGATGAAATATTGTTCCTCCTTTATTAAATTTTATATAAAATCATAGAAATAGGTACATGGAAAGAATATTTCATAAAATTTTATATAAAATCTTGGAAATAGGCACAGGGAAAGGATATGCCATAAAATTTTATCTTTAAAAACAATACCTTCACCCATGTGATTGATAGAGAAATATAAACTCAGTATGGTACGGCTGCTACTCCTCTCCCTTTCTGATGATGGCCTCTATCTTTAATGGCCACCTTGGTGAACGCTTGTCATTATTTACTGATTATTAAAAACATTTAACAAAGACAAAAATTTGACAGAGATATATGGATTCAGACTTCATATATATATCTGCTATTCAACAACTAACAGTCCTTCACAGTTTTGACAGGGATTTGATAATTTAGTAGATAGAGGAGAAAACTGCCCTTCAAATTCAATGCAGAGGTCAAAGGGTCATACAGATCCTCTCCCTGTCATTATCCCTCTCTGCAACGAATGATGTGGGTGGTTGTTTTGCTTTTTGAGTTTGAACAGGTCCCCACACAAAAAGGACTTAGATTTGGTTGTGTCCTGTGCATCCAATCAATGTGAGATTCTAAGATGCCCTCGAAATTATTGTGCAGTATATTACTACTGGGTGTTATGTGGTTTCAAATATTTATTTGATATAATGCCTATTAATTAAACTACACTCAAATTAATTATATCATATACAATCAATTAATTGGTACATGGAATTTCCTCTGAACCATTAACCATTAACCATTAAATGACAGATAAAATTTCCTTTAAATTTAAATTATATTAATTATATAAATGAAATAGTTAATAAATATTAATAAATAATAATGATGATGATGATGGTTAACGTCTATTGAGACCAAACTTTGAAACTAATTATTTAGTTTGTTTTAAAATTGTACTTTTATGCTCAAAGAGCTTGGAGAGAAGGGTCTCGAGCTCACTATAATTTTGACATGTTAAAAGGTTAGGAAGGTTGGTATTTGGACAAAGATTATGAAACTGAGATCTAATGTGGGTATACCCACTACACTCTAAGCGTAAGTGATTTTCATGCCCAACGACCTGTTTCACTATGAAGATCATGAGAGTTCATTCTTATCTTGGATATATTAATTTTTTTCTTTGAACTAGTTAAAACAGAGAGATACTTTTGATAATTTTAATAAAAAATAAATAAATTATATTAGTACTATTAATTATTAAAAATATTAATATATATGTTAGATAATCTTTGTCACAATATCAGGCATCAAATATCATGGATTATAAATACCATATGTCTATAAAACCACAACTTATTTTATGCAACACTTGTTCATATGACAATTTAATTAAAAGGGCAAAAGGACATAACTACTTTCAAGGTAAATCTCAACCCTTGATGTATAATTACTACTAGCATAGATCCATGTTTAATCTCAGCTTCTAGAGGGATCAAAATTTCTAAGGTGCAAACCTCTTTTAAAGTGCAAAACTTGATGAAAGGTTTGCACCTCAACAAATTTAATCTCTCTCAAAGCTTGATAGCTCATGGATTAACATGAATCTAGCATAGATCCATCTTAACTTCGAATCTACCAAGCACCAAGCACCTAGAGGGATTAAATATTTTCAAGTGCAAACCTTTCCTCAAGTTTTCCACTAAAAAGGAGGTTTATTCTTGAGAAATTTGATCCCTCAGGGTGCTTGGTAGATCAAGAGTTGGATATATGTATAATATATCATAAACACAGAGAGAGATCAAATCTCTTTTCATTTGATCGGGTGCTTGGTAGATCTAGAGTTAAGTTGGATCTAGGTTGGTTTTATTATTAACTATAATTAATTAAACTATAAATACAAATATTAATTTCATATTTTATATTTTATTTTAGATTTAATTTTACTTTTATGTAATTTGATCAAGTCAAAATGTTTTAGTGATAATTATCATTATTAATTTTTTAAATTTTGTTTTATTTGTTAGTTTAATTTTAATTTTAATTTATTTTGTTTTGATCTAGTCAAATGTATACAAGACATTACAACATCTCTATATACAAGGTTGGAGAGCAAGAGACAATTATTTTTAACTACATCACCTCGATCGGGAAAGGGAATTGAACCCGTGATGAGTGATATAACAACCCGCGTCATCAGCATTTAACCAAGACCCCAAAGACATTTAATTATTTTTAATTGAACCTACATGTAAATAAATGTTTACAAACTTTTACACCACTACAACATATTGCCCATACCTTTTTGCATTTATATCTAATTATAAAAAACGTTATCAAATAAAATAAAATTAAAATATTTTTATTTTGAAATGAGCTATGATTTTTGCACAAGTGGTATTGATAAGTCATGGTACTAGTCCATGATATTGTAACAAAGTCTATTTACATGTTAATAATATCCATGGAAAATGAAGATGAATATCTATGGTTAAAAATCTTGTTATATTAAAAGTTTAAGTATTAAGTTTTAATTTAAAAAAATATTAAAATTAAAATAAAATAAAATATTTATAAAATACTCTGATTTTATAATGTTTACAAACATTTGCACATTACTACAAAATTTTCCCCATACCTTTTTGCTTTTAGATCTAATTTTAAAAATGATATACAATAAAATTAAAATTAAATATTTTTATTTTTAAATGAGTTATGGTTTTTGGGCAAGTGGTATTGATAAGCCATGATACTAGCCCATGGAATTACACTGAGATTGTAACAAAGCCTATTAAATGTTTAACAATTTTTTTATTGTTGACTGAAATCAAGGTAGATCCATCTTAACCCTAGATCTATCAACAAATCTCGAGGTGAAAATCTTTCCTCAAGTTTTGCACTCAAAGAATAGGGTTGCAACTAGAAATATTTGATCCCTCTAGGCCCTTGGTAGATATGGGGTTAACTAGAAATATCCATGGTAAAATGAGGATGAATACCCATGGTTAAAAACCTTGTTATATTGTAAGTTTATTTTAAGTATTAAGTTTCAATTTTAAAAATGTTTTAAAATTAAATTAAAATAAAATATTTGTAAAATACTTTTATTTTGAAATGTTTTATGGTGTTTGGGCATGTGGTATTGCTAAGCCATGGTATTGTAGCAAAGTTTATTTACAAGTTAATAATGTCCATGGTAGAATGTGATTCATACTTGAATTATTGAGAAACTTTCGGCAATAATCACATAGGAGATGCTTTGAACCAACATCTAGTGTGGTTCATTGTTAGGATAAGATGAACAACAATAGATGGTTCGAAAATGGTCGACAAAACATCTACTATGTGATTATTGCCGAAAGTTTCTCAATAATCCAAGCATTGAATTTTTATGTGCTTATTAATTAAATTTAAATATGGTTACAGAATCATTATTTTAATTTATATGGTAAAAATATCTTAAATTAAAAATATTATTTATATGTTATATATGTGTATGTGATAAGTATATTATGATTTTCTTTTATTTAAAAAATTGTTTGTTAACATCTAACACTACATCTCCCTTATAGACGCAATAATGAAGGAATTACACCTCCAAGTATAAAGCAACTATAAGCCAAATTATAATTTTTATAAAGTTGTTGTACAATTAAGGTGTAAATTTAAATATTTTATTTATGGCCAGCATTGAATTATTTTTTGTTATTACTATTTTTTAATTTGTTAGTGTAAGTATTATTTATTATTTTTAAATGTAATTTTATGGGACATCTCGTCAATATTGGGTTGTAGAGCACCTCTCCACCCAATAAAAATATTCTAGAATATTTCGTGGAGATTAAATTTCTGCCATCTGCCTAATAATTATTGAAGCCCTAGTCTCTTTGTGGGGCGACAGAGTGGTTGGAACAATGGAATGTTTATCCCCTCCATTCTGTTTCAAATCCTAGTGGGAGGGCATCTTTGGCCTGTTGTGATAAGGCTCAAGGAGTAAGCTCCCCCACCCTTCTTGAGTCTCCTAGCCCAGATTACTCTAACGAGTTACCAATTCACCATGGTAAATAAATAAATAAAAATTATTGAAGTGTTATTCCAAAACTAACACACTTATTAGTGTCACTAAAAAAAATGAAAAATATTAAAAAAAAGGAACAAGTGCAAATTGAAATCCAAACACAATATATCAAAAATAATTTTTTTTGCAAGCAAAGATATTCACATTATATTAACAAAGAAACATACATAGCATACACTATAGATGATATCATTTGGGTCTATGCCTGTCACCCTTATAAGGCATCTGCCTCTGATAGGGGAAATTAGATACAAATTCGCAAAAAAATGCTCTTCCCCTGAGCTAGGAAACCAAAGAAATTAACAAAAATATCAGTTTGAGATTGTTACTTAGCATTAAGAAAGACACATATTTTTTTAATTTTTTTTTAACTAAGCGATATCGAGCCACCATTTGACAGTAATGTCAAAACAAACTAGACTGGTAGAATTCATAAAAAAATTTAGCATCTTAAAAACTTGTGGAGGAGTCGACCTTCATGAATTGAGGTTGCCCAACTCTGGAAGACCTGGTGAGGCCCACTTCTTCAAGGTTTCCCACAACAATATAGCATTCGTGAGGGTTGGGGTGAGGAGGAGAGATCGTCGAAGAAGTCATTGTTGAAGTAGTCAACAGAGGAGTAACTTTCGTATGAATGTGCGCATGAAAGGGGCGACTAGTAGGAGCCATGAAAATGGGGGGAGAAGCAGAACCCAATGGGGGGGAGGTAGAAGTCGAGGGGGCAGGGGAGGAGGGATAGGGGATGTCAAAAGGGAATTCTATTTCGATATCATGGGAGAGATGGCAGAGAGAGGTGGAGAAATGGCTATGGAAAGTTGCAAGCTAAGCTATCCAATAGGTGGCACATGAATTTTCCCTCTCTCTTTCTTTGAGCCGACGAGCAAGAAAATCGTGAAGAGCCCATAGAGTATTTCTCCCACATCTGGTTACCTATACTTAAAGCTCGAGAGTCTGGCGACAACTGTGGGGAGGGATACCATTATCAAAAAAATATGATTCTGCAGTTTCATCAAAGGTCGTTGGAGGGCGTCCTCTTCCCCTACCATAGCTAGTCCATCAACCTCTACAATGCTTGCGACTCATGGCTGAGCTACCAGGGTCAGTGGGCTAAGAGTATGACACACGGGGGGTGCAGTATGAGTTGAATCAGGGCAAGTGAGTGGAAAATTCTAGGCTTGGAGCGATGGAATAAGAGGGAAGTAGCAAATGGAGGCCATGGTGCGAGATAATGAACCCAGTGGAGTAGCAGGTGAGACATCAAGGTCAAAAATGTGCGGGAGCAGACTATGGAGCATGGCATCCAATAGTCATACAAAGGGGAGGATAGTTTCCATGTGGAGGGCATCGTCGATCTACTGTAGAGGAGGTGGTTGTTGTGATCCTAGCGCCTAGATCTGGGGACAATATATCATAAATATTACTAGTGAATGCAACATAAATTTAAAAGAAAGTGCATAATCATCATACGAATTTAAATACAATATTCATATAAACATTTGAAAGTAAAGAAATTAAATAATAAAAAATAAAAATTATTGAAGCCTTATTCTAAACCAGACACACCTATTAGAGTAACTAAAAAAAAGAAAGAAAGAAAAAAAATAATGTAAATTGTAATGCAAAGACAACATATGAGAAATATTACTAGTGAATACAGCAAATTTTTTAAAGAAAATGCATCATCATCATAAAAAGTTAAATTGAATATTTATATAAACATTTGAAAATGAGCACAAGACTTAAATTTCACAAGTATTTATCCATAAATTGTAGATTTAATTGGTTAAATTTGATTAAATTAAATATTCATATAAATATTTGAAAGTAAGCAAAAGAATTAAATTTGAGTATTTACCAATATTTTGTTTATTTAATTGTTAATTACTACCATTTTAAAATTTGTGCATAATAGCCCGTTATTTAATTTTTATAATTATCATTATGTTGAATGAGTTAGTATATTTATAATTATCAATATGTTGAATGAGTTAGTATATATATGTTTGTAAAAAAATATGGTTATATAGATAACAAAAGAAAAAAAAAGTCAAACATCTTCTTGATTGATATTCAAGATAATCAACATCTTCTTGGTTGATATTCAAGATAATCATCAAACTATGTAGCTCCCACAATACTAAAACCCCAAGATGATACTCTCCCAATAGGGATTCCAAGGTAAGTAAGGGTTTTCAAAGGTGTTAGAAAAGACCCATCTCCGTACGATTCACATACAAATAGTGTACGATGCACACTTAAGCTTGAAGCCCAAACACTAAAGACTGAAGCTTACTGTTAAGACTCACCCAACATGTCCAGAGCCATGTCCCACTGGTATACAACATAAAATACTATGGGAATTGAGTAATCAAGTTGGAGTGCTTTTTAGTTGTCCTATAGAAATGACAAAATTGAGTTTTCTTGTTTGTTTAGTTGAAATAATGGTTTTATTGTTTGGTTTTTAGAGTTTTTATGTATTTTGTTTATTTTTATAAAATCGGTTTATTTATTAGTTTGATTAGGAAATGGATTTATTAGTTTAATTAGGAAATAGATTTATTTGGTGGTTGGATATGGAAATTTTAGATGTGTAGTTATTTCGCTCTAATTTGTTTGATGCATTCATACTTGAGTGGGTTTGGGTGCCACTTATATTATTGTTGTCTAAAATGTTAGAATTATCACAAATTCCTCTTTAAAAGTGGGTCCAAACTTGTTGCTTTGAGAGGTTCTTTCCAATTAGGTAGAGATATTGTAATGTAATGTTTAACATTTTGACTAAGTCAAAATACATTAAAAAATTAAATAAAATTAAATAAAAAAATTAATTTAATGTAATGTAAACATTTTTCTTTGTCAAATAAAATAAAGAAAAAAAAATAAAAATATTCCAATAAAAACAATAAAACAATAAAAATGCTCATGGTATTGACCCATTGTATTCATGTAGAATATAGAATATTTAAAGAGGGGAATTAAACTAGCCTAGATCCATCTAAACTTAGGATCTAATAAGTGTCAAGAGAGATCAAAACTTTTGAGATTTAAACCTTTTTTACTATTTAGAGTGAAAAGAGATTGGATCCCTCTGGGCGCTTGGTAGATCTGGAGTTAAGATGGATCTAGGCTAGTTTTATTATGTATATGGTCATCTTTTAGTCTAACTCATTATGTTGAAATTTGAAAATGATTGTGCCTATTCAAAATACATTATAGTTAATGAGTTTGTGTTATAGCATCATTTTTCACCCTCATGTGATTCATGATTGTCTCTATGGCCTTGGACTAAACTTATTTGAGACCTTTTGGAGAATGGTTCAACATAGTTAGTAAAATATTTAAAATTACATAAACCATCTTATGTATAATTGCACCAAATCATTGACTAGTTAAAAAAAAGAAAAACACAATTGAATATAATTGATCTTTCTTAAATATTATAAAATATGTGCATATGTAATATTATTTGATTAAACTATATTTTATGATAACGTCAAAATTTAAAAACTTCCAAATAAAAAAAATATTAATAAAAATATTTTTCATTTACAATAAAACTATATATATACCCCCGATTGGGTTGCCATGAGGAGATCGAAAGTAGAGGGTTGGCGGTGGCATGCGACATCGTGCACACACCGCATGGGTGACAGTACATCGCATGAAAGGAATGAGCATGAACACATGTCGGATAATAAAACCTGTCGTAGGAGTAGTTGGAAATCACGAGGGAATGTCAGAGAATTTTCGGAAACAACGTCGTTGAGATCGAGTGTTAAGGCATGGGGCAAGCCAAAGAGACAACATTGATCTCGGATGGCATCTGGAAGAGAGAGCAGTGGCGAAGGCAAAAGGCTAACGTCGGCAGCAGGTCACCTGGTATGTTCTGTGTCTTCTAACCTTGATATTAACCATGATTGTAGATGTAAATTGGATGAGTCTCCCCAAAATTCCTTCAGCTAGAGGTAATTATTCCCTTCTAGACCCTTGTCCAAACCTGGAAGTTGGATACCGAATGTTTCAGTGTGTGCATGTGGCCCTTCCCTATGTTTATTCGGCCATTTTCGATTATGCAGATAGTTTGCAGTCAATTTTCTTAAATTTCAAGGTCAATGGTTCCAAGATTTTACAGCCCACAATGTTTTTATGTTGGTTGAAGAATGTACTGGTCATACTGATTTTTATGGCCCCTAAGGTCATGCCATGCTTTTGAACCCCCTATAATGTCTCTTCTCCTTCTGCTTTTGTGTTGGGGAAGGGTTTTGATTTCGCAATGATAAGAAGGGCTTTGGGTAGGTCTGTCGTTCAAAAGGTTTTTGTTTCTCAAATGCATGATCTTGCAAGTATGGCTAAGCACGACCATCCTGGCAATAATGCGGGAGGTGGCAATATCCGAGCTCTCAGGTTCATTTTATTGTTTTCCATTTAGTTTTCTTGCAAGCTTGTAGGGCTTACAAGGTGGAATATTGTTGTCGCATTTTCTGGGGGGGTAACAAACCCATCCATTTGTGGTTCTTGTTTAGGTACTCTACTCTGAATTTGAGTCAGTCTATGCTGTAATTGAGTCTCTCTGGGTTTATGGATTTACGTCATATTAGGAATATATTGTTTGCCATCTTCCAAAGGAACATCAATGCCATGGTTCCTACCTGCAGTAACATCAAAACTATTATTGACTTTCTTCTGCCTTACACAGGCTTCACAAAAGTAAAAACAGGTCCCCTCAACTCGCTATCTAAGAATCCATGGAAAATTCGATTCCTGCTTGTATGAGGACATATAGAAATTGCAAAAGGATAGTCTGCAAAGAAGCAGGGTAGGGAAAAAGGCAAATAGAAATATGTCAAACCTGCTGCAAGCTCCAGCAAGCGAGGCAAGAAATCCAAAAAAGAGGTTATAGAGAACCATTTCGAAGCCTACACTACAGGTAATCCCCCTCAAATATGCAATCTCATTCAGGGACGGGAGAGAGAATGTGGGCATAAAGAGGAAGGCATAGAAATACGCCAGGAAGATGAAATGGACTTCATTATTGATCGAGAGAATACTAAAGGACGCCTGTCCTTTTTCTACTAGTCTATTCAGACTTACTGGACTTTTAAATGTGTTATGGAAAAGGTTGTCACAAGCCTTCAAGAAATGGGAGGAGACCCACAGGTGGTTTCAGTTCTTCAGGATATTAAAAATGAACTTCAAGACATACAGATTTATCAACATCATGCAACAGCACCACTGGGAATAATTGAGAGGCAAATTCAAACAATGCACCAAGTGGATATGTCAGGCTCCAACATCAAAGACCCTACACCAGTCGAGTCCTCATATGACTAAATTACTGTTTCTCACTTTTGAAGTTTCATGTTTTTAACGGATTGCATTTATATTTACAGTTTGTTGTCAGACTTAGGTAGATACAATAGAATGGAGTTAGTATTTTATAGGAGAAAAAAAAAATATCAATACTGGATGGCTTTTAACTCGTTAAGATGGCCAACAAACCTAGTTTCCTTCAGGAAGGTTGAGACTATCACATTTTGATATGTTATAACCTGCTTATTTTTTGATAAATAGAAAAATGGAAAGGCACTGCTAAATCTAAAAAAATTAAAAAAACTATATATATGTGTGTGTGTGTGTGTGTGTGTTTGTGTGTGTGTAATCCACATATATTCAACTAATCTTGTAATGTACTAAGAAAAATATTGAATCCTTCTACAATTTTGAAACCAAATTTGATCGCACAACATAACAAGTAAGAGAAAGAATTCCAAATGTGTTGATCAGCGGTTGTCATTGATGTCAACCCAAGCAACAATAGGGGCTAACCCAATAATTCCTCAGAATTTTGACCTACCAAATTAATATATTCTGGGTCAATAATTTTTTTTATGGTTTCTACTTGTCGATATGTTTTCGTTGATATATGGCACGCCATGTAATTCTTCACGGTTTGAGAGATATTCATGTTTGAAGTTTGTACCCCCAGTTAGTGGGCTAAAACCCCATGGGGTTGGGGCATGGGTCATTGAAAAGTCATAATTAATATTTTTTTAAGCTCCTAAAATCCCTCCCACGTTCACTTGTTGAAGCCCCTCTCAACTTAAGCATTTATATAAATTGTGATCTTCATTTCCTCCTTAGGCAAGGGATTCGGCCATCTAAAACAGGTCATCGTGGAATCTTCGCTCTAAATTTTATTATACGAAGGTTTAGAAGCTGAAATTTTTATGAGGAGTGAAGCCGAAATCCTCGGGAATATTACGCTAAAATTTAGATCCAAGGTGCGCAATACTTAAGAATCCTGATCTGTGGAAGTCAGGGTTTTTGCGGGCTCTTGAAATTCATCTCAAAGAAGTGACCTTGGTAAAATCGTCATAACTCTCTCTTTGAGTATCGGATTGGAATTCTGTAAAAAGTGATGGATAGTGAACGGTATTTATTTTTTGGAGATATGATGTTGTGGAAGTCGGACGTCGGGGTTTTTGCAGGCTCCTGAAATTCATCTCAAAGAAGTGACCTTGGTAAAATAATCATAACCTTCCTTGAGCATCGATTGGAATTCCGTAAAAGTAAGGGTAGTATAGTGCATGTATTTATTTTTTTCTCTATCAATTTTAGAAACAAATGAGGAAAAGTGACACATGGCACGCCATACAGGTGCGCTCTGCTGAAACAGTCCATAATTAGGGCATTGTGAGAGATTGGGTATAACTCTCTCTTCAAGAATCCAAATTGGGTCAGGCTTGTGGCATTGGAAAGATGACTCAGAGTACTACAACAAGACTAAAAATCAGATATTGAGGATCTGAAATGATAGATATACACCATATTCAATATCGAGCTCCTAGAAGGCAAGAAAAAGCTAGATCATGTGTTGGCAAGTGGGCGGTAAAGGACTAGACTTTCATTTATAGAAAAGAATAGCAAGGTACAAGCAGGCAAGAATGACAAGAGAAGAAACCAAGGCGCATAACAGTAGGAAGAATTTCATCATATGAAGTCTTCAAGTGGGCAACACTGCATACAATCATTGTAAAGGTATCATTGTACTTAGTCATTGTAAATACATTATTGTACAAATTGTACTAGTGTATATCTGCCAAGGGTTGAAGAGGCAGTGTTGGGAGGTCTAGGATCATCATTAGGTGGTTGTGTCAAAGTTTGGGTTATGGTCTAGTATATCTTCTTCTTCTACATCATTCTATATCATTGTAAAGTGGACCACCTTCTGCACGGAGTCCACCTTTTCATTCTTCCTTATAGGCGGCGGGCAGCCAGTAAGGAGCTGTGTGTGCCTGTCGTTACATCCGTTTTAGTTGACCACAAATAATTCCTGAGTGTTGGGAGCATCCATCTACGGGAAATGTGAGAAGAAATTATTTCAGATTCTAGGAAGTTGAGCCTATTTGAATTGGAGTTGAATATTAAAGAATTAGAAAAGCATTAGTGGTTTTTGTCCCGGAAAGTGGCTTTCCACCTAAAACTGTGTGCATTTGTGTTCCTCTTGTTTGTTGCTATCATTGTACAAACACCGATAATAATCAAGAAATCAAGATTAATTAATGCTCTAATTGAAAGGGAATAATCGCATTCACCTTTTCTCAAAGATTTCCAAATAATTGGTATTGGAGCTTGATCCTTCAATAGAAAGCTAATAATTGGAAGGAGGTCATGGAGCATAAATAGAATGGTGTACTGTCCAATTCCTGACTTCATTCACTCGAAAGGAATAATGGAGGTCTATCTCTTGGCGCAAGGTTACGAAGTATGGGACACTGTTCAAAATGGATTTACATCAACTACGGATGAACAAGGTAAGAAGAATTTAGTAAATGATGAAAAAGAAAAGAATATTATTATCAGTGGACTTATTGAATCTGCTTATTATAAGGTGTTGGGTTGTAAAACTTCCAAAAATGTATGGGACAGGCTTGAGAATATATATGGAGGTGACTCAAATGTCAAAGAAGCAAAGCTTCAAATCTATAGAAAAAAATTTGAGCAACTTTGAATGAAATAAGATTGCAACATTGTTGCATACTTCCAATACATTGATGAAATAACCAATACCTGAAGGTTGATTGGGAGAGCTACATAGCCTACTGACGAGAAGACTATTAGACAGAAATTTAACATTACCAGGGAGATTCAACCCAAAGGTATCGGTCTTAGAATATACAAATCTGGGACAAATTTAGTAAAGAGGAATTACATGGAGTTATTATAGCATATGAAATGGGACTTGATGAAGAAGAGGGTACTTCGCATCTAAAAACTGCGTTCGCTGCATCTAAGAAAACCAATAAGGATAAACAACCTTCAATTGAAAAGACATGCACCTGCAAGTGTGAAGAAAAGGGAGATGATGAAGGTCTTTCAGATGAAGAATATGCTTACTTCACGAGAAAACTAAAAATTGGTAAGGGACAATTCAAAGGTAAACTTCCATTGATATGTTTCAGCTGTAATGAGGTTGGGCATTTTGCAACAAAATTTCCAAACAGAAGTAATGGCAACTCAAAAGGAAAGAAAGGCTTTAAGAAATTCAACAAGCAAGGATCCAAAAGGAAATTTCTCTCTAAAGAAGATAGCTCATCATCCGATGAAGACAATGACAGTGAAGAAGAAGCCAATGAGAGAGTATTGTTTATGGCCAAGCACAATAAACCCAAGCATAATAAACAAGAGGTATCAAACAACGAAGAAGAAGGATGGACCATAGAAGAATTTTATGAGGAAGAAATCAAGCTTATAAAAGATCTCAAGGCAGAGAAGACCCGTTCCAATACTCTTGAAGAACAAGTTCAAGGTGTCAAATTTGAAGTTGAAGAACACAAATGCATTGAAGAGTCACTTCAAAAGAAGTTGGAAGAAAGCAACCAAGAAAGGGAAGAATTAGAAGCCGAAGTAGTCTCGCTGTGTGAGGAAGTGAAGAAAGGAAAAACTATCCAAAACTATGCCAACAGCTCAAGGGCATTGGAATAACTCATCAACAATCAACGATCTTACAACGACAAAACTGGCATCGGTTACAAAGAAGAAGAAGCAGGACCTTCTACAACAAAATACAATGAACCTATGAGATCTAACATGCATGTAGACTTCATTGGACAAGATTCGCAAGAACAACCTTGGAAGACAATTCCTCGACGAAAATTTCCATCCAGGTACCAACATATTTTTTATGGCTACTGTTATTCATGTAGAAAATTTGGTCATAAAGCTGTAGAATGTCGCACGTACCCTAGGAACGAATAAAATTCCAAGAGATATATCAAATATGAACCTCCCAGGGCTCAACGAAATATCAATAGATTTGAACATTTAAGAAATAATATTGAATGTTACAAATGTCGAAACTTTGGACACATAGCCAAAGACTGCAGACTTGAAAATCCTCCAGAAGAATCTTCGAAGCCACAGAACGAACAAACATGGAAGAAGAAGAAGAATGATAATTGTGCTCTCGCTTTCAAGGCTCAAAAGAACAAAGATGTGTGGTATGTTGATAGCGGTTGCTCAATGCATATGACTGGAGATAGAAATAAATTTGTATCTCTGAAAGAGAAGAAGGACGTAACCATGTACTTTGGAAATGATGGATCTTCCAATGTTATAGGATCATGTACTATCACTCTCGGAAGAAAAGATGATCTAAACAAGAATGTTCTATTGGTTGAAAACATGAATCACAATCTACTCAGTGTTGGACAAATGTGTGATCAAGGACACACAATACTATTCAACTCCATGAAATGTGAAATCAGGAAAGGCGTGTATGGTGAAATTGTGGCTACAGCAAGTCGAGCTCCAAACGACATATATGTTCTAGATGAAGCAACTAAAGCATGTCTAATAGCTAAAGAGGATGATATAATATTTGGTAGCAATGATGATAGACTAAGTAAGAAGTTTGCTACAAAGGTGCAAAGTGATTTCGAGATGTCTTTACTTGGTGAGCTGACATACTTCTTAGGGCTTCAAATATCTCAGCAAGAGAAAGGAATATTTATATGTCAAGCCAAGTACATCAAGGAAATGCTCAAGAAATTTAAATGGAAGATTGCAAACCCATCCTTACTCCAATGGTAACAGGTTGCAAATTGAGCATAGACGACTCATCTAAGGATGTGGATCAAAGGTTGTACAGATCTATGATTAGTAGTCTTCTATATGTAACAGCCTCCCGACCAGATGTTATGCAAGCAGTTGGACAAGTAGCAAGATTCCAAGTAGCACCAAAAGAATCACATATTAAATATTCACCAACATTGGAATATCTTCGCCAGAAGCTTGGGATTCTCCCAAGTTCTCATTATATTTTCCTTTTTCAGAATATAAAGGGGGAGTGGAAGTAGATTACAGGTCTGCAAGACGGTTGTGTGTTAGGGGCAGTGGAAGTGCGTACAGGTCCGCAAAATGGTTATGTTTCAGGGGGAGTTACCCTTTGCCATTGATGTCAAAGGGGGAGAGAATCTTGTAGGAAGAGGTGCCATGATCGTAGGGGGAGTACTTGTGTTGCCATCAATGCCAAAGGGGGAGATTGTTGATCAGCGGTTGTCATTGATGTCAACCCAAGCAGCACCAAGGGCTAACCAAATATTGCATGGGAATTTGGACCTACCAAATTAACATATTCTAAGTCAATAATGCTTTTTATGGTTTCTAGTTGTCAAGATGTTTCCGTTGATATATGGCACGCCATGTAATTCTTCACGGTTTGAGAGATATTCATGTTTGAAGTTTGTACGCCCAGTTAGTGGGATAAAACCCCATGGGGTTGGGGCATGGGTCATTGAAAAGTCATAATTAATATTTTTAAGCTCCTAAAATCTCTCCCATGTTCACTTGTTTATGCCCCCCTCAACCTAAGCATTTATATAAACTGTGATCCTCATATCCTCCTCATGTAAGGGATTTCGCCATCTGAAATAGGTCATCATGGAATTTTATCTCTAACTTGTTTTCTACGAAGGTTTAGAAGCTGAAAATTTTACAAGGTGAAGCTGAAATCCTGAGGAAGCTTCTATGCAAATTTCAGATCAAGGTGCGCAAGAGTTTCAGAGATATGATCTATGGAAGTCAATGTTGTTGCAGGTTCCTAAAATTCATCTCAAAGAAGTGACCTTGGTAAAATTGTTATAACTCTCTCTCTGAGTATAGGATTGGAATTCGTGAAAAAGTGGCATAGTGCACGTCCCGTAGTTTTCCTCTATGAATTTTAGAGCCAAATAAAGAAACAGTTGACACGTGTCAGTCGTACAAAGTGAACTCTCAATAAACAATCCATAATTAGGGGGCATTGTGACATTCGATATAACTCCTCTCTCTCTTGAAGAAACTTAAATTGGGTCAGACCTATGGCCTTGGAAAGAAGAATTAGAGAACTTATAGGACCAAAAATTAGATGTTGAGGATCTGAATTAACAGAGGTACACCAAATTCAATATCGATCTCCTAAAAGGCAAGAAAAAGCTAGATCATGTGTTGTCAAGGGTTTCAAAGGACAAGAATTTCTATGGTAGAAAGGAAAAGTAAGGTGTAGAAGAGGGTAGCATGACAAGAGCAACAACGAAGGTGCATAAAAACAAGAATAATTTCATCGTATGAAGTCTTCAAGTGGGCAGCACTGCATATAATCATTGTAAAGGTATCTTTGTACTAAGTCATTGTAAATACATTATTGTAAAAATTGTACTAGTGTCTATCTGCCAAGGGTTGAAGAGGCAGTGTTGGGAGGTCTAGGATCATCATTATGTGGTTGTGTCAAAGTTGGGGTTATGGTCTAGTATATCTTCTTCTTCTACATCATTCTATATCATTGTAAAGTGGACCATTTTCCCTGGTACGGGAGTCCATTCTTCTTTTATTCTTCTATAGGGTGGTAGGGTGGTGCTAGGGTGAGTTGTAGCTCATTGTGTGTTGGGGCATCCGTTCAGTTGACTACTGAAGAATTTCAGATGTTGGAGCATCCATCCAGTGGGAGCCGGAGAAGAATGATTTTCTAGATTCTAGGAAGTTGGAGTTTTATTTTCAATTGGATTTTAATATTAAATAATTATTAGAAAATCATTCAGGTGGTTTTTTTCCTGGAGAGGGTTTCAAATTTTGAAAAATGTGCATTTTTGTTCTCTTGCTCGTTTCTACTGTACAAACAATTATGGGAATAATTGAATATTAACTAATGCTTTAATTGAAATAAATACTGATTCACCCACCCTCTCAATATTTCCAACAATTGGTATCAGAGCTTGGTTCCTTCAATAGCAATTTAACAGCTGGAAGGAGGTCATGGAGTATACCAAGAATGGTGTACCTCTATTCAATGAAAATAATTATGCACTTTGGAAAGGAAGAATGGAGGTCTATCTCTTGGCGCAAGGTTACGAAGTATGGGACACTGTTCAAAATGGATTTACATCAACTACGGATGAACAAGGTAAGAAGAATTTGGTAAATGATGCAAAAGAAAAGAATATTATTATCAGTGGACTTATTGAATCTGCTTATCATAAGGTGTTGGGTTGTAAAACCACCAAAAATGTATGGGACAATCTTGAGAGTATATATGCAGGTGACTCAAATGTCAAAGAAGCAAAGCTTCAAATCTATAAAGAAAAATTTGAGCAACTCAAAATGAAAGAAGATTGCAACATTGCTGCATACTTTCAATACGTTGATGAAATAACCAATACTCTAGAAGGATTGGGAGAGATAGTTGACAAGAAGACTATTATACGGAAGATTCTTAGAACATTGCCAGGGAGATTCAACCCAAAGGTATCAATCTTATAATATAGTGAAAATCTTGACAAACTCAGCAAAGAGGAATTAAGTGGAGTTCTCATAACATATGAAATGAGACTTGATAAAGAAGAGGGTACTTCACATATAGAAATTGCGTTCATTGCGTTTAAGAAAACTAATAAGGATAAACAACCTTCAATTGAAAAGACATGCACCTACAAGTGTGAAGAAAAGGGAGATGATGAAGAAGGTCTTTCAGATGAAGAATATGCTTACTTCACGAGAAAACTACAAATTGGTAAGGGACAATTCAAAGGTAAAATTCCATTGATATGTTTCAGCTGTAATGAGGTTGGGCATTTTGTAGCAAAATGTCCAAACAAAAGTAATGGAAACTCAAAAAGAAAGAAAGGCTTTAATAAATTCAACAAGCAAGGATCCAAAAGGAACTTTCTCTCTAAAGAAGATAGCTCATCATCCGATGAAGACAATGACAACGAAGAAGAATCCAATGAGAGAGTATTGTTTATGGCCAAGCACAATAAACAAGAGGTATCAAACAATGAAGAAGAAGGGTTGACCATAGAAGAATTTTCTAAGGAAGCAATCAAGCTTATAAAAGAGCTCAAGGCTGAGAAGATCCATTCCAATACTCTTGAAGAACAAGTTCAAGGTCTCAAAATTGAAGTTGAAGAACACAAATGCATTGAAGAGTCACTTCAAAAGAAGTTGGAAGAAAGAAACCAAGAAAGGGAAGAATTAGAAGCCGAAGTAGTCTCGCTGCGTGAGGAAGTGAAGAAAGTAAAAACTATCCAAAACTATGCCAACAGCTCAAGGGCATTGGAAGAACTCATCAACAATCAACGATCTTACAACAACAAAACTAGCATCGATTACAAATAAGAATAAGAAGGACCTTCTACAACAAAATAAAATGAACCTACGAGATTCAATATGAATGTACATATAATTTAAGAGTCTCGAATTATTGTGCAAATATTCATCACTGGGTGTTATCTGGTTTGAAATATTTATTTGACATAATGCCTATTAATTAAACTACACTCAAATTAATTATATCATATACAATCAATTAATTGGTACATGGAATTTCCTCTGAACCATTAACCATTAACCATTAAATGACAGATAAAATTTCCTTTAAATTACTTTAAATTAAATTAAATTCCTGGACCATTAAATGACATGAAATTTCCTTTGAATTAAATTAAATTAAATTCCTGTACCTTATTTTGAGATTCCAGATTTATTGGGCAAACAAGCGAACATTTATATATTTAGAAGTCGGCATAAAGTCATGTCAGAAAAGCATATATTTAGAAGTGGTATTAGAACAATGCTAGGGCAATAATGTCGAAATTAATTTTTTAATTTTTTTAAAAATGATTTATTTATAATAATAATTTT